>CP092087.1:33612786-33760286 GCA_029203775.1 Neoneuromus ignobilis
AAAATTAAGTAATGTTAAGTGTAGAAATATGATTTACATATAGTTATTGTGGTAAGTTAATGAAAAGCTGTTTCTAAATGTTGGAATTTATTTATTAATTTTAATTACAATTGATTTAAATTGTATTTAAAGTATTAGGAGTATTTGGATGTATGTATATGTACTTGTACATGTATTATTTGTATATGGATTTTTTATGCTGTGAACGGTACTTTGAATGAATCTATTTTAATTTTTTTAATTATTTCGTATTATTTCACAATGGATAGTTTTAAAAAATAATTATTCATAAAAATGAATCGTAATTATTGATTACTTTAATATTTATAATATAAATATATATATATATATATATATATATATATATATATATATATGATATATTTATATATGAATTTATGTACGAATACATGTATATACATGTATTTGATAACACAAATTTATGAAATTTTAGTAGAACATATATATGGTAATTATTAATGAATATATTTGGAAAAAAACATGATAATTATTTAATAGCAGGTTATGAAAGATAATAAATATAGATAAGTATTTTTTTTTATTTGGGGCGTAATAAGAAATGATTATTTTATGCGTGTAGCAATAATAATTGCTTTTTGAAAAAAAAATAATAGTATAACGGTCTCATTATTTTATATATAATAAATGTTAAATTAAAATAAGATAAGATAATAGGACATACAATATTCAAGTTAAGATAAACAAAATAAAATATAATTCATTGTAAATTAATTTCTTGAGAGTAATAAATATTTTTACTAAAATGAAGGGGTATGTACTAATTATATTTTTGATTTTATTAAGACCTTAATAAGATAAATTATTGTAACTACTCTATAAAACTGTGAATACTGAAGAAAAAATCGAAATTATTTGAGGGACTTTAAATAAAAAGAAACGAAAAATGTTACACGAAAAATATTAAAAGTTGATATTAATATTTTTTTTTCACTTAAAATTTGAATAAACTTATGGAATAACATTAAAAAAAGAAAATAATCGATGATGTACAAAATATTATATATATATATATATATATATATATATATATATATACACACATACATACATATGTGTATTCATATATTATGAAAAGAATATTAATTGTCATATTTTGATCTGATAATAATTAAACTGAACAATTTCTATTAAAGTTTTATATAAGGAATAGTATTTTATGTGTGTCGTGCAATTTTTGTCAGAAAAAGTACATGTGCTAATTAATGTACACTTTTAAGTAAATGAATATGCATATACCTAACATATTTAGAATGTTAAAATAAAATTTTATTATCTATAATGTATCCTAATTATAATTGATTTAAAATATCTTAAGTAAAATTATATGCTTGTTTCTAAATAACTGTAGAAAAGTGTAAATGTGTTTTTTGTGTTTTTCTTGTAATTAATTTTATACGCTTTTTCATGCGTAATATATGAAATAATATTTGATGTTTTATTAATATGTGTAAATATAAAGATACGTACACACAGATATATATATATATATATATATATATATATATATATATATATACATATGCATACAGATTTCCAAATAATTATCTGAATAGAAGTGTTGTTATGATTTCAGAATAAAATATAAGAAGGTCGAGAAAACGGATTTTTATTGAGAAACTGTAAAAATTAATGAGAACTTATAATTACTTGCAAAAGAAATAAAAAAATAAATGATTTTAAAGTAAATAAATAAAATAACTGAATTCAATATAATGTTATTTAGTTATTTTTTATTTATAAAAAATAAGAGATTGAGTTTAATGTTTGAAAAACTTAATTTTTAATAATTAAACCTAATATTAAAAAGTATTAGTTTAGTAAATTTAAATACATTATTTATATTTAAACACGTGAAAAATGATTTATAGACCTAAATAATTATACTTCTGCTGTACGTGTGAAATCAATTACAGTGTAATGACTGTTCGCATCAATTATAAAAATTGAATAGAGGTAGTAATGAGATTTTTTTTTGAAAATTTTTTTGTAATTATTATATATAATACTTAAAAATAAAATTTATTTTTAATTTAAAACGAAATGTTTCTTTTCTGCAAATGTAATTTTAATTTAGTTGTATTTAAAATATTGTATAAATTTAACTACACAGTTTTATTTTGAGTAGTGTAGACTATATATATATATATATATATATATATATATATATATATATATATATACATAAGGGTCGTTTGCTAAGTATGGTAAATTGATTTATTGTTTAATTTAATTAATTAATTAATTTAACTAAATTTTTCAATTTAGTTTTTCTTAATTTTTTACCATATTTATCAAACGATCCTCGTGTATATATATATATATATACATATATATATATACATATATACACATACATATATGTATGTATGTATTTTGTATGTGTGTATGTTAAGTTTTTACATAAATTTCTATATTGTAATAAAAATACGAATAAACCATCATAATAACGTTTAATAAAAATGAATTTTATTAAAGTAGTAAGAATCTATAAATTTATTTTGATGAAATATTTCTTCTGTTATTAAATAATGAAAATAAAAAGGAGCATAAATTTTGATCTTGTAATTTGTTCATTCTGAAATAAAATTTAAATCAATTGCATGCTGTTTTTTTTTTATAAAAGAAAATTGTTATAAAATATAATTTTTATCTAAATTCCAATATTATATAGTATCTTCTGTGTGTTTTACATATGCTTATATGTATGTGTACGTGGGGGGGGGGTAGTTTAATGCTTAGGTGAATATGTAAAATATAATTTAATTAAAATTAATATTCACTAGTTGTATAACAATTATTTTTTCGGTTGGTTGCACAGAGTTGATATTTAAAGGAATCAAAATTTACTAATATAAAATATACTGAATAAATAGGATCATCCAAATGTGAAGCCTAGATTTGATTCTATTAAAAAGAAACATGTGTATAGTTTCTTTTTAATAAAACACAAATCTAATCGTCACATTTCGATGACTCTATATAATAATTATACATAGAGTAATTTGGCGAGATTTATTTAATTAATTTGATTTTTAAATTGTGAATGAATTCAAAATGGAAGAATTACAAAAGCCATAAAAAAATGAAAATAATTGTTAATTGCAGTAATTAAATAAAAACTTTTAATTTTAAAGATGAGGTAGTCAAACTTGTGTTTTTAATTCCACGGATAAATGATTAATGATCAGAAATATAAGTATTGTAGATTGATTAGACCTATTTATTTTACATGAGAAAATTTTATTTTATAGTATTATATTTTGATTTCAATAAACATTTCAAACAAATAAAAAATTCTTTTTGACAATAAATCGTATTGAAGAACAATCTGGTTCATAATTTTCCACATAAAAAATTATCATCAATCTTAACCATCTTGATACAGCGGTATATTTTTTTTTTGCAAAAAATAACTGACACTAAAATTATTGTAAAATATTTATTTTAATAATCCGAATGAACTTACTTCTGCCGCACTCAGACTGTAACTGATTAAAACGCTAAATTCTTTAATAGATATATTTTTTGGTTACATTTTTAAAGAAAATGTGCGCGGAGTAAACGAAAAGGTGAAAAATGTGGATTTGTTGTTGAAAGTATTAAATGTATTATTTTTTTATTTTAAAATTTTACTTTTTATGACAGTATAATGGTAAACAGTTTATGGTTATTGTCTAACATATACTGTTACATTAAAAAATTACTTAACTAAATTCGTATAAGTGTTTGAATTGCATTATTGCAAAGATTTAGTAATGAGTATGGAGTTAATTGCATTGGCTTCTGAAATAACTTA
Source organism: Neoneuromus ignobilis (assembly GCA_029203775.1). Classification (NCBI taxonomy): domain Eukaryota; kingdom Metazoa; phylum Arthropoda; class Insecta; order Megaloptera; family Corydalidae; genus Neoneuromus; species Neoneuromus ignobilis. The sequence continues at coordinate 33,616,625 of CP092087.1, forward strand.
TTTATTATTTCATGACCAAAAAATTTTTTGTCATTTGGTGATCTTCAGCCTAAATGTTAAGAAAATTTATTTTAAATATAAGAAGTTAAGTATCAGATAAATGCTTTGACACTAAAATTTTAAAAAAATCAAAAAGTGAAGTTAATCACTTTGATAGGTGAACTATCCATATATATATGACGGTCGTTTGATAAGTATGGTAAATTTATTTATTGTTTAATTTAATTAATTAATTAATTTAATTACATTTTTCAATTCAATTTTTCTTACTTTTTTACTATACTTATTAAATGATCCTCGTATATATATATATATATATATATATATATATATATATATATATATATATATAATAGTGCGTAGATATCTAAGTATATTTTGTAATTTTATATAAATCATATATGAAATACATTTATAAAAATTGAGAATATTGATAAATTCGCCACAAATATTTAGGCCACTAATCAATTTAAAATCAGTTTTTGATTAAAAAATTATAGTAATTTGTAGAGTAGCCACAAAAATTTCAAACTTACTGGACCATGCATTATACCGGTAATTTAAATTATACAGTATAGATTCACTCAGCCATAATGGTTTTAATATTAAATAGATAATAAAGTTATTTTATTAAAATACTAAAAATTAATTTCAATTTTTTTTGTTTTTATTTTTTTTATAAAATTCATTGCAATTAAATATTTGGCAATATTTTCTAATAATTACAATGCATAATATGGAATTTGTGAAAACTAATAAAATGTGATTATATATGTATATATATATATATATATATATATATATATATATATATATATATATATATATATATATATATATATATATATATATATATATATATATATATATATATATATATATACACGAGACTCGTTTGATAAATATGGTAAATTTATTTATTGTTTAATTTAATTAATTAATTAATTTAATTGAATTTTTCAATTTAGTTTTTCTTACTTTTTTACCATACTTATCAAACGACCCTCGTATACACAATATATTCTTCAATTTTATAAAACTGAAAAATTCTTTCTAATGCAAATAATTTTAAAAAAATATATATTATATAAAGAAGAGATAAGCAGAGAATATAAATCACTTTATAAGCATTTTTTATTAATAATATTATTTATAGTCAATAAATTTTTGAGGTTTAAATAATGAGTTTTAGTAATCTTTAATATTTTGTATATATTAATAAATTTAATGCCTTAATTATTAAAATATTATTCAATATTAAAATATTCGTAAACAAAGGCAGAAAAGGAATACTTATTTAATAATTATATTTAATTTGAAATTACCATAGTAATTAAAAATTAATTTTGTACATTTTTAAATAATATATTAAAATAACAGTGTTATTTCTGTAAAATGTATTAATTAATTCAATACATGAATAAATACATTATAATATATATATATATATATATATATATATATATATATATATATATATATATATATATACATATACATATATTAGCACTATTTTGTTAAACATCTTGAAAAAAGAAATATATATTTCATTTATACATTTAATATGCTGCTTATTAATAAGAGTAAAATGTAGACTTTAAAAATGAAAATGTTATAGATATTTCGTATATGGAGAAATGTATGACAAGAATTTATGAAAAAATATAATGTGTATGAAAATAAACATAAGTTACTAAAACTCAATTAGAAAATAAAAAGTTGAAATAGAGATAAGTGATCTACATCAGAAAATTATAATAGAATACAATAGAGAGATAGGGGAAATTAATGAAATACAAGTATTATTAAAATACTGATAAAGAATATAAAAGTATTAAATAAAAATGTAGGAAGGAAAAACGTAATAAATTGTTTATACTGAAAGGAATTAAATACAATCTTCATAGAGTAAAATTCGTTTTATATTAAAGACGATAAATTGATTTTTAATTATAATTTTATTTTAGTTATGAAACTTTAACATTTCTTGAACTGTGTATATGTTAAATCAATAATTAGAATATAATTTTATTTGATATATGGAATCAATAAACAGAAATATTTAATACATTGGTAAATGTTTTTAATTTTAATTCATTATAGTATATTGCAAGTTATATGATTTCTAATTTACAAGTTTTCTAACAGTTTCTAAGAACTAAATAAATGCAAATATTGTAAATCACTCCGTAGTTATAACGATGGATTTTATATTTACATTTGAAATAACCAATCTATTTATTATTGTTTTAATTACATATCAAATAATTTTCTTCATAGTGCATATATTTTATTACCGCCAATTTTATGCGCTAGCTTACATTCTCGAGTAAATATCCATGTACTTATAAAGCGTTTTTTTTTTATTTTACCTCGATAAAGTTAATGTACGTAGAATTATTAAAAAAACAATATTTCATGTAGAATAACTTATTATTGTATAATTATTTATAACGTTTATCGCAAAATAGTCATTGATCTCATTTCATAAAGTAGAATAATGCATACATTTAATTGTAAAAATGATATGTTTTATAAAAACAAAAATTAATATGAAATAAGAAATTGTATTAAATGTACTAATTAAATTTCTTCTGTTAATTTACATTTTAAATTATTTCAAGCATTTCAGTGCGAATATAAATTTTAAATTTCAATTTAATAACTTATTTTATTATCAACATTATTAGTTAAAATATTAAAATTATCTTCTACAAGAAATTAAAATATTTCAAATTTATGAACACAAATATAATGTAAGTAATATTATATATGATAAAATAGTAAATAAACATACAGTTACGAATAATATGACAACAAATAATAATGTAGAAATGTATATATAATGTATGATAATATATTTTTTTTATTTCATTTTTTTAAAAGTATATACGTTTAATAAAAAAATATAATGAAATTAGTTTAGTTTTTATATAAATATAGAATTTTAAAAATGTACTTGCCCGAAATATAAATAATAAAAACTTTGAACTGTTATTTCCATTGTAAATTTAATTTACAAGTAATTCATAATTTGAAATATTTCACTTTTTATTTGTAGTTTAATAAGAAAAAATATTTCTGTTTATTTTTGGACTTTATTAAGTATTATTCAATGTAAATTAATTTTTAATATTAAATATTGTTTAATTTTTATACAAAAATAGGTTTAATGTTTAAAAAAATCGATATAAATAAACGATCACTCCCAATACCACAAGATGTTAGAAAGTATTCAATAAGCACTTATTGTTCACTTTGTATAATTAACAGACTAATGTGCATTTCTATGAAGATGTCATTATCGTCAAAGCTTTGTGTTATAAAATCTAATTTTATAACAAATTGCTATCAAAATGAAAATTAGGCTATTGTTATAAACAAACAAAGTAAACAACAAGTGATTACTGAACACTTTCTAATATATTGTCGTGTTAGGGGTGATAATTCATTTATGTGGAAGAAAATTCGCCACAGTTTTAAAACAAATAGTAATTGATATAAATGTTACATTTTTAAAGTATATAATTAAAAAGTGTATAATTGATCGTTAAGTTAATTTGTTCATATTAAATTTATAATATGTGCTTGTATTACAAATATACACTTCTTTAAGATTAGTTTGCAATATTATTAATATGTTTTCTTATTACACTATTGAAATATTTATGAGAATATCAGGGAATGTTTATTTATTTCAAATTGTATTTTTTAATTTATAATAACATTTAATAAAACATTTTAATATATATATATATGTGTGTGTGTGTGTATATGTGTGTGTGTGTGAGAGCGTGTAGATATGTGTGTTTATTTATATATAATTGTACATTTATAGAATATATGAAAATTATAAGAAAAATGTGCGAAAACCGTGAATATTCATAGTTAATCATAAATGAATCATCTTCACACATTTAAAGTATTTTCCATTATAAGTGATCATAACGACGTTTTTGCACTTGGACTATTATTAGAGTAATTACTACTTGCAGTGCACTTACAAAAAAATTAACTAACCCACTAACGTTCAACGTGACCACGCATATTCATAATATTTATTAACAAAAAAAAGCAAATGTATAAAACTACAACAAAGACAAGTAGTGATTTGGCTCAGTGCGTATAGAGAATTACATAAAAAAACAGTTGTCTTAATTGTACGACTGCTGTCGTTACACGAAATAGACATTATAGCCGCAAAATAGGTCAGTCCTTTAATACAGTCGAGATGATCATAAAAACCATAACGATTTCTTCACGTAACATCAATTCTTATTTGTCTATATTTAAACTCGATTTCCCATGCCGAGATTATATTTGAAAACAGATAGTTTGTATTAAAATTGTTTTTTAATAAGATGAAAAAAGTAAATAATTTGGCACCTTTTTTATTTAAATTGGGAAGTCATTATGATTTTAAATAAAAGTAGTTTATTTGGTTATTTTAAGAGGGGAAATATTATTATTAATACGTTGTGTTAAGTGTATATTATATATATATATATATATATATATATATATATATATATATATATATATATATAAACATATATAATTAACATATAATTAGTTATGGACTTGATATTATTAAAAATAAAAATGATTTCAAGTAATTTTAGAACACTGAATAAAAAAAATATAAATAAGCAATATAACACATAATTTATTTTTCCGTTACAAAAATTTTTGGTGATAATATAATGATAACAACTTATTTTTAAGTCAATAAAGTGTATTTGATTTAGTAGCGTTAATGTCCATTAAATTATACATACATACATACATACACACATACACACATACACACACAAACACACACACACACATATATATATATATATATATATATATATAAATATTAATAAATAGATTACTATATTTTTTTTAAAAAGTATTAAAGAATTGAATTCAACTTGAACATTTATAAAAAGTGGTAAAATAAATTTAAGTGCTGAGTTTGACAGCATGGATATAATTACAGTTTTAATTTTGAAAATCAAGATCAAAACTAATGTTTAAATATTTTTTAAAATATAAGTAGAACTAGTTTAAATTAAATCTTAGTGTAAGTACCATTTTATTAGGTTATGTAATATGAAATGTCCAATTATTATATAGGAAATAAAATAAAAATCCGACATTTCATATTATACGTCCTAATAATGAGAAATTAATATTGATTTTGAATTTTGAATCTTTAGTCTTCTTTTGAATACTGCTGCATGAAAAGCTCTCTTCACATTTTCCACTTCTAGTGAATCAATGATTTTCTCTTCATTTTACGTTAACGAATTTTTCATATATATATTATTTATATATAGTAAACTTATTACTTCTGTAAAATCGTCTTTAACTTCGATTTTCTTTTGAATTCATCGTTTTTCTTTTTGTCTCTACATATAAATCTTAATATGTATAATTCTATGCTTCTTTGTGTTGTTTGGAGAATTGAATTATCCGGCATTTAACATTCATATTTTACTATCATATGTGAAAAAAGTGAAACATTTTGATCAAAAACTTGCCTTTTTTATACATAAAGGTTTTAACTTCATAATATCAAAATTTCTTCTAAATCGACATGATACCATTTTTGTTATGCTGTTTACTTTATCTAAAAATATTCATTTTGTGTAAGCTATTCTAAATACATATAGTTAATAATTTTTTTTCTATTTAATTTGATTTTCTTCTCATCTACAAATTCACCGTGCATTACTTTTGTCTCGTTGTGTTTCATCTTAACACGATTTTTTAATTTGATCTGTTTAATTCTTCTATTCTCGTGTGACATTTCATATTTAATGATTATTAAAAAAATTAAATCAATCAAATTAAAGGTATTTAGTTGAAATTTCAAGAGAAATTTATGTTTTAAATATTCATTTTTATTATATGCAAATTTTTATTAGTTTGCTTATTTAATATGAATTGGTTATTCGGTACTTTAAACAACTGGATAATATTTTTAACTTATGTGTATATTTGAGTGAATGTGTAATAAATAAATAATGTTTGATATTTGTGAATATTCTAGTTTTATTTAAAAAAATTGTAAATCATGAGTTTTTCCACATTTATTTTACTAAAATAATATTTATTTGTATAGTTATAAAATATAAACTTTTATCTTTTTGCAATAGTTTCATCTCATATGTACGTTATTATAGTTTATACAGAGCGTTAAATTGTTTTATATCATTAGTAATGTACTGATTCATCAACTAATCATTTCATTTATTTTCAATTAATAAATGTCTGTGAAATATTTTTTTTTAATTTCAGTACCATTCAATTTATTATTATGTATTGACGATTTTTACTTTTGATGATTTTTACACGTCATGTATTTGTTTTTATAATTTCACATTTTAATCAATTTTAATTGTTTTTTATATATAGCTGTTAGATTTTGGAATTTTTATTTTATTAGATAAGAAAAAAATGTTTATAACATATAGTAAAATGTAATAGGTATACGTGTTTTAAAAAAGTTTATTTTGATTTGTGGAAATAGTAAAAGAAGTAAAAATAATTAATGTGTCATGAAATATTTTTAATAGATGAAACATTTTAAATATTAAATTCTTTTATAATTTAATTTTTTAATTTTTTTAAAAAAGAAATATTAAAATATATCTAAATACGTGTATATATATATATATATATATATATATATATATATATATATATACCATATATATATATATATATATATGTGTGTGTGTGTGTGTGTGTGTGTGTGTGTGTGTGTGTGTGTGTGTGTGTGTGTGTATGTGTGTGTATGTGTGTGTGTATGTGTGTGTGTATGTGTGTGTGTGTATGTGTGTGTATGTGTGTGTATGTATGTATATGTAAGATTTATAGGAAAGAAGAAAATAGGATATATATATATATATAAAGTTGTCAAAAGTTGAATTCAGCAGTTTTTTTACACATTTAAAAAAAATTTAAAGTTGTCAATATAAGTTGCATTAAAAGCTCATACTATTTTCATTATAGATTGATATTTAAATTTTTTATTTTATATTTTATGTTTTTATATTTTATTTTGTTATTGTGTTTTATATTTGAAGTAGTTAGAAAATTCTTAATTTATCCACAGAAGGGAAAATAAAAAAAATATATTAGACATTAGGAATTATTAGAAAAGGTAAGTTACAATGGCATAATTTATTTTTAATTAAAAATAGGTTTATTTTGTTTTTCTTCTTTTTTCTTGTCACTTTTCTTCCTAGTTCATTATCTTAATAATTTGTAAATTCAATATAAGAGTTATTACAATATATCATAATGACTAAATTTTTTATCTATCCAGATAATTTTAAAAATCAACATTTTATTTTAATAAAATTATTTTTTATTTTTAGTGGAAAAAGTGTCATGTGAATAAAAAATATTTTATTTTTCAACAAATAAAATATATTTAATATAAAATATTAAATTATCTTGTATATCAAAAATAAAAAAAAACATTAACGAAGAAGCATTTAAAGAAAAGAATGTATTATTAATTTTATAACTTAAAAATAATCTACAAGTTATGAAACTTAATAGAGTTTTAAAAATGTTTTATGTAAAGAAAATAAAAAAAGGTAATTTGTAAAAAATGGAAAATGTTATCTTAGAAAATGTATTAATATAAAAATAAAGATACAAAATATTTTTATTTTTAATTATTTTATAATTATTGAAAATATAAAATTAAAAACAAATAAAGAATACTGATTGCAATTTGTAAAAGTATTAAATTTCGAAATATCAAATTACTTGGCGAATATATTTAGTAAATATAATTAAAGATAAAACCACAATAATTGCTTTATATTATACTAAAATACAGAAAAAAAATTGATAATATTTGTGAGAAAATTTGAACAGTAACGAATGATAACATGAAAAAACATAATTGCAGAAATGAATTACATTTACACAAAGTGCAAATATATTACAAAGTTTTTTTAACTTTTGATATTCTTATGTGCACATTTGTAAATTTCTACGCACATCACAATTGTATTCATAGGAATTTCAACATCGACAACAATCATTAAATTAATATATTTATAAAAAAACATATGGAGTTTGATTTATTAATTTATTTTTCTAAAAATACAAGACAGCATTTTGATGAATTAGGAAAGACATTATGTATGTCTTATGAAAAATATTATTTTACTATTTTGAAACAAATATTTTTTAAGAAAAATACAACATAAATGATTTCTTAAAAGATTTACTTTTCTCAGTTTTTTTTAATAAATGCTAGATATACAAAATAATAATGTCTGTTTTTAGAAATCTATATGGGTGAAAATCTATAGCTTCCGAATGTTTCCGGAGTTTTTTGATCGGTATGTCTTATAACTTACACTAAAGCATCTACATCTTCTATAAGGTCTTATAGGATAAAATTTTTAAGATTTTAAACATTCTTATTCTGTTAATACAATTAATTATTAAAGTATGTTGAGCATCTTATATATAAATATATTACATATTTTTTATATAAAGTTAAACTAATGATAATTATATGTTGTAAACTTAAATAAAGGATAAATGAAAAAATAGTTTTTAACAACAAATAATAACTTGTAATATTTAGAAAAAAAAGATTTTATATAAAAATTAGCAAAATCAATAAGAGATATACTGATTTTCTGGAAAAACCTCTTATAATTTATGGATTTTATATAATCATTAATTTTTTACTTTTTATTTTTTTAAGAATAGAAATAAATTGACGAATAAATTGTAATTTTTTAAAAATTGTTTTTAAATATAATAAATATTTTTAATAATAATTAATTTCATTCGAGTTAACTTGCATATCATTTTATATTGTTATATTATTTGTTTTTTCACAAATAGTATTATAAAATCAAATTACTTTCTAAAAAATAAAATGATGTATGATGATAAAAAGTACATTTTTAAACAAATATACATTTAAATTCTCGTTATTAATAAAAGATGTTAGTGGAAAATATTTAAAAATATTATTTTTATTACACTGTTATATGTAAACAAAAAATATCATGTATTGAATTTCATTCGTTGTGTTTATACATTGTTAATTTTATGAAATTTTTTAATAAATGAATACTTTTGTTTTTTAAAGAGTTCTTTTCAATTAATATTTATGATGCTCGCATCTTCATGTCACTAATATAAAAATAACAGTTAAATGTCGAGTTCCACGACCACCGATTTGAAACGAAACTAAACGCATGATAACTCCTAAAATGGTAATTTGTAGGCATAGTAAAAAACCTTAACATTGTGACGCAGTGAAGCGCAACATTAAAATTATGATATAAAAGTAAATAGAGTATTATTTACAAGTTCAAATATAGTACTGGTCTTCATTGAAGTCGCATCTCTACAAACCATTGTAGATATTGTTATCTAAAAAGTAACGACTGACAGAGTGATTTAAATGATGGAATGGAGAGTCGATAGAAGTGTAGTGTTAATATGGACTTTATTAGTGTTAGTTGAAATTAATTTCGCTTATACGTACCACAATGACGATGCGGGGAAAAGGATCGAGAAAATTGAAAATATGCTGGGACAGTATGCTGTACAACAGGCAGAACTACTTTTTTCGGACGGTGTCAGTCCGCTCGGGGAAGGTATGTGTTATATTTTATACATTTTTTTTTATTTCATATTCAAAAATAATAATTTTTTTTCTATATTCTATTTAAAATAATAATTAATAAGTAATTTACAATGGTGTATATTAATAATAATTTTAAATATACCGTTAAATAATAATAATAGTTATTTTTTGTAAAGTATACTTTTCATAAAAATTAGTATTTATTATAATTTTATATAAAACAATACGATTTTTAATTCAATACTATTTTAGGTTTAAATTCTAAGGTAAGTATTATATATATATATATATATATATATATATATATATATATATATTCTAGGTATTAGTATTTGCTAATAATTAGAATTTTTAATTTATTTTCCAAAACAAAAAATAAATTAAAAATAATAAATGTACGAGATTCTTTTAAAACCTAATATAAATGTTTAATGTTTTATCATAATGTATTTAATCAGCATATATTTAACGAATCCTGTATATTTTTTTAGGAAATACGCAAACAAAAATATTATAAATTTCAAAATTTACTTACAATTGTTAGACATTATGTATTAAATATATATTAAAGAATTAAATCTATTTGTGCAAATTTTAAATTAGTGAGACTTATTTATAAAAAGAGAAAAATATTTTTGCAGTCATAGTTTTAAAAAATATGGTAAGCTATAGTGGATAATACATTGAGAAAGTGATCAAAGGAATAATATTTAAAATTTCACTAATTCGATTAATATACTCCTCTAAATCATATTTGGAGAAAATAAAGACGTTCTTTTCACATACACACGTGTATATATGTATGTATGTATGTATGTATGTATGTATGTATGTATGTATATATATATATATATATATATATATATATATATATATATATATATATATGCTTGAAAATGTTTGCATACACTTATCAATACGGATATATTTCTCAATAAAAGAAACTTATTAATGTAAATTTGAAAACAAACATATTTTTTATTAATTCTATAAACTAATAATTATTTATATATGACAAATCAAAATATTTTCAATTTATAACAAATAAAATAAAACACACAAAAATTCATGCAAATTGAGCAGAAAATGTCTGCGTACGCATTTTATTAAACGGTAAATCATCGATTTTTTTGCAATTTTTCACTTATTGTTGTTTTAAAATTATCACAGTTTTATGTCCCAGTTCGTATGTTGCAATTGAAACACTAAAAGATCATTTTTGATAACTAATAGTAAAGTTTTTTTGCAAAAAATAAATAAGATAGAATTCAAAAAAAGGAAATTTTTGTTAGTGAATGTAAAATTATTTTAAAGATAGGAAAAGAAGGAAAACGTTTTCGTGAAATAGGAAAGGATTTTGGAAGACAACATTCTTTAATTCAAAGCGTAGTAATTAATTTTAAAACCGCTTTCTGGCCGACTTTCGAAGTTAACATTCAAATAAAGGCGTAATATTGTAGCTTCGGTGAAAGAAAATCCCCGAATAACTGCACCCCAAATTGTAAAAGATATTAACATTCATTTAAAAAAATCTGGCGTATTATGCGATTGTAAAAAAGCTTATCATGATGAACGTAAGAAATCATTTATTTCACGTATCAATAGATAAAAACAGATTGCACATACAAATGAACACATTAATAAACTAATCCAGTTTTGGGAAAACATGATTTTCTCAGCTGAGAGCAAATATTGCATTTTTGGAATAGAAGGACTCAAAATTGTATGTATATCGCTGAATAAAAAAATCTTGCTCCTTCTGTGAAACTCGGTGGTGGTAGAGTAATGGTATAGGAGTGTATAACAAGTAAAGGCGTAAGATAAATGGAGTTTTTAGAATCCACAATGGATAAATATACTTACTTAAATATTTTAAAACAAAATATAAAGCAAAATGTTGAAAAATTAAGTCAAGGTCCCGATTATAATTTTTTGCATGACAATGATCCGAAGCACACGGCAGAAGTTGTTAAGGTATAGATATTATATAACGTTCCAAAACAGTTGTTTGCACCTCTCCAATCTCTAGACCTAAATCCTATACAGCATATTTGTGATTTTCTTTAACGTAGAATTCACCAACATGATATAACTTCAAAGGAAATGTTAAAAAAAGTTATAGAAAAAGAGTGGAATAAGATTAGTGTTAAAGAAACCACAAAAAGTAGACCATTCTATACAAAAACGATTACAGGAGGTTCTTAAAAAAAGAGGCTATCCAACCAGTTACTAATTTACTTGAAAAGTTTATTTTACTTTATATTATTTTCGATTTTTTTTTTGTACGTAGACATTTTCTGCTCAATTTGTATGAATTTTCGTGTGTTTTATTTTATAGTTTATTTATTATAAATTAAAAATATTTTGAATTGTCATGTATAAATAATTAATAGTTTATAGAATTAATAAAAAATATATTTCTTTTCAAATTTACATTAATAAATTTCTTTTATTGAGAAATATATCCGTATTGATAAGAGTATGCACATATTTTCGAGCATGTGTATATATATACAAATATATAAATATAACAAATTGTCCACTTTTTGTATCATTTTGATTCGTAAAATACGAGAAAAATTTCTTTAAATCAAATACATCAATATGAGTTTGGGATTTAAAAACCATAAAAGAGAAGATGTTGTCAACGTTTATAAAACAAGATAATTACAAGTGGTTAAGTTTAGATTTTATATAGACGATTAACTTACGTACACGTCACTCAAGTGTTATATGGCTTGTAATTTGATATACAATACAACTTAAACGAACGTATGATATGCTCATTGAATTTGTATAAAATTTATACAATTTAAAGTAATCTTCTCAATTCTTTATAGAATTATCTACTTACAAAAACAAACAGCTTATAAATGATGTGAAAATATGCTCACTTTTTATATTTTAATTTAATGTGCTAAGTGATAAATAATTAATAAGGAAGATAGCAAACATTTTTTTTATATTTATATATTATATCTATTGTTCTGTGATAATGAATTAAATTATTGTGTGCAGAAATATGATATGTGTTTATATTATGCAAAAAAATTAAATTTAAAATTAACACTAAATTAATTGGGATATTTAATGTTTGGGCAATATTTATTTAATACTTTTATTGATAGTACATACATATTTTAGTAAAATAATTTTTAATTATATATTTTATTTCAAATTTATAATGATTTAAAACACCTATATAATCTTTGATTTTTAACTGTCATTTACAGTTAGGAATATTGTATATTTCTTACTTTCTATATTTCAAATATTTTTAAATTGATTAGATATTGTTATAGGTTATTTATTATTACAATAACATTTAAATAGAAAATACTAAATTTATATTTTTTACTTAGTGCTAATTTCTATGTATTGTAGAATTGTTAAACTAGCACTTTTTCCTATAAAATATTTTATTAAAATATTATATTTTATTTAAAAGAATGAAACACAAAATGAATAATAAAATTACACACACACACACACACACACACACACATATATATATATATATATATATATATATATATATATATACATAATAAATACATACTTGTTGATTTTTATAGCGTTTTTTATTAAAAACAATTCTACTTTTTATTACTTAGATACTAGGAAAAAAATTATGACTGATATACTTTTTTTACTGAAATATTACAATGTTTTGATCTTTAAATTTAAAACGTTTGAAATGCGTATGAAGAACTAACCACTAGACCGTTTTCACCGCAAAACTTATTTCTACTCTAATTATACGTTCTAATAATAATAATAGTAACAGAAAAATAATGATATATATTTGAGTTTATGTACGATTCTTATTCATGAAAATTTAAATTTTAAATACAGTATTTTTATTATATTCTATATCTATCTACATATATATATATATATATATATATATATATATATATATATATATATATATATATGTGCATGTGTGTGTATGTTTGTATGAATACGTATACATGATAAGTATTTGTGTGCGTTATGCTTTAATTTTTTTGGTTTTGAATAATTATTTTTCATAATTCTTCTGACTGATTTCAATATATAAAAATATTTTTAGAATTTTTGAATGAAACTAATGTAACTTATGATGAAATTCATTTATTAATACATTATCTTATATATATATATATATATATATATATATATATATATATATATATATATATATTGGCAAGTATCTCCTTTCCGCTTTTTTTTTGTACATAGCTGCAAATTCAAAGACCAGAAGGCGGAAGGGAGATATTTCCAACCTAATACAGGGATATATATATATATATATATATATATATATATATATATGTTATAGGCATAAGAAAAGATATATTTTCATAGTACAGGGATTTTGGTTATAAAACATATATAAAAAAACATTACTCTTAATAGTTAATATCACTTATAAAAATTTACTATATTGCTTGTGTGCATTTATGAACATTTATAATAAAGTGTTAATATACATGTAGTTTAATTTTTATTCAATAATATTTTCATGCTTTTCAATTTCTGTAGAATAGTATTCATGTATATTTGTCTTGTATAATATTAAAATATTGATTACTTGTGAGAAAATATTATCATTATTTATTATATTATTAAATTCATTATTTATTTTTTATTAGAAAATGTTATGAAATTCAAAACTGAAATTTGTTAGTGGTAATTAGGATTTTATTGAAAATAACATGGTAATGATAACATGATAAAAATTCAACAATATAACTTTAATATTCTCTGCATTAAGTTAATATTAATTAAGAAATATCTCAATACATGTTTTGATATTGTAGTCAATTAATTTTAACATAAATGATTCATGCACTTTCAATAATACAAGATTTTTAAAACAATTAAATAATTATTTATTGTTTACTTTAGTGGTTGATGAGCACTTTGATGGCTATGTCGTTATCGTTAGAGCGTAGCGTTAAAAAATTTCGATTTTATAATGCAGTGATCCGACTATAACGGAAGCAAATAATAAGTAATTATTGAACAATTTTGTAAAATCTTATGCTGTTGAGGATAAATGATATATGGGGTCATCCTAATGTGACGTATATACTTGTGTTTTATTAAAAAAAACATGTGTATAGGGAAACATGAGCATAGTTTCATTTGATTTTTTTTAATAAAATACAAATCTAGACGTTGCATTTGGATAACCATATATTTGTGTTAAAACATCTTAATACTTGAAATGATATGTCTTACTAAATAATATTCTTATACAATTTAGCCAATGAATTGTAAATAGGTAAATACATAGTAATATATTATAAACATTTAAAAATGTTATGAATATATAATATTATAATATGAGGGTAATATATTTTTTGTTATTTTTTAATTAATAAACATATAAAAACATTACGAATTTGAAAGAATATCTTTTATGAAAAAATTAGAAGTGCTTTATTTTTTTAATAAAAAATAAAATGTACATTTAAATATGCATAAACACACACGCACGTATATATATATATATATATATATATATATATATATATATATATATATATATATATAAAGATTTTTACATTGAAAATGTTCCGAGTGGTTATTATAATAGCTATTATATTAAAAAAGGAAAAAATTCTTCAAAATGAGGAAATGTATCTAAAGATATTTCATAGTAATAATAATACACTAAACAGTTCAATTGATATAAATATTAGATAAATGTTTACAGGTCGAACTACAAAGAAGAGAAAATTAAAATTTCTTCTTCCAATGATTCTCGGTGCAATTTTAGTCAAATCAATCATCCTTCCAATTGTACTGAAAGGGCTCGCTATACTATCAACTAAAGCTGTGTTATTGAGTGTTTTAAGTTTAGGTAAGAATGATTTTTTTAATATATTTTTAATTAGTAAATTATCTGTAATCTTCTTTTCATTTGGAATAATTAATTATAATTATTGTACTGACCAAATAAAATACTTGTATAAAAGTACATTTATTGACATATATATATATATATATATATATATATATATATATATATATATATATATAATTAGGCATTAAACTTCAATAATAAAATTATTAATATTAACTTTATAAAAAAATGTTTGTAAATATTATTATATTAACTAATATAAATATTTCAAAAAATACGATAGTAAATTATTCATCATCTGTTAATTAAAGTACTTAAATTTTTAATTTTAATTAACTATATGCAAAAACAATTACTAATATAATGAATTATACACGCGTGTATGTACAAGAAATAACTTAATTTTAATATTTTCAAATATTTTGGAAAATAGTGAACGAATTAAATTGAATATAAATCATTTAATTTCCGTTTCTTCATAGTTAGTACTTAAATAAATTTTGTAAAAAATGTAAATATTCTCTTTCTAATTACGTAATACATTTAATTTGTTTATAATTTTACACATATGTATTTAAAAACTTGAATAATTTGCTTACAAATAATTTTCCGTTCTTTAACACTATATTTGGTTATAATAGAGTTTATGATAGGGATATCTGATTTAATTAAAATTGATTATTTAAATTCATAATAATATTAAAAATTATTTTATGATATTAATATTAAATAGTTTTAAAATATTATATACTTAATGTATAGTAATAAGATTAAATAAATAATAACGTGTTATGAATATTTCGTAACAACATATGAAACAATAATATTTTAATAAATGAATAAATTATACGGATTAATTATTTTAATATTTAGATAAAAACTGAAGTTGAATTTTACATTCACATAAACAGTTTTATGACCTTAGTTTTAGAATTTTTCGTATTTAACATTCTAAACTGTTTTTGTATGTTAAATATTTATGGATCAATTATTTATGTAGTTTTGAATATGTATTTAGTTATAGTTATGAATATTTATATCATCAAGATTTTAATTATTTTCCTAATATTATTTGAATTTATATATATATATATATATATATATATATATATATATAAAATAGTAAATTATTATATTATCTTGAATAGATAACATAGATATACTATTCAGGTAATAATCAGAAAAAATCAAAACATAGTCATTAGCATTATAAAAAACCTATAATAAAAACCTTATTTTTACAGTAGAATAGTTATTAACGGTTGTTTTAATTGATTTGTTCCCTCTTTTATTAACTTAGTTCTCATAGTTAAGCAAGAATTTTATTGATTGACGATGACTTGCAAGTACGATATTTTTGTAAGAAACATTTGCATTCTGCGAGTGTTAACTAACGCAATTCACAATAAGCAATGAAAATAAGTCGTTGTTGAATTAAGAAAACAATTATTGTATTTTTAGTTGCTTCATTAGTCGGAACGAAACGATCAGCAAGACATGACGATAAGACAGAAGTACAAGTTATACATGTTCCTTTAAAACATGGTCATCATGATTTCAAACGGATGGATCAAAACGTAGATAGTTATCAATATTATGGCCCGTATTCAGGACAAGTGAAAAATTCAATACCGTATTCTTGAATCTAGTGAATTTACTTAATTATTACATATTTATTTATTTATTTGTTATTTATTTATTGTCAATATAATTTAAAAAAACAAAGTAAATGTTTCTTTTGAAATTATGTTTTCCTTACATGTATATATAACAAAATTTTTGTACGAAAATGAATAAAACATTTATTTAAAAGTTTTTTGGTTTTCATTTATTATTGTCATATTTGTATATTTTTTTGTAAAACAAATACGTTCTTTAGAAAAATGTTAGTTGTTGGTTTAAAAATCAGCATAAAAATGGTTATGAACAAAGCCAAATTTTTTTATCTAATGATAATTAAATAATATTTGAAGAAAAATAGTTAAATATTTACTATATTTCTGAAGTTACTTTATTTATATTTATTTTTTATATTATTATTTTTTTAATTTATTATTTATAAATAAATATACCTATATTATTTCAATACCAAACTATTATATATATATATATATATATATATATATATATATATATATATATATATATATATTAGTTTGATTGATTGAATATAGTTTTCTTATTATTGTATTTCATATTCATTAATAAACTGTGAACTTTTCTTTGTGAATCCGTATTAGAGGTATTGTAGAGTAATAATCCTTAATCTATAAAAAATACAATATGTAAGGTTTTATTTAAGATATTTCAATTTAAAATTATTCGATTTTATTAAAATTATACAAAAGATCTAAAAATATAATGTACAGTATTTTAAATAACAAGATCAAATATTATTTATATATAAAAAAAATATTTATATTTCTTATTTTGTGATTAAGAATAATTAAAAAAACTTTTATAGTAAATATTTTAATAAAAATATAGTTATGTATATTTTATTCATTTTCATATAAAATACTTTTTTAAATATTTTTTATCATTATTTTTCCAGTATACTCTGACATATTATTTGATTGATGGTATTAACACGATGAAAGCCAATTTTCATGATAAAGGGAAGCTGTACATAAATGAAATATGATTTGTGTAAATAAAAAAATTAATATTTGTTTGTGAATAATATGATGTAGCGATGATATATGTTGTGCTAGTTGAATTCATGTCATCGTTTAACTGAAAGTGGACTGCTTCAATATTTGTAGAAATCGCTTTTAAAGTTGACACAGACTATGTTAACTATTATGTCGCTCGAAGTAAAATCACCTGTTCCGTATTTACATTCAGAAAATATTTTTAAAATGTAAACAAATGGGATTTAATAATGAACATAAAAAACTTGTTTCTGTTTATTTTGGTTTGAATATATATATATATATATATATATATATATATATATATATATATATATATATATATATATATATATATCCAAAAAGGTGTTATTGAAAAAGGTGTTATTGCAACTTTTATAGTAGTATGCAACAAAAATATTTGTAGTATATATAATTTGTTAAAAATATATATTTTGTGTGAACATATATATACATACATACATATATATATATATATATATATATATATATATATATATATATATAAATTGAACAAATTATATTAATTCGATGACATGTTGGCTTTTTATGGTTCAGTTTTTATTGTGTTCTTCAAATTTACATGTTGTATTACATTTAATTTGGTTTTGATGTTATTCAGATTTGATCTCTTATTGATTTATTGAATTTATAATTTTGATTTAACTGTGATACTAATGAATTTAGTACTCTGAATGTTAAAAATTTAGTATTATTTTTGTTAAGTAAAAAACTGATTTATGTTTTTTTTTCATATTAAAGTTGACGACTTTAGTTCGCTGACTAACATAATTTGATTTATTTTAATATTCATTCATATATATATATATATATATATATATATATATATATATATATATATATATATATGAATTACTGAAACATGAGTCTTAAATACCAGCATAATTTACTGACTCTAAAGTAACACCTAGAAGCATTAAAATATGAATTTTAGAGCTATTACATGAAAATAATAAGATAAACGATTGGATTCGAAAGAAAACCAAAGTTATTGATATTATAAAAGAATGAAAAGTTTAAAATGGAAGTGGGTCGGTCATGTACAAGAAGAGAAGACAACTGATGTACAGGAAAAAATATTGGTTAGTAACCGATAAATATAAAAGGATCAGGAAGAGAATTATGAAGAATTTGGATATAAAAAAAATATTACTGTGGAATGGAAGAGAAAGGTATTGTTTGAATGAAATTGGAAAGTTTTGGAAAAAGTTACTATCAATCGATGGCCTCTATCGATGTGTGTGTGTGTGTGTGTATTAATTTAAATTAAAAAAACATAAATAACATTTTTTATACAATGGTATTTTATAATTCAATTTGAAATTATAAAATGAAACACTTAATTAAATTACTCGTTTATGATTTTAGTGTAAAGTTCACAATTAATATGAAAAAGTCATTTGAACATACATTAAAGGAAACTTTTATTTTTTAGTAAATTTAATTAAATGACAAAAATAAACATTAAAATTGTAATTTTTTTTGTTACATTTATGTCCTCATATGGGATATGTATTAAAATGTTTCATCAGTTTAAAATTTTCGTAATAAAATAATATGATAAGTTAATTGTCGATAGCTCATAAGACAAAAAAATAACTCATAATTTTTTTGGAGAATAAAAATGAACTGTATTTTGTTTAGTGAATAGATTAAAATATAAATATGTAGACAATGGTAATAATATAAAATTTAATTGCAACTCATTTTAATATATACAAGTATATCAAAAAGAAAAATAAATGTAAATTACTTCTATTTTTTCTGATATAATAATAAAAACGACACATAATTTTTGAATTACAATAGCTGATGATATTGAATGTTAGATTTAAGTCTGCTAAACTGTTTTATTTTTATGTATTTACTTATGAAAAACAATAAAAAATCTGAATTGATATATAAAGTGGCCAAAATGAGACTTAATTATTTAGATATACATTCATTTATTAAGTATAATTTATTATCTTTTACTATTCTTTAGTCTTATACATCGTAAATAAAATTGGTATAGATTTTGATTCACTTAGTTCTTATCTTAGTCTATTTTTATTGCGAAGATTTTTATGACAGATTATTCATAAACAAAATATTTGGGACTCATATATGACTGTATTTTATTATGCAAAATATACATATGTAATTTTCGAATGATAGTAATAAAAATACAATATAATACAATCAAATTTTCATAAATCAAATCATGAACTGTGTACAACATTTAATTGAGATACATAAAATTCAAATTATAAAATATTATACTGTTTAATAAGTTCAAATTCTTAAAAGAGTGCATATATAAAAATTAAATTAAATTAATTTTATTTTAATTCATAAAGCATAGAAAATAAGTAAAATTGTATTAAAAACTAATTTCAAAACGCAGAATAATATTTACATAAAAAAAATTGCATGAAATATTAATGCTATGTAAAAAAATGATTTATGACAGTTTATCTGTTAGAATTATATTCAAGTAAAAAAATAATTATTTTAAATATTTTAAGTTTTATTTATCAATGAATAGGTAAAAATTATACAAACTAAACTCATAATGTATAAAAATACTTTATAAATTTTAATGTATATTAAAAAGGAGAAAAATAAGCATTTAAAAGATATTATATTATAAAATAAATATTGAAATTAAAAAAAAAACATTAAAGAGTATAAAATGAAGTATTATATTACTTATTTAAAATTAAGGAGTTAATCGAGATAATTAAAAAATGATCAGAATTGTTTTTTTATTTTTTTAGATACGTATTGAAATTTGTATTTTTTTATAAATTAAAAATAAACATTAAATAGAAGTTGAATTAGAAATAAAATTCGAATTTATTGTAATAATATTAAATTTATGTAAAATGAATAATAGCATTAAAGCATTATTTAAAATAAAGACAATAAACATTTTTCAAGTGTACTGAAAAGAAATTTAATTAAATTGATATTTCAAGAAGATAAAAATAAAAAAGATGTGCTGATTGATATAAACGTAAGTAATATTTGTGTACGGAATTATTCAAATCAATATATACTTTATAATACCGAATATTTTTTATTTCAGTATCAATTTGATTGAAACTAGTGAAATGATATGTCTACAAATTTGATAAAAGTGAACAATAAAAAAATGAATATAAAATGATAAAATATACAAAAATAAATTTATAAGTCGCTTATAAGTATTGAGAAAAGTAAGTATGGATATAAAAAAAACTTGTTGAATATATATATATATATATATATATATATATAATATTATAGTAGTTTAAAATTAATATATTGATAGTTAATCAATGTTTTCAAGTTTGTTTTCAATTAACATAGATGGTTAATTGAACACTACTTATAATTGAATGCTTACTCTTGTTATTTTTTATTTGTACATAATACAATTACTCATATTCTTATACTCTTTAGACACTTTATTTAATTGTATTGGACTTTCTAAAAAATACTAACGCAATTAGAATATTTTGCGTTAAGTAGAAAATTAAATTAAATGAAAACAAAACTTATAAAATGCTATTTATTAAACGTCGTCCTAAATTAAGTAGTCAAACATTTACACAAAAAATAATGAAAACGAATGATTTTACGTTAAGTGTGTAAGTATGTGTTTGATAAATATCTAATATAAACTAATAGTAAATCGTATATTTAAAAGCGAAGTGCATGTATGCTTTTAAAATTTACTTCTAACAGTTTTTTTGTATTCCACGTTCTGGTTTAAAGTTTGTACTTTTATGTTAAAATGGAGAGTTAAAGAACTACACAAATTGATTGTATATTTTAAAAAAATAATATAAAATAATTTTATTTTGAACAATTTTTATTTGTATAATTATCATAGATAATCTATAAAATATTGATAATGTTCTTCTTAATAAATTGCAATCGCTATATGAACAATTTCAGAATTGTTATTTGTTTTCATTATAAATTTTATCTTATAACTAAGAATACAAAACAATTTTTAAAATATATTTTAATACATACGAAAAATAATGTAACTCATAGTTAAGTTATCAAAAAATGAAAATATTAAACACTTTAAATAGTTAATTATTATTTTTTTACACTTAAAGTGGTGGAATAATTATCATAAATATTATATATATATATGGGGAGACAGAGAGAATTTTCTACAATTATTGATACAAATTGGCAAAAATGACTTTAAAATTTATTTATAATTTATTAAATCATTATTAGTTATAAAACATAACACTTCTTTAGAAATGCATATTATAACTAAATTTTAAATAATACTGAAATATACATTCTTTCAAAATATAAAAATATTTATAATATAAACAAAGAAACATATGTTTTTTATTCATTTTGTATTCACATATCTATATTGTATATAGATATATTTTTTAGATGTACATATATATATATATATATATATAAATCAATGAAATGGAATTGATAGATTACACAGCAAGAAAATAAGACAACAAATCCACACAAATCTTTACAAACGGTGACCAAAGGATAAAAGAGACTTTATAAAAAATAGAGAGATAAAATTTTATATTGGAGATGAAAGTTCGATGAGTTTAATCATGGACAGAAAAACAATAGAAGAATCTTGGAAAACATTTAAAAAGAGTCAATAATATTCAATGAGGCTTTCGCCTAGCAGTGAGCTGCTATAGGTTGATATAATGATTATATATATATATATATATATATATATATATATATATATATATATATATATATATATATAATTATATTTGTAACAGATTTTTATTGAATATTTTAGATAGTAGAAACTTAAATTAAAAATTATTCAATTAAATTAATAGAAATAAATTGACATACCTATTAAAAGCATTATTCTAAAAAAATAGTATAGTATATTTTTTATATTTTCTCTTCGATTTTTTTTAAAAAAACAGAAAATGAAAAAAATTATTTTTGACTATAATTGAAATGCAGATATTATATATTTATGCTAAAAATATAATATACTTAATGATATGTGCAATAATAATCTATGAGATTAAATTTCATTGTAATTATCAAAATAAACGCTTTTTCAAAATAATGTTACATTTAGCTAATATTTCGATAAGTGTAATGGTGTAAGTCATCGTGTTTAGATCTAATGTTGAAAGTAAGAAATATTTTTTAACAAACAAAAGACCATTAATTATAAAATTAAACATGAAATTATTTTGTCAAAATTAATAATTTAAAAATTAAAATGCTTATTAAGAACTATATCATAATTTCAATTTTGAACACGTATATGCTTATTGCTTTATGATCGATCTACATATTTATGTTTTAAACTTTTTACTCTTATTTTAACGTTAAAATAACATTTGTTTTCTTTTGAATTCGTTCATTTTTTTGTCTTTAACGTTATTTATAACAAACATCTTAATATGTTCCTTTATGTTGTTTGAAGGTGAATTATTTTGGAATTGAAGACATATGTTTTACTGTCGTAATTGATAATGGATAGGATGCAATGTTTAAAACTATTTTTCTTTGCATATAGAGGTATATTCGACTTAAAAATATTAGAATTTCTTCCGAATTGACACTATCTAATTTTTATTGTTCTATTCACATAACCCATAAATGTTATTTTGCCCTAAGAAGTTATCCTAAATACACAAAGTTTTGATTTTTTTTTATTTTTAATTCTTTTAATAAAATTTTTCTCTGATCTACAACTTCATTCCACTATACTCTTGCTTTACTGTAGTTTATGAAAAGACTAATTATTTGATTTGATATGTCTAATTTTTCTATTCTTATTTTTAAGTTCATTAGGGATTATTAAGAAAAAACAATGCCAAGAGTAAATTTTAGGTGACAAAATATCTCGCCATTTAATACTCATCCTTCAGATTACTAGTTGAGCATTAAATATTTTAAATTTACATATATAATGTCATTCAAATAGAACGCCTAGATTTGTGTTTTATTAAAAAGAAATATTTGTATAGTTACTTTTCTTTCTTTTTAATAAAACACAAATTTAAGCGTTACATTTGGATGACATATATATATATATATATATATATATATATATATATATATATATATATATATATATATTATTTGTGTGTACAAAAATCAATACATATTATTTTGTTTATTAAATGAAGAAATTTGTCATTTTTTAATGAATAATTCAAACTATTGAAAGAAAATGTTTGACATTTTTAAATTATTATGCAACTTACATTAAGTTGATCTTATTTTAAAATCTTTTACAATAAAATATTTCACCTTTTACAAGAAAAGAAATTTTAGTTACATTTAGATAATTTATTTTGAAATAATATATTAAAGATATATTGATTTTTAACAAATCATTTTCCATCATCAGATAAATCTTCATATAAATTAATTATAAAACGATTGATCGTAAATTTTCACATCTTATGCAATGAAAAGTTGAATTATCACTAAATCATTAACAAATATGGATTGAAAAGTGCTCTGCCTTTTTAGAATTTTCATAATCCAATAAATAATAATGTACATTGTTGTCAGATAGGAAACGGCGATTTAAATATCTTGTTAAATCTACACCCATCGAATTCCGTTCAATGTCAACAAACAAAACAGTAAAATCACTTGGTCCATCATCGACCTACACATAATTTATTATACAGTACGCGTAATGTACACAACAATATGGAAATCATAATAACATGAATTCGAGATGACAACGGCACCGTTGTGGAAAACGGCACAGTGACACGAATTCTTGTATGGTTACACCCGCCAGGATGTGGTGTTGCTATTGAATATGCAGTGCGTTATGTCGGTAAACACGCACAAGGCTTTGAATACTCCGGATATTTGATTGTGACAATATTATCATCTTGTAGTTGAAAGTAGTCGCGAAAATAATATCTACAACTTATTTGGAGAAAATTTACAATATTTATTTGTTGAAGAAATTATAAGATTTATTATGAGACAAGTTTAAATAAAAGCTTGAGGAAAGTAATATTTTTTAACAATTGTAATTGAATAAATTTCATTTCATGTTAGTAAAATATAAAAATAATCTAATAAAATCTTATTTTTAGTCAAATAGTTTTTAATAAATAAAGAACAAGATTAATATGGTTTCAAAAAGATTCAATCTTGTTTTATAATAAGGGTTTCTGTAATATAATTGTATATATATATTATAATATAGTTTTTTTATAGAGATAATAAATTTATATATATGTATATATATATATATATATATGCGGTTTTCATAGCGTCTGACGACGCTTTCCGCTTATTCGGGGTTTTACTCCCGAATGGACAGCTATTTTTTTTACAAGATGAGGTTGCCAGCCTTCATGCTCAACCCTCGAAAACATGAGGGACTCGAACGCAATCTCCCGCATGACACGCGGTGATGCAAACCACTGTGCTACCCAGTCGGTTAATAAATTAATTAGATCAAAAATAACCAATTTTTGCACGTTTTAACAATTTATAAAAATTAATTCAAATTTTTATATATTAAATATTGTAATTATTTTATTTTGTTAGTATAATGCCTTGAATACTTATTTATTAAATGATACTTCTATTAAATTTTTGTAAAATACATAATTTATTATTTTTAATATATATATATATATATATATATATATATATATATATATATATATATATTATAAAAACACATGCATATATTCATAAATACAAAATACTACAACAATAATATTACAAGTAAAAACATGTTATTCTGGTTCAATAATAATAAAAAAGTCCATTTTTATGACCAACATAAAGAATATTTTTCAGCAAACTACTATGTTTTCCCATTATAACTTTCTTTAAAATATGGTCATCTAGATATAGAACGTTTCACTTTTTTTATAGACTAATTCATTGGTTATAGGATAATGATTTTGTATATAATAGAAAATTAAAATATTTGCTATAAATGTTAAGAATATCTAATTATAATATATCTCTGTTTGAAATTAAAATAAATCGTATACTATTTTTTCTATAGGATGTTTATTTTGTGATTTTTATTATTAATGCATATATAGGTTATCAAAATGTGACATCGAGATTTGTGTTTTTATTAAAAAGAAACAAAGGAAACTATACACATGTTTTTTTTTAATAAAACACAAATCTAAGCGTCACATTTGGATGACCATATATATACGAATATTATATATATGTGTGTATGTGTGTGTGTAATTAAATCATTAATTCGTATTCATAAGCTACGGTTATATTACGAATGGAGATATTTTTAATTAGTTATCAACAGACAATGGAAGAGTGTGTAAACTAGAATATATTTAAAGTCATTTGATTTAAAAATAGACTTTTACAGAAGTTAATTAGTTTTTAGTTAATTAATAATAACCATGGTTAAATTTTAAGAAATATGTTACATTAATAGCTGTAAATTATATAAAATAGAAATACCTAGAGATATAATCTTAATTTCAAATTGTGGTAATTTATAATTTTTTACTTAAATGTATATATAGTTGCATATAAGTATTGATTTTTGTTTATTTATATATATATATATATATATATATATATATATATATATATATATATATATATACTTTATCATTATCGTTATAATCAATATCATATCAAATTAGATTAATCTACTGTTGACCGAAAGTCTTATTAAGTGTCACCACTCACTGCTACTTGGTCATACTTATCATTGACGAGAGAGTTGGTGAGGAATATATATATATATATATATATATATATATATATATATATATATATATATATATGTCTTTATATAAGTGAATACATTTTTATTGGAATTAATTTTATCTCTGTCTGATGTTAAATTCTGGTTATTGCCTATTTTGTAATTTCTTTGTACATTTCTTAAAATATTGTTTAATTGCTATGTTATTAATTATTCGAAAATATTAATTACTTAAGTGTATAATTAGTACTTTATACTTGAAGTGTATAACTAATTGTTCAAAGAATGTTAAATATATTTTTAATTTTTTTAAAGTGAATAAAATTGAATTTATTTATGATAAACTTTAAAGTTTATTACTTTGAATTTTTCTCATTTATATGATATTTTATATTATAGTATAAATTTGTCATATTTTTGAATGAATCTATTTTTGAGTTATTTAAAATCGGTTAAAAATTAATTTTTACAATTTTATTCTTGAAATTGAGGTATTATTGAAAATGTTGATATATATATATATATATATATATATATATATATATATATATATATATATATATTTAATATTACAATGTAATAATTTTTGCTCAAAATTAACAATAATTATTTTTTCTTAATTTCGTAAAATATTTTAGAATTGTTTATTGAATATTAAGATGTGTTAGATTAACCTCTAATTTAAAATAATTGATGTTTTATTCACATTCCTTTATTAAACACGTGGAGATATTTAGATTTAATTGGTTTTAATTTTGATTAAATCTAGCTTTAATCAAAACTACAATAAAACAGATTTACAATGTGATATAATACAAAAATAAATAAAATGCAGTACATATAATTAATAACATGAATGGTATTTTGTTAAATTAAATCATCAAAGTTGAGTTGTATAGTAAAAATATTATCCTTTATATTTAATTCTATATTTAATCTGTTCTTGTATTATAATTTACTAATATTAAAAAACATTTGGTATTATACATATTTATTATTATGAAAATATCCAATGTTTTTGAAAAATATTGAAATAAATTATATTATAAAATGTATTTAAAAGAAATTTAGTCAATAAATAAAAAATATTGAAATATAAAATTTAGCTAAAGTGTATTTATGTAATAAATTTTTAATTAGATTATTTATACATTTTTAAATAAGGATGTAAAATGAATATATTTATTTAATTTTCTGTCAAGAATAAATAATATTTCTTATGATTATCTGAGATTGGAAATATATAAATTTATTAAAATTATTTAATATAAAAATTTAAAATTATTGTTTAACAAGTCATATTTTTTTAATAAAATAGGTTCTAATATACAACAACTGAAATTTTAGTAATAAGATATGAAATTGTTATATTTTTAGAAATAATAGAAATTAATATTTTAGAACTGTTTTATTAAAAAAGTAAATAGAAGTTTTGGTAATAAGTAAACTGTTAATTCTTTATTACATGAAATGAAATAATGTTTGATTAATTAATATGAGTTTTGAATAAATTAAATAATTATTAAGTTATCACACATTCTTAAAAAATAAACCTTTGTACAAAATTGATTTTTATCAAAGAAAATATATATATATATATATATATATATATATATATATTATATATATATATATATATAATATGTTAAGAAAGAAAACATTACGATGAATAATTAATAAATTACTTAGAAGAACTAATATTTTTTTAAAAATATATTTGATTTTTTATTTTATAATTTGCATATCCGTTTTAATTTCATTTAGATTTTAGCTAAATAGTAATTGCACGTTTGTATATTTAAATAAAATATTTGCAGACTTAATAATTATAGTGAAATTTATACGATGACTTACGTATACGGAATGTACGAATTTTGGTTCCTTATATAATATTTTTTTAGAAATGCATCGAAATGAAAATGAATACGACTTACGGTTATAAAGCACTTTATTATGCAGAAAAGTGAATGCAAACAACAAACCGACGTCAAATATTAATACAAGCAGCAATATCAAAATGAACTAAAGTTGACAGTAATAATATTTGTATATTATATTATTTGAGTGTTAAGTAATTTGTAGCATCAATATATTATATGTGCATTTACACATTGATCTACATGTTATAAATTTAAATATTGTTTGATTAAACATAAAAAATATTTGAAAGTTTTTCAATTAAAAAAAAAATGAATTTATGTACTTACTGTTTGAGTCGTTTGTTTGAAGAATATATTAAACGTGTATGATGTGTTTTTTTTGCACAATGTAATATAACAGCACATTTTTATTTACAATTGCATATATGTACATGTGATTATAATTACGAATAGCAAATATAGCATGTGTATATTTTTTATTTTTTAATCTAAATAAAAATTTATATTATATATTTTTTTTACATTAGGTATTAAATTTTAGTATATTACATTAGGGATATTTTATATAATTAATTTTTATATTTTAACAGTTAATTTTTAGTTATTTAATAATTTTTGTATGCGAGCGGATAATTATGTGTAAATTAGCTTGAATCATATGTTCTGTCAGTGATTTATGACATGGGTATTGTTCGTCTTCTGCTTTTTTGTTTGAAAAGAAGGAATACCAAAACATATTACAATTTAATGCGGACATTGTGTAGAGTGCATGCCAGCAATTATTTATTTGTAAACAATTTTTTATTTTTTAAAAATTTTTCAAAAATATTGTACATTTATATATTATTTTTTTTAAGTTACTTGAGCAAGGCACAAAAAAATATTGTTTGATAGACGAAATAATATTGCTCGATAAAGTGTTGTTTTCCAATATAACAATATTAGAATAAATTTGATGTGAAAAAATGTTCAAAATCCATGGAATTAAACCAAAAGCCACTATTTTTCATACATTTTAGACAATATCAAAATATAATTCCTTTATATAGTAGCTGAATTTGTAAATGAAAATTAATACCAAATTAAGAAGATTTTAATAGTAGAGGATGAACTATGGTTCATTAAGTAGTTTTATTCTATAAAAAACAATCAATTAATTAAAAGAGAATAAATAAATATCTATAATTAATGAAATTATATTTTAGAAATAATTTTGAATAGAAACTAAAAAAGCAAAACTATGTTTTTTTAGAAAATGATAAAAAATAGTTATATTTAATATTTCAATTATAGTTTAATTTGTCTAATTTATATATGTAATATTAATGAAAGTACACCCCCGTTTAATGTGGGTGATACATTTCGCGTTATATGAATAAGTGCTATATGATTCCTAAAGGTTCTACATGAATTATATTTAAATATTTTAAGAAATATAAGTGTTTATTATAAAAGATAACTTTAACGTTCTAGTAAAGCGTAATATGAAAAAGAAATCTACAATTGATTTTATTAGAATTTAGAAATTGAAAATTTATTTACGTTATACATTGCAATTTTTTCATCGCATTATACAAATACTCAGTTACACGGAAGTCTGATGCACATATATATATATATATATATATACACGAGGGTCGTTTGATAAGTAGAGTAAATTTATTTATTGTTTAATTTAATTAAATTTTTCAATTGAGTTTTTCTTACTTTTTACCATACTTACCAAACGACCTTTGTATATATATATATATATATATATATATATATATATATATATATATATATATGAAAATATTTTTAAGACTGAAAGTGTGTTATGAAAGAAGAAATTAATCACAAACTCGTAAATCGTATTCATGTATAGCACTTCAAATCATCTGGAGTAAATTAAAGAAGAATCTGGGGATTATCATTGACAAATACCTCATCTATACAGAATATGTATATAACATTAAGAGAAAATTCAACGGTATGATTAGACAAATCTATATTCTGATTATTGTTATAAGTAACAAAGTAAACAATAAGTGATTATTTAACACTTTATAACATATTGTGGTGTTGGGGGTGAAAATTTATTTGTGTATAGTTTGTTATACATATATATATATATATATATATATATATATATATATATATGTATATAAATACATATGTATGTACAAGTAACTGTATATAAATATTTTTATAGTATTATGTTTTGAAAAAGTAACTTAAATAATATTCTTTTATTATATATATATATATATATATATATATATATATATATATATATATATATATATATATATATATATATATTATGCTATATATATATATATATATATATATATATATATATATATATATATATATATATATATATATATATATATATATAATCTCTGTGTTGTAAAACATAGCAAGATGTATTCATACACATGTTTGCTCTAGAAACTGCAAATGAAATAGTTTCCGCATCTCACATAAGATACATTCATTATTCGATTTCTGTTACGAATAATTTGTCACGCGTTACAATTGTATTTAAATTATTAAATTAGCTGATGAGTCATTTGTCGAAAAAGGATCTTAGAGTGTCCATTGTTATTTGCAACCTACTCTTGTTTATAGACCGTATGAATTTATTATGTTTGACCGAAATTAATCTTAGATGAATATGGATATGCTAAACTATAAACAATAACGAGATCATCAGATTATTCACGTATATAAAGTTATTATCATAGACACACACATACACACACACATACACACACACACACGCACACACACACACACACACATATATATATATATATATATATATATACGAATAGAGTGAAAAAAGATAATTGGTAAAGAAAAAATATCTACACTAAATTTTTAAAAATATATAATATTATTGCTTTTAGAATATGCGAATAGTTTGTTATTAAAATTCAAAATTAAGAATACTTTAATATTGAGGGAACTTGTCTTCAATACAATTGAAATTTTAATAGAAGTGATCAGAGCGTTTTGTTATTAAATCAATATAAGGATTTTTTTATTAATGGTGTAACAATAATGATTAAATCATCTAAATACTCATCAACTAATAAAATAAATAATATTGTACATGATTATTAAACATTTTTATAAAATTATGTGACGTTGAAGAGAATGGTATCTGTGTTAAAATATAAAAGATTTGTTCACTTTTTGAAAAAAATATTTAAATAAGTATTAGGTTTAATATAAATTTGATTTGAATCTATTATATATTTTTCAAAAGTGTTATACTTTAAGTAATTATTACTCTGGAATTGAAACTGATACACTTTTATAACATATATAATTTTTTGCTAAATAATATATACGTTTTACTTAAATACATTGTAAGAAAAAATGTATTTGGTCGTATTACTGAAATTTTATTAAATCGTGTTTTTGAATAAATTATACGGTAATAAGTTTGTAAATAAATATATTTTTATTATTTATGCCTAAGATAAAAAATAATTAAATTAAATTTATATAAGAATATATAAAATATTTGGGTAAATACTCAATTTGTAGTAGAAACATTTCATTTGCAACACTGGACATTTTATTTATTCTGTATCAACTATCGGAGAGATAATGCTTTCTTTAAATGTA
This sequence comes from Neoneuromus ignobilis, assembly GCA_029203775.1. Taxonomy (NCBI): domain Eukaryota; kingdom Metazoa; phylum Arthropoda; class Insecta; order Megaloptera; family Corydalidae; genus Neoneuromus; species Neoneuromus ignobilis. The sequence goes on from CP092087.1 coordinate 33,648,978, forward strand.
AAATAAAATCAAGCACATATGATGTACTCACAAGATTAAAGTATCGAGTATTTAAGAATTTAACATATTTTGGATATTGTACACAAAAAAATGTGTGTTTAGAGACCCATCCTTGGTCTAGATATGAATGTCATTTAACTTGTCAACTAAATCTACAAATTGTTTTACAGATATTTCTATTGTTTGCTTAGCCTATTCGAAAAAACTTGTTTAAAATATGTTTTTAACCACAAGAAAGCATTTAAATTTTAACGAATTAAATATTTGGTTGAACATGAACAGTTATTCTAAATATATGTATAAATAAAATACTTTTCATTTATTTCATATGACATATTTAAATATTATGAGCTGTATTTACATTTTAAAATTTTCATTAAAAGGTAAGGAATTTGATTACATTATTGGATTTACAAAAATTTAGAATTAAGATAAACTCAGTTATAATAAATGAAATACTTATGTGAAATTGGAGAAAAGTTATACAGCAGTATTTTATTATGTTAATAAATAAGTGAATGATTTGATAATACACTTATATAGTTTGGAATTTAATAGAAATATGTTTTTTTAGCTTATTAAAATATAAAATTTAAATAAATTTTCTTTCTTGTTAAAATTACTCGTAGTTTATTAAATATTTTATATTGACTTTTAATTTTACAAATTACATACATAGATACATATTATATTTATATATATATATATATATATATATATATATATATATATATATATAAATGAATTTTATATCTTAAAAAAATTAAGCTTGCATATTTAAATCTAAAAAAAAGGAAATTATAATTATGTTAATTGCCGTCGTTAAATGTTTTTTTTAAATATTACATATGTATACAAGTAAATATGTTGTAAATAAGTCTATTACATATATATATATATATATATATATATATATATATATATATATATATTTAGAAATAAAAATTGTCATTAAAGTATATTTCTGATAACAATATAAATATTTTTTGAATAGAATTATTCATAAATGCAATTTATTACAATCTTGGATTTCTAATGTCGTCTCATAGAAAATATTTACTTATATCGGTATGTTTTATTAAATATACAGTTATAATAGATTCAGAAAATATGCCATTAATTTTAAGTAATTGCGAAATTTTTCAATGAATAGGCTTAGCATAAATTAAAATCAATAACTATTATTTAATTTAGTTGATAACATTATTAGCAATGACAATTTTAAACCTATGTTAAGAAAGAAACGTTTTTTTGTAATATGAATTTTGCTGTAATTTCCCACTGATTTTCAAATTTATGATATAATTAATATATTTTAATGGACCAGTAAATTCAAATTAAAGGTGTAGAAAGTATTAATTCCATGTTTATAATATTTAATTATTTTGAGATTCAATTAATAGTCAAAAATTGATCTTATAATTAGATTGAAAACCAATGTTTTTAATGATAGATCTATATTTAAGTATATAAAATTAAGTGTTTAAGTATTAATTAAAGTATGACATTTTAAGTTTTATTTAATTTAAAATTAATATAATATTTTAATATATTCTAATCTTATTTTTTTTAAAAAAACCCTTAAATTTATTAATGTATTATTTTAAGATCTCGATTCTTTTTTTATGCTTTTTTATATTATTTCTATGTATAAGTTTTTTAAAAAGTATATGGAAATATGTTTAAACATTTTAAATATTCTACTTCAATTGTGTTCGATTGTTTGAATTTCAATTTTGATGTATTAATTTTTTCGATGTATTAAGTTTGTTTTCATTGCAATAATATTTATTTAAATACAGGTATTTTAATTTCGGCTAATCTAATTTTCTACGAGTAAACTTTTATATTACATTAATATATTAGATGTTATATTAATTATCTGTCTATCCGCTATATTCACCTTTTAAGTTTTTTCAGCCTTTTATACCTTTTACGCATTTTCAGCCTTTTAACCCTTTTTACCCTTTCATCATTTTAAGCCTCTTCAGCCTCTTTCGCCTCTTCCACTTCTTCCGTCCGTCCATATATATATATATGTTGTGAAAAATTATACTTTTTATGACTATTTAAAATTGGATTTGTCTCAAAAGTTTTCTTATTTTCTACAGAACATTAAATTTGTTTAGATATTTGCTAACATTTGATTAAAAATGATATCAGTTGTTCCATACTTCGTATTGAACATTAAAATGTTATTTTTATAAAAAGGTTTTTCAAAATTTACTCGTACTTAAAAATATCATTGTGAATTTTCATTAAATAATATATATATATATATATATATATATATATCTATATATACAGAGAGAGAGAGAGAGAGATTCAATTTAAATGATCATTAAATATCATTTAATTTTTTAAAGTAATTTTCTTTTTCTAATTTTACATGTTTACTTAAATTTTGTGGTTTTATACGTCTATCATTTAATAACTTACGTTGTTTATGTGTTGCCTTGTCTTAAAATAAATTTACTCTTTTTATATTTCAAATACTTTTCATAGAATGTTGGCAATAATTTCTATTTTTACTATCAATGCTATTTTTTTAATATTTTTTTTTGAATAGATGTTAAAATAAAGTATAAAAGGCTATTTTTGTTCAATTTAAATAAACATTTTTTTCATATCTTATCATTTTAATTACAATTTTTTTCATTTATAAGTTACCATATTTCAATCGGGATTCATCTTTTGAAATGAAACATTCCATAACAATTATATTTTTCCATTTTGAAATAACAATTCCAAAACATAGAGATTATAATAAATTTGAATAAATGAGTAAATTATTTGAGTAATTTATCAATTTTAAAAATGTAAAGTTTTATAAAATGTTTTATTTTTTTAGGTATAATACATGATAAAATTAAAAATATTCTGACGAATATATTTTTATTAAAATTCACTATTTTAAAAAAATCCAAAAGAAAAATATTTTTCATTTGCATATATATATATATATGTATGTATGCATGTTGTACTAATTTGATTTTGTCAAGTGTTAAAAAGCTATACCTATAATTAAACACTTAAATAAATTACGATGTTCTGTTCGTGTAAAAATGAAATAAAAATATTTGTATATGTATATATATATATATATATATATATATATATATATATATATATATAAGTATGTATGTAAATAAGCAAGAACAAGATTAAATGTGTATGTGTAACTTATTTATATTGAAAATAAATGCAGTTTCATGTACAGAACTGGTGTCTAATATAAAATATTATTTGGCATGTATAGGTACAAACATATGTTTGTGTTTGTCGATAGAATGTATTTAGAAAAAAACAATTTTATTTTATTAATAAAAACTAAAGTGGAATTAGTTTAAAATGAAGTCAAGCAACAGAATCCAAAAATAATGAGAACTCGCCTCATTTCCATTTGTTTTAAATTATGTTAAAAATGTCTACGTGTTCAGAAATAATAATAATTATTTGCGCGATTTTTTCTAAAATAAATAAAACAAGTATCTCAAAATCAACGTCTCGAGTTCTAATCGTCGTCGAGATGATCATTTTGACTATTCTTATAGAAATTTGTATAAATTAAATCGATTTTTAGGCAAATAGACTAAGTATACAACTTTTACAGTGGGTCATGTTTAACAAGGTTGGGCTCAACACTTATGTTAATGTTTTCAGTACATAAAGACCATTAGATGTAAATATCGTTACAATGCGTGTACATACTGATTATGTGAACTGAGAGGAAATATTAGGTCATATTTATGATTAAGAATGAGATGACATCAATTGTTCTTGCAATTCAGTTTCTCCCGCGGAAGAAAAAAATATGACAGGTGGGGATTTAACTCGTGCGGTTTTTGTATTTCATGAAATATATAAAAGGGGTTTACTTGACATTTAATATCATAGTGGTGTGTGACAAATTCAGTGAAACTGCAAAAAAATTACTCCTATTCGCCATGAAGCCTGTGTTTATCGTACTAAGTGCCTTGTTAATTATTTCTCAAGCGGTATGTAACTTTGGATTATTCAGACTTGATTGCAGGACCACGTGCGTGTTCGTTAAACGTGTTTTAAACGTTTCAGTTGTGTTTTAGGAAGTTTTAATTTACTTCTTTGCGATATATTTTTTTTAAATGCATCAATTTAATAACAATGAAAGAATCTTTGAAATTATCATTCAAATTTAGTTACATTCATTTAACTGAAATTATTCTATTATTTAAAGTTGTACATACAAACATTTATATATACATACATTTATATCGAAAAATAAAACATTTTATGAGTATTTTTCAAGTTAATGTAAATTTTGTATAATGATTATCGCACGAAAAATATATTAGAAAAAAAACACTAGGAGATTTTTTTTATAATTTTAATACTAATTTAAATGTAATTTATATATATATATATATATATATATATATATATATATATATATATATATATATTATTTTAATTTCTCAATTATATATCGCACTTGTATATTTTAGAATTATATTAGGCTTATATAAATTAAATTAAAAGTTGCACTTTTAGTTAGTCAACAGTTATGAAACGATATTTTAAAAAAAATATTATTTTAAAAAAATATAGATAAATATAAAATCAATAATAGAATTTTCGCTTGTATATAATATTTAAAAATGTAATTTTTATATCAATATAACTATAATGCAGTTATGTTATATAATATAGAATAAATTATATAATTTATTTTTTTGTAAAAAAATAATTCCTATGAAGTATATAATATTTATTTTAATTAAAAACTATTTTTAAATGTTTCACTTTTTATGAATTATATATATGTATATATATATATATATATATATATATATATATATATATATATATCCAAATGCTGTATAATAAACTTACTTAACAAACATACATTTTTTACTACACTTAACAAGATTTAATCATTTTTTTACAATTAATGAGTTCATTTGTTCAATAGTATTTGTCAAAGTATACCATCTTATATAAATACTTATATAATTTAAGGATTATATAATTATTTATTTCAAAAGTTATAGTTAAATTAAATACTGTATTTACCATATCTACAAAAAAAATAATACATTTATTATTTAAATTTTTTTTTATTATTAGAAACAAAATAATTAATACATAATGCAGCATAGTTACATAAACGTATCCATTAAAGATAAAAAAATCATATGCCTGCTAATTACGCAGAATGAAAGAAATTATGATGGGGTAAATTGTCAATTATTTGAATTTTGAAATATTTTAATATCATTATTCATTTTATAAAATTGTAAAATATTGTGTTATGAATTAAAATTTGTTTTAATCAAAAAGTAGTTTTAAATTAAATTACATAAAAAATATAAACTATTGGTATTTAAAATATATTTTTTATAGAAATCGCATTTTTTAAACTTTAAATTTCCTTTTCTGAATTAAAGGTTTTTGTACTTTTGAATATTAATTGATTATGTCACTTGATAAACAAATTAATTTGGATATATTGATTGTGAAGAAAATCAATGTTTTTATAAGGAGTAATAATAAGAGTATTCTTTTGGGTTTCAAATTATTTAAAGTATTAATGTCTACATACATACATACAAACATGTATATATATATATATATATATATATATATATACATTTATTTATATGTAAATTAATTTTTTTCGTAAATTGTGCTTCATATAAATAAATAATTATAGGTTTTACAAGTTAGTAAATACGAAAAATGAGGGATGAAGAAATTTGTAATTGATTTAGATATTAAGAAATACGAAAGAGAATTTTTATTTATTGTACAAATCTTACTTAAGTAGTGCATAAATAAAATTTGTTAGAGATATAAACCAATTATATATATATATATATATATATATATATATATATATATATATATATATTTGTATAATTGAACAACATATGAGTGTAGTCAATATGATAGAATTTAATGCATAGATTAAAAAAATTGTTTAATGAAATATTATTTATAGGTACCTTCTCCACAAAGTTTCAACAATGACGTCATACCTACAACAGAATCAACATGGATGCGAATTGGTCGAGAGTTTGCAAAATGCATTTATGCTGTCGATGATGCTGTTAACTGCGTTGCACTGAAGGGGGTTACAGCACTTAATAGAGCTGCACGTCAACAAACTATCGAGATATTGCCTGGTGTTGCATTAGTCAGGTATGAATTCGAGAAATTTTGTAAATAAATTTATATAAATAATTTATATATATATATATATATATATATATATATATATATAATTTATTATTATGTTATCAATAAAAATAAAAAAATATATTTAAAAGGTAAAAATAAATTAAAAATGTGGAAGTTAAAAAAAGTAAAATTAGTTTTTTAATAAGATTATGTTAGTAAATTGATTATCATATTTTTCTGTTATTAAAATTTGTAATTCAAACATTTTTTTTTTCAAATTAAATACTTATGGATGAGTATTAGTTTAGTTTAAAAATATTTCATTTATATATTATTTTCTAAATATATTTTAGTATATTATAATAGAAGATTTTTTATTTACCAAAAAATAGAAAATAATTTTGATAACAAAGAGAAAATATTCGATATTAAGAACTAAACAAAAAAATATATTGATTTTTTATACCGAATCCATACCAAATAACTGTTGTTGTTTAGTAACTGTGATAATGGACAACATTATTAGTGAACATAACTATTGTTAGCATACGATAAGTTTTGTGGAAGCATAATTGCTATTAAGTATTGTTTTATTAAGTGTTTGAAAACCGTTAGATAACAATATGAGTAGTTGTGTATAATTGTATTTAGGTGCATTGTTTCTTAACATTATTAGAGATTAATGTTCGTGTTTCCTGGGAATATTTAGCGATGGGTTTTTAAATTGTTAATTACAGTTCATAAATCATTAAAAAAAAAACATCAGATGTTATTAAAATATATTCAAATCTATTTTATTAGTATATTTGTATAATTTTATATCTACGTTGTGAATATTTAAGCAAATATTTGTTTCGTAGCAAAAAACATCTATTATATCATTTTATTTGTGATTTTATTTTCCTATCTAGAATTGTGAAGACGTTTACTTCAGAAATTTTTCAAAAATATGTAAAAATCATTTAATGTAATACAAAAAAATAATATGGAAATATTATAAAATTATTATGAAAAATTTTAGAGATGTGCCTATAAATCAACGTGACGGAAAGTCAATTAGCGATGAAGACATTGCAGCTAGTTTACCACAAGGAACAAAGGACAAAACTGCAAAATTGTTGGATATGTTCATAGATTCTGCTGTAGATTTCATGTCTACACACAGTTTAAAAATGAAACTACCACAAGATGTACCTCAATCATTTGCTAGGGCTTTAGAAGAAGGTATTTTGATTATATATATATATACATATATGTTTATTAAGACATTAATTTATTTTGAAGGTCGCAAAAAATCAGGAGGAAAAATGGGAAAACTTATGGGCCATATGATGATGATGATGGGAGCTAAATTCGCTATTGTTACTCCTATATTGCTTCTTGGTCTTCTTGGTTTAGCCTTCAAAGCTTTGATTACTTCTAAGATTGCTTTAGCTCTTGCCCTTGCTGTAGGTCTCCCAATGCTTATGGGTGGAGGTGGTGGATTCTTAGGCGGAAAAGTAAGTAATGCTTTGTAAAAAAATTCTATAACTTTTTTTAAATATATAGTACATTTATAAATATTAAAATGTTCTTTAGAATATTATAGATTTCAAAATTTCAAATGTTTTAAATAAAACTGTTTTATTTGAGTAAAATAGGCTTTTGTTAACTTTAAATTTTAAATTGAATATTTGTTTTCTGTTGATACTTTTTTAATTTTATTTGTTATTTTTATTCATCGATAAACTTAAAATAATTACTTTTAAAAGATCTATTGTGTATGAAGTAATGAAAAACATTATTTTATTATATTAGATACTGATTTTAGGAAATTAATTATAAACTATAAAATCAAAATAAATTTCTAAAAGTAAAAAAGACTAATAATACCTAATTTCTTTGATAATAATTATATTGATTTTTAGATAAAGTAATTTGCAATAGGAAATGTAATGATTTACATTTTAATTAAATCTATAATATTTATAATACGTCGGTTATTTCTTAATAACTTAAATTCGATTAAAAAAACTTTTTTTCAATTAAATTATAATTAAAAAATAAAGAAGAGAATAATTTTTTATCATTATCGAATTATTTTACTTTATATATATTTTTAAATTTTTTTTAGATAATTTAGTATTTCAAATATATTATTTATATATATACTGATATTTTAAACATTTTGAAATTCTAAGTTAAGATGGGCAACTTTAAATTTATGTATGTATTATTTAAATATAAAGAAGTCTATATAAAATAAAGATTTTTGATAAAAATAAAAAATTAAAAGGTTTAAAAAAAACATTTATAATGAAAATGTAAAAAAATACAAATGTGAAAAAATGAAAATTAATGAAAAAAGTAATTTATGAAATATAACTAAAAGTTTAAAAAATATACCTTCTCTCTTTATATATAGTTTATTTTTTATTTACATAAAATTGAAAGTTTAAATGAAAGGGAACATTTAGAATCAATTACAAAACAAAAGGAAGGTTGAAAAGAATCAATATTAATAATAATTAGAAAATTTATGAATGATCACAAAAATTGTCACGATATATTATGCTAAAATATTACTATATATTTTATAATTACTCAATCTTCCAAAATATTTTTCATGTTCAATTATTTATATATATATATATATATATATATATATATATATATATATATATATATAAATGAGTATATTTTTAATATAGTCAAAAATTTACATATTTTTGTACTTGCTATTATATTAACCTATTGTTAATTTATGTGATGCTGTAGCTATTATCTGCAGTTAGTAGAGAATAGACAGATAAATAAATTAGTATTGTAAAAAAATAATAGTAAAAATTAAACAATAACCTCAAATATTGAATTAAACAATATAAAGTAAATACAATAATTATATTTAATATAATATAGTAATATAAACAAATAATAAATTATATATAAAAAAGTCATAAATTTTATGTAAAATAATTAAACTATAAAGTATATTAAATATATTAACAAGTGTTTCATTAAAATGTATGTATAATTTATGATTAAAATTCTTTGTTTATAGGGAGGTAGTTCTGGATGGAGCCAAGGAGGTGGTGGTGGATGGTCATCATCATATGCTCCTAGTGGTTCTGGATGGTCTTCTGGTGGTCCTTATTCCCGTTCATTTGATAAGAATGCTCAAGAAATTGCATATTCTGGACACACCCAGCAGTAATTCGATTAGACAAATTTAAGATACAATATTTATTTTTTGTTTATTTATTCAGTGTTGTTAGTAATTTATTTGTTTTGTTCTGATGATTTCATAATAAAAATCTATTGCAATAATGAGATTTTTTACTTTCCTAGTTATAAATCCTTTTCGATTATTGTTATAGTTTTTTAGAAAATTTATAGACATGTCCAATATTTTGAGTATTTATAATTATTGATCTATTAGCCGAATAAAACCGTAAACATCAATTTTTCATTTAACTAAATTTAATAAATTTTAGGTCATATTTAATATCCACAGTTAATATATATATATATATATATATATATATATATATATATATATATATATATATATCTACCTTCCACAATTTCTTTTGAATTTCGAATGACAAAAAAATAAAAATAAAAAAATAAAAAGCGGAAGGGAGATACTTGCCAACCTAATATATATATATATATATATATATATATATATATCACAGTTTCTTTGAATGATATATATATATATATATATATATATATATATATATATATATATATATTTGGTTAAGTAATTTATTTATTTTTACAAAAATTGTAGAAAACCTATTGTAGATTATTTTTTTCGCATAACCTTGTGTGTTAATAATTTTTTAAATGAAAAAAATTGACTGATATGTAGATGTTCAATATATGTATGAAAATACTTTTATTTTGCTTAAATAATTACTGAAAGAATAATTATTAATATAAAAAAATATTAAAATAAAATTTATTTAAAATTCCAGATCTGATCGAAACTAAAAAAATTTAAACAAGTAGCAAATACTAGAAAAATATGATTTCTTTTATAAACTTTTTGATTATTAATGTTTATTTTACAGTTTAGTTATTATTATTGACATTTATAATATTTTATTAACACAAAGTAATGTACGTAAAAATATTCCGAAAATAAATTTTGGTAGTTAAGAAAATAATGTAGAATTATAATATTTCTATTTGATAATTTTCATTATATATATATATATATATATATATATATATATATATATATATATATATATATAAATAGCATATATAGGGTAGTAAAAATTAGATTAAAGGATGTAGGATGTAAATGAGTGTGAAACTTTCAGTCTCATTCGAGCCATTCTGTATATGTGGACGTAAATATATAGGATATTGATATTATTTAAAATTTTAAAAATTGTATACAGACTAATAAAATTTATTTTCTTCATTAGATTGTATTTAGTCAATTCAATTTATTTTTCTAAAATAAAAATAATGATTATTAACTAGTTCTGAAATTTCGTTAGAATAGTAAATAAATCAATTTAGTACGCAGGTTTTCTCATTTAGATTCAAGTTTTTTTACGAAAGAAGAAGGTTTGTTTACTGTTTCTTTTATCCGGTGAAATAAATAAATAACTCACATTTTTTTTTTATATTTTTACACATCAATTCATGTAATGGTCTTACTATTAAAAGTATGTTAGTAATTTTTAAACAAACATTTGTTACTTAAATTATTTATTTTGTAATATTTTCATTTTTAATATTCCTAACATCTTAAAAATAAAATATTCTCAACCTGTTTTCATTTTGTAGATAAACGAAAGTTTCTTGATGTTAGGTTAGGTAATTAACATGGACGTTAAAACAATTATTTGTTTTCAGATCCAAAATAATCATCAAAAGTTATTTCAAATACTATTTATATATATATAAAACCATTGTAATATTAATTGTTTTTCATATATTTTATTAGTTTTAATAAAATTAATTTTATTACTTCATTAACATTTTCAACCATTTTTGATAATGAGAATCAAATAAAATGTTTTTCATTAGCCAACATATTTTTTTATAATAATTGAATCATTGTATAACATAATTAAGAGTACTAATTGATTTCCATTTTATTTTTATTTTAGGTTTTATTAAAAACAATAATATTAATCCTTTTTTTAAGATTTAACTATCTAGTTTCCAACAATTTCTCTTTCCGAAAAATAGATTTTAATGTAAAACAAATTAAATAGGTATAATAATTATCTACTCATATATGTCATTTATATTTTACTAGAAAATTTTATAAAAAGAAAATGAAATAAATGTATAATAGCTATGAATTCCATTTTATTAATTTAAAACTACTAGTCATGTTATTAAATAAATATGAATAATTACTTTAAAGTAAAACAAAATAAAATTTAAGTTTAGTAAGATGTATATATACATATATATATATATATATATATATATATATATATATATATATATATATATATATATATATATGTATATGGTAACTTTTTAAGGTGTTAAATTGAACGAATTTCTAGAAGTTTCAAATATTCGAAATAAATTAATATAGTAATTGTGAACATCACAATATTTAAGTATTTACAGGTTTCTTCAGAAAGTAAATATAAAATAGATATAAACATATGTTTATTAAAAAAATGTTACTATAAATTTTTTTTGGAAAATTTAAGAAATAACTAGATCTGAGAAAGTAGTTGAGTTGAGAATACAATTATTCATAAATTGTTGAATTTTTTAAAAAATCTCTGACATACTAACCTAGAGGGTTAACAAAAGTGTAGTTGAACTCGTTCAACGAGAATCAACAAATTGAATTTTGTTTGTATTACTAGTATACGTTAAATAAAAATAAGACACTTTTGTGAAGAAAAAGAAAAAGATCACATATAATTTATTATAAAGTGAATTATTATGTCTTATATTATTATATTTAACGACAAATGATTGTAGTAAAATCATATTCGTATATGAATACTATCTTATTTAAATAGTGTACTTATCTCCGATATTTATTTACATAAGAGTTATAACTGTTCACTGACGATTTCTCTTTGATTTTTTTGTTAGCAGAATTAATTAATGTGGGAATAAAAATATTAACACCTCGAGGATATTTAATACTCTTTTTATATTTGTAATTATAGAATGTAAACATTGTAAAGATGATTCGATTTTTTCAATATTACTGAAGTATATATTTTAGTAATTTGTATGCCTTTTATTCACTTAAGATTTTTTTTATTGCATATATACATGCATATATATATATATGCATAAGTTATTTTTTTATTATTTTAATATTTTTTTTGGAAAAATGAGATTTATATACTAATTTTTGTTTTTGATATATAAATACATACATACATACATACATACATATATATATATATATATATATATATATATATATCCATATAAGTATAATTTTACGAAACAATTTCTGGAACATACGTAAAAATGTATGTTAAGATTTTATGTAGTCTTATTTCTTAGAACTAAATTTATATATTACTTTTACATTTATAAAAGAAAATAAGAATTAGAGAATATAATCTTTTTTGAAGACTATTGTACCTAATACTTAAAAGAGACATACATACATACATACAGATATATATATATATATATATATATATATATAATACAATCAAAAATAAAAGAACGTTAATAAAACCAATTAAATTATTCATTAAAATTATTTTATATTAACGCATAAATCAAATATTAAGTTAAGAAATACTATTTTTTTAAAAATAATTATTTTAATTTTAAGTACATTTCTCATTTCATGTAACTTAAAGGAATAACTATTGAAGCAATAATTTTTATTCATTATAATTAAACTTTCTAATTACATATGTTATTGAAAATTATCGGTTTAATTATAAAAAATAAATATTTGTGTCATTAGGGAAAACTTCTTTATTTGTATTCGTTTTTATTCTAGAGTATTTTATGTTGCACTTTTTTGCTATAACTAAAAATATTTTTTATTGAATTGTCTTAATAGTTAAACACAAAGAACTAACTATTCCTATACTACAAGATGTTTGATTTATTTTTCTTCAAATATTTAATTTTTGAATTCATTACAGTATCAAAACAAATAATTATTTTAATGCTATCAATATGGCCGTATTTATAGTTAGAATGTCAAAGTATTAAAATTTTATAAATTATGGATTAATTAAAATTTTATTAATTCAAGTATAAAACATGCTTGACATTCTATTCAACAGACAAGAACTAAAACAAAAGTAATACATAATTTAAATAAAATTGTAAAATTTATAAATAGGCTACTTCTTAAAGTAGAAAAAGCGTGAATATATATTTATTTTAAATAATTTATTTGTACACAAAGAGATAGCACTATATGATGTAAGAAATACATTGTGCAATGTTATAGAAAATTATCTAAGAAGTTAATCAATATAGATTAAAAAATAAGAAGTTCCAAATAGATGTTCTAAATTGAATTTAAATTCTGCAATTATTTTGTTACTGGTTAAATATCTTGTTCAATTTTTCAAGAAATATTCTAGAATATCTAAATCACAAACTTTAATATTTTCAATGACAGGAATAATTAAATAAAATAGAAATAATGTTATATAATAAGCATCACAATTTTAAAAAAAACTTAATATAATACAACTAAAATAATTCAATAAAATTTATTGATGAGATTAAATAATATCTGTGGATGATATTATAAAAAAATGAATGATATTTTAATGATTTTTATAAAGGTTCAAAATAATAATAATAATATATAAATAATGACAAATTAATTAAAAATTTATATATATATATATATATAGTTGTTTTTTTAAGTTAAATAGAACTTTCTATAGGGATAGCTATCAACTTAGTAGTCAGTTGGCCCGATATAAGCCATTTGGATTTAGTATACTTTGGCAAATAATTACAATACACTTGAGAAACGTTTCCATATTCTGGAAATTTATTTCAAAATTCAGTGTTCTGTTCGCCAAACTTATAGAGCATAAAATTTTGTTCAGTGATCAAACTCATTTTTGACTTAATGAGTGCGTTAATAAATAAAATTACCGCATTTGGAGTGAGACCAATTCTGAAGTGATTCACAAGAGCCCGTTATATCCACAAAAATGCACCGAATGGTGCGGATTGCACGTTGGTGGTATCATCGAACCTTATTTCTTTCGAAATGAAGCCGGAGAGCTTGTTGTCGTCAATGGTGTACATTACAGAACGATTTTCAATTATTATTTGTTTCTAAATTTACATGACATCGATTTGGAAGAGATGTGGTTTCAGCAGGATGATACCACGTGCCATACTTTGACCGAAATAACTGAGTTATTGAAACAAAAATTCGGCGATAACGTTATCTTCAGAAATGGATCTGTGAATTGGTCTCTACGACTGTATGATTTGACGCCTCTGGATTATTTTCTTTAGGGACATGTGAAGTATCTGCTTTATTTCGATAAACCGGCAACGATTGAGACATTATAAGCCAACATAACTGGAATTATTGCCGACATAAGGCCCTAATTGCTTGAAAAAGTGACCCGAAATTAGACAGAGAATGCGGTATGTCAGAAGTAGCCGTGGTATACATATTCCCGAAATAATTTTTAAACATTAATGCCATAAAATGATCTTTCGAATATTATTCAATAAATGGTCATCCGGTAAATTAGTATATGTTTTATTTTAATTTAAAATTCTATCACGCTTAAAAAAACCTTTATATATATATATTCTTGAAACAAATTTTAACCATTTGTAATTTTATTTAAGAATAATGAATGATTTTACGATGTAAAAGTTGTAATTTTAAAGCAGCGACCCACTTCATTTGGAACAAACAAGATGTGTACAAATTTATATCGTATACGATTATTTTTATAATTGTAATTCAGTATAGAAAAATCAATTTCTATTGTGAATGAAATTGATATCTCATATTTAAAATGCGTCAAATATAATTTTAGACAATATATTTGAAAGCTAATGCACGATATGAATATTGAAAATTTAACACGGATCCCAATAACTCTAGCAATTTTCACTTAATGAAACCATTCACGAGCTACGACGTGTATATCGGAGTATGTCGATCGCAGACAATGTTTAATCGTATTCATTATTATTGATCTCACGAAAATATTCTGGTATTCGATTCCATTTACGTGATGACAATGAAATTATATGTATCACTATGCTAAATTTCACCCCACTATAGCCTTTAAATACAATGATATATAGGAGTACATGTTTCAAAAAATAAATCACTTATAATTGTTTTTTAGTTCCAAGTAAACGTTCGTTAGTTATATTTTATTTATTTAATTTTGGTATCCTTGTAGAAAAGACATTTGAAATCATGCTGTCGAAAATATTGTTAATTTTATTTGTGTGTGTTGTGTCGTCTTTCGCCGCTGATTCAGTGGAAAATGTCTATACTGAATGTGGTACCAATGTGCAATGTGCGGAAAAAAGATTTGTTGCTCTGATTGATGAATTTGATGCAAAAGAAAAAATCGATGTATTGGATGGTTCATTTGCGATTGTTAAGAAAACTGAAGTGGAAGCAAAACCAGCTGAAGAGGATTTAATTCAAAGAGTTACAAGATTTATTACAGAACATGAGATCCGATTTCAGTTACCGCAAAATGCGGAAGCTGAGGCGCGTGGATTCGCTACAGGTAAAAAACTCTTTTTTTTTATCTGTTTCCATATTTATGTTTAATATGATAAAATTAAAGTGTAATTTTTTTTTATAAATAATAATTCGTTATATAAAAGTTGGTTATAAAATAGTGATCTTTTTATAATAATTCGGTATATATTAAACATTGTCACTTATTATATTAATTATAGCCGATAATTGAAGAAAGTTATGATATGATTTTCGAATTTTTAAAATTTTAGATACAAATTATTATATAAAGGATAATAATAGTTGATAAACAAAGTTATTAAGTAAAGCAACTCTTATTATAATTAAATCGCATTCATTGGAAATTTCACTTTTGATTAAGAAAATAATTATTTAATGAATTACATATTAAAATAATGTTTCTAATTCTATTGATTTATATTAATCACTTATCAAATTGTTTTCGATATAAATCACATATTTTACTAATTAAAGTTTGAAGAATATTACATTAATTGAAATATGTAATATTAAAGCGTTATATTTGGTAGTTAAATTATTAAAAAAATGGTATTTTTGGAAAATCAAATAAAAATAATGTAGTTATAC
The DNA here is from genome assembly GCA_029203775.1 of Neoneuromus ignobilis. Taxonomy (NCBI): domain Eukaryota; kingdom Metazoa; phylum Arthropoda; class Insecta; order Megaloptera; family Corydalidae; genus Neoneuromus; species Neoneuromus ignobilis. The sequence goes on from CP092087.1 coordinate 33,665,407, forward strand.
ATAATTGTGAACAAATATTGTTATAATTATATTTGTCATTTAATTTTTGAAGTGTGGATGATATTGTAATCCAAGATTTTTTTGTAAAAGAATGATTCTTAAAAATTCACAAAATTTATAATATTAATAACATTAAATTGTTTTATAAAAAAATTATAAAATATAATTATAAATATTAAATTTAAATTTATTACTTTTAATAATGTATTAAGATTAAATTTTGAATATTTATTTAAGAATACAAATATATATATATATATATATATATACAATAATTTAATATAATAATTTTCATAATCATAATTATCAGATTTTTTTTTTATCTACTGATAGATGAAGGCTTCTACCAAAACTTTCTTTGTCTAATAATCCAATGCCTTTGTTTTTCATTCTACACCAATGAATTTTTTATACCTCTTTTCTATTTAACCATGAGTCTATTATTAACCTTTTTATCTATTTGAGTTTTCAGTTAACAATTTCTCTTATTCATCAGTGGTCTTCTCTTCTTGCTATATGATGGGCTTATTTCCATTATATGTACATATATGTATGTATGTATGTATGTATGTATATATATATATATATATATATATATATATATATATATATTTATTTATTACTATCGTTATTATAATTTTTATATTTAGTCATATTTTTGGCATCGATATACTTTATGAAATGCTCTTTTAACATCTGTACTTAACATATTTTTCGTAACATATTTTCATTTTCGAAGTTTTTCTTTTGGTTTTTATATTCAGTTTTTTTTATTTTTCTCGTATTTTTAAATTAAATTATATATATATATATATATATATATATATATATATATATATATATATATATATATATATATATATATATATAAAATTAAAAAATAAAATTAAAATATTGAAGAATGTATGCAACTTCTAATACAAATTGAAATTATTTCATATTTGATTGTATATAAATATTATAAAATTGTATCTTTTTAAATTATTATTGATTTAGAGATTTTGGTTTCCATTTAAATTCATCGATTTACTGTTCAAGAGGACTATTTGTATTAATGATTTATTTGTTCTCTTTTTTATTATCAGTTAAAATAGTATCTTAGAAAAAAAGATTATTATCTTAGAACTAATATATTTATTGGATTACATTATTATACTTTGTAATATCATATTATGAAATAATTATGCTGAGGATTTGAAAAATAATGCAATAATTTTAAATTTGCATCAATATTAAAATATTATATGAATTAAACAATATGTTATTTTTTTAAAAAAATGTAGTCAAATAAATTAATATCAGATTATAAAATTGATTGAATTCAATAAAATAATATAAATATATATATATATATATATATATATATATATATATATTATATATATTTTTATATATATATATATTTAAAAATATATATATGTATTATTTTGTGACCATGTGAAAGTTCTTATTTTGAACTTATATTTTATTATGTGGTTAAAAAATTCTTGTCATATATTTATTCTATAACATTATTCATTTATCACCGTGGTTAATTTATTTTTATACAAATGAATTACTAACTACAATATTTTTTAAAAGTGTTCAATAATTATTTAAAATTAACTATTGAACCTTAGCAAGACAATTATTGAACAATTTGAAAACGTTGTTGTGTTTTATGAATTTAGTATTTGTGTAAAAATACTCCAGAATTATTATTAATCGTTAAAATATTATACAATATATATTATGTAGAAGTCTTTTTTTATTATAATTCATTTAACTCTTTTTTATAGAAGTGTATTATAAAAATTCTAAATGCATTAGAATATTTATAAGCATAGCTGGGACTTTTAGTTAAGGCTTGAATGCTGTTTTTACTATAACTTGAAATGCTTAATTTTGTACTTATGTCATTTTTAGATAGCTTATTGATGTCAAGTAAATACATGTACTTATAAGTTACTGGAAGATGACACAAACTTTGAAACCAGTATAAACAATAATCATTTAGATTATAAAAAAGATCGCGTTGAAAAATTTCTGCAAGTTTTTTCCAAGTGCTGAATATGTCAAAATAAGTTAATGTTTATGTTTCTTGTATTCATTCCTTTGATTCACTTTATAGCGATATTTTTTACTGAGATTTTAGAATAACATTTTTTTGATTAGTATATTATAATTGGTCTTAATACTGTATTTATTAATCAACTACCCAGGATTCATGTTCTTATAATCCGTTGTAAAATGACATGTTCTAATCAAAAAAGTGATTCTAAGGATGCAAAAACAGAGTTATCGATTAAAGTAACTATTTCCCTAGTTGTATATATATATATATATATATATATATATATATATATATATATATATATATATATATGTATATGGACGAAAGCCACAATGAATGTACCATATAATATATGTGAGCAAACACAAACAGAAAAAATTATTTTGTAATTGGCGTTCCTTCTAATTATATTGCATTATATTCTTTATTTAAGTTTGTTGCTAAAATATTGAAAAAGAAGAATTGTTCTAGAATTTAACATTGCTTTTATATAAAATAGAATTTTTATAAACATAGTCATACTTTCTATAATTTTCTATTCGAATTATTACATATATTTATAAATATTCTTCCTCGTGAATGTTAGAGGTCTCAATCTTAGATGAATCTTTTTCCAAACTTTATATTTATTTAATGATTTATAAATATAAGTAAATATCAAAAACTGTCTTTTTTCTAGATTAATATAATTTCTTTCAACATTTCACTAAGATTATTATGTTTAACATTTAAATTTAAAACAAAATGAACATTTATTTGCTCTTTATTCATATTTTAAATGTTATCAATATTATATTGAACCTATTAATTAGTGTAGTAAACGAAAAGTGTTCTATTTACATTAATTAAGCATTTTTGGATTTTTTTAACCGTTATTATAATACAAATCAAAATATAAATTGATTAATATTATTAGGTACATACACATATGTAATACTTCCATAATAAAACTAAATTTAACATTACTTCTAAGTATTTGTAACAACCTGATGTATTTACATTTTATCCGTCAATAGAATATGATAAATAATTAAATATCTCTTATTAGTAACTTGCAAGACAATTTTCTCTGAAGAATTCGATTTTATATTATTACTTTTTGCTCGCTGAACAACTATAATAGTTTTTGAAATTTTTAAAAAATCTTGAACTACTATTCATTGCTTCGATTTTTGATGTATGATATTTATAAAAATTAATATTTGTAAAAAATATTAATTCATAAGTATCAATTTTCAATTATTAAAAAATATTATTAATTTCATATTTTGGTGAAATTTATTTTTTATTGTATATATATATATATATATATATATATATATATCTTTTATAAAAATATGCTTTAAAAAAATAAAATTTTTCAAAAAATATTATATAGTCAAATTTAAGTTAAAATATAATCATGAAAATTTTTTTATTTAGTAAATTAAAATTATATTTATTAAAAGTATATTTATTATATAAATATGAATAAATTTTAATTATTGTACATAAAAAAAGTATTTATTATATATATATATATATATATATATATATATATATATATATATATATATATATATATATATATATATATATATAAGAACTCTACAACAATTCAAGTGAGAGATGTTTCTAAATGAACGCTTACTTTAACAGTATCTCTTTATATAGTAGGAAGAAAACTGAAAAAAACAAACGCCTTTCTAAATATTTCCACCTCCATATCAAACATTTAATAACTATAGCAAAGTTTTTTTTATTAGCATCATAATATGTTTTTTTCAAACATAAATGTATCAAATTTATAATTTGTTACAGTTTTTCAGCACGTTGACAGTAATTATATTCACTTTTAACAGTGGTGTACTAAGAACTTTTTATTCATATTTTAATAGTTTTGTTTACAAAGTTTATTTATATAAACAAATATATATATATATATATATATATATGTTGTAATAGAATTAATATCGTAATTAATGAGCAATTTTAATTTTGGTTTCATTTTATATAAAATAAGAATTATTTATTGAAGTAATTAAATGTTTATAAAGAATTAATTTTAATAATTTTAAAACATATATTTAATATTTAAAATAAAATAAGTATAAAATATTTATGCCCATAAATATTTAAATTTCTTTTTAGTTATATATTTTAAGTTTACTTTTTAAATTATCTTAAATATTTTTTAAAAGCACGTATATATATATATATATATATATATATATATATATATATATATATATATATATATATATATATATATGAGTGTAAGTATGTATGAATTTAAATGTATATGTATACATAAAATACAAAAAAAAAATTTTTTTTTCAGTAACTAAAATTTTTATATTCGTGGTGAGACACCCATGTCTAACATTCTTTTTTAATGGATGTACTGTAACCCTTAATTATTTTTTTTACAAAATTTAAGTTTTTATGTGCTTATAATATTTTAAATATATTTATCTCAAGGTGAAGTTGACTGTAATATAGTTGTGAGATATTTTCATGAATCAGAAGATATAATTTCTATTTCATCAACAGAAAAGGATAAATAGATAAAAAATTATCTAGCTGTAAATTAAACACAGTTTAGTTTCATACCGTTATATTTTGTCCAAATAATAATTTTGTATATATTTAGTTGTATGTTTCAAGCATTGAACTCGGATACAATTTTCTTACAAAAAGTGTAGTGATCGGCAACAACTATAATTTTTGAATATTTAATTTCATCTGGAAGATTATTTACAAAAATTATAAATAGAAAATGATCAATAATATCATCTTAAGGTACTTTTTAAGTCATAGATATTTTTTATCTTTTATTTTAACCATTTCGTTTTTCAGTGTCAGCATCTTTTATTTTAACCATTTGATTCCTTATTAGAAGATATGATTGTAATTATTGAATGATTTTATTATTAAAATCGAGAGAAATGCTTCATTAATGATTCGATTGTGAGGAATTTGATTCAATGTTTTAGAAACGTTCAGAAAAGGTTAATTATCTGGGGTGTCTTATCGAAAATGTTTTACAAATTTTGAATTAGACTTTGTGGATGGGATTTTTATAAATTTTGATATATATATATATATATATATATATATATATATATATATATATATACACTCGCCCCTTAATTTACGCGGAGTATCCGTTCCACGTGGATTTGTTTTACGCGAATGAAAATCGCGTAAATTGAGTCTGTCAGTACAATAGAAAAAATATTGGAAATAAAAGCTAGTAAAGTTGTAGAAACACATATTTATTTCACATAGCTTAACAAAAAAATAATGACGTTAGTAAACAAAAGTAGATACATTTTATTCGGTGTCACTAGAATTTGTGTCACTCTGATATATAATAAATTCGATGAAAAATTATATAAAATGAAATCTGTCTGACCGCGTATAAAAAGTGCCGCGTAAATCAATACCGTGTATAAAAAGTGCAGCGTAAAAGGAGGTATAATTTGCCGCAAAAAAAACTCGCGTAAAAAAGCCCCGCGTAAATTGAGGGACAGGTGTGTATATATATATATATATATATATATATATATATATATATATATATATATATATGTATAAACAAAAATAAACATATTTATGTAAATAAGATACATATTTCGTGCAACGCCTCTGTTTACTACTCGTCGCATTAATTTGACAAAATTATACACTTGTAAAAAATATACGCACACACTGACAACTATCAACAAACGTGCGAACACACCTGTGCCGTCGACATACTGACCTACAAAAGTACCCTTAGTTTCCGCATTATGAACCTGACTTGGAAAGTAGGCTTACAAGGTGAAGGTAGATGACTGAAAACATCAATACACTCTCCATCAAAATTCCATAGTCAATATGTTCTATAAGTTGGCCATGCTAATTATTCATGTGTTTTTGACACGTATGCATCTCGTAAAACTACTGTTATGATTAATTGATCTATGATTGGCGTTAAAAATAAATTAGTCACCTCCATTTGTTACATTACAATTTGCCGTAATTTAATCAAGAAGAGGGACACATTTTCTTTGTTTGTTTCAATTTATGCCGTTTGTTTATATACGGTATTACAATAAAAATGACCATTATATATACATACGTACGTACGTGCATACGTACATACGTACGTACATACATACATACGTACATACATACATACGTACATACGTACATACGTACATACATACATACATACATACATACATACATACATACATACATATATATATATATATATATATATATATATATATAATGATTTACATGTACACGAGGTCAGACAATTAAGTAATGTGACAAAATTCAAAAATCGAGTATATTTAAAAATTAAGGTACATCGCTGCGATCCCCTTCAAAGTAGTCCCCTCCCGCATCTATACACTTATTCCAGCGAGTTTTCCAGTTTTCGTAACAATTCTGGAACACTTCTTGTGGGACCTCTCCGAGTACCCTCGTCATAGATTCTTGGATATCTTCAACGGAGTCAAAATGACGACCTTTGACGAATTTTTTCATATGGGGGAATAGGAAAAAGTCGCAGGGTGACATGTCCGGTGAATAGGGCGGTTGTGGTAACGTTGCGATGCCTTTAGACGCCAAAAACTGAGAGACACTGAACGCACTGTGACAGGGAGCATTGTCGTGATGCAGAACCCAAGTCTTCGCGATCTCTGGACGCACTCTGAGCACCCTTTTTCGTAATTTTTCGAGCACATTGCGGTAGAATACTTGATTTACGGTTTGTCCAGGTGGTACGAACTCTTTGTGAACCACCCCTTTGCTGTCGAAGAAGCAAATCAACATACACTTTGGACTTGCTCATTCTCGCCTTCTTTGGCCTTGGTGCTCCAGAGGACAGCCACTGTTGGCTTTGTCGTTTAGTTTCGGGGTTATATTGAAAGAACCAACTTTCATACCATAATAACTCGATCGAGAAGAGTAGGATCACTTTCATCACCAGTAATAACCAGTAATAAATTTCTCTGTTCCATTTTCGTGACATGCACTACTCGCGCGTTGTTACAAAACACTAAACAGCTGGCGAAGAAATGATCGTACGAGGGTGGTCAAGGTCTCAATCGAGAGAGTAGGAATCTGCTATTACGGTGGCGGAGTTACAGGTTCGCAGTGTTACCACAGGCCGAGAAAAACAATCGGTCGCATTACTTAATTGTCTGACCTCGTATACCTATATTTATGATTTATGTCTAGAGACAAACTAATTGAATAAAAGTATCAAGTTAAATTAGTTAACGTTATTAATTAAATGTAATTTAAAACAAAAAGTTCGATTATTATTTAACAATATTAAATAATTTTATAAATAAATAAGTAAAAAAAAGTTCATTGAAACGTTTAATCCAACTAAAAATTTTGTTACAAACATTAATCGACGTATATTTCAAATTTGTTATTATTTTCGTAGCGTTATTTTTTTTATCATGATACTTTTTTTATAATTGTATTTTTTTATGAAATAAAAATAATTATTTAATACAATTTAAATACGACATATTAAATAAATAAATGAAATAATTTGTTTGCATTGTGTACGAAAATTAGTTTTAAAAAATGAAATTGTTTTAAGGGGGGAAAAAGTGTAGAGGCTTCAAAAAATTTAATTTTTTTCTTTCATAAATCGCTTGTAAAACTATTCAAAAATATACTCTTAAAATTTCAAAACAAAATTCCAATTCGTTCAAAAGTTATAACCGATTAAGTGAGTGTCCCTCGTTAACAAAGGGTCGGAGCGCGTTGTTTTCAAACGCGTTTTTCTCGAAACTACTTTTTTCGAATTTGTGTACACTCTAGCTTAAAAAGTTTTTAATCAATCATTTTGAAATTTGGCATATAATTTCTTTATATAAATACGCTCTATTTGAACCTAAATCCTAAACAATATCTTTGTTTAAAGTATTTTTTTATTGTAAAAAAGTACGAAAAAATGGTAAAAAATCATGTTTTATGTTCACACCCCTCTAAAAACTACTAATTTTCAATTTTTTTGAGGGAAGTGTGGTTCACATAGAAGAGACACATAAAAAAAGTAAATTCTTTGTGCAATTGATATCAGATGAAAATTGCGACCTCCAAGATGTACACAAACTGTTCAGTCGGATGGCGACCTACAATGTTCTGCAGCTGATATCTCCGTTAATTTTCGAGGAAATTTTTTGAAAATTTCAGAATATATTCTTAAATATATGTATAAAATGACCTCACAATATCAATAAATTATATAAATTCTTTATGTGTTAAAAAGATTCATGAAAATCACTGCGAAAACGCCGTCCTACACCTATTTCCCCCCTTAAATAATTGTAAAAATTATTTTATTATATAAGAACAATGTTTTAGCATTTTATACTAATTATTGCTTTAAAAATATTTAACACATTGAAAATATACTTTCCATCTTTACATGTGAAAATAATAATTATTTTTAAAAAAATATTAAATATAAAAAATCATAATTACTAGGATATAGACAGTTTTAAAAATTGTAATTCATATTGATCAAAATAGATCTGTTTCATAAAATATTTTTCTTTCGATATATATATATATATATATATATATATATATATATAATATATATATATATATATATATATATATCGACTAGTGTCATTAAAAATTTTATTATGAAGTTCAAGATCATCAGTATGATACATTTTGTTTTTATTTATTTTTCATAAGAAATATGACTTGAAGAATTGCTTTATTATAGCAATAAATAATACAGCAAAAGTTTCTAATATTTGAGAAGTAAAGTCAAACAAAGGTAAAAAAAGAGTTCTGTTGTATTTGAAATAAAAAAAATATACCTGAAACATTCAACAATTATACTTTTTGAATACAATTTTCAATATTTATAATAAACCTATAGTGTAAATTTTCAAATAATGTTAAAACGTAATCACAAGTTCGTTCATTACTGTGATAAATTCATTTTAACGCAGATGAATCACTTATCCTATTGTCACAAAAATTAATAATCATTACTGATCATTTTACTTGCTTATGTGCATTTAAATGGCATCCAATTATCATTATAGTGCTACTTTATAATATCTACTATACTGCAGAATTTATAATTCGTTGACGGTGATACTATGACCATTGAAATATGCGTTAGTGAATAATGAGAACAATAAATGATTAAAGAACATTTTGAGAACATTGTGTGATATTGAATTAATTCGTATTCTATTAAAACATGTTTTAATAAGATGAAAATTATTTTTTGTATTTGATTATTTTTGTATTTAATTATTTTTCGTTAAAATATAATTTAATCTGACATGAACCATGAATGTCAAGAGAATTTTTATCAAGTTACTGTCCACTAAAAAGCATCTTGTATTAATTTCAGATAATTAACAAATTTTAATTGAAAGGACGACAGAAACAAAAAGAAAGCCATTCAAATTTAAATTATTTTAATATAATTCTATGATTGTTTCATTAGATATTTTTCATTCTATATTTATTAATTAGATTTTTTTTCTAAAAAGTTTAAGTATATATATATATATATATATATATATATATATATATATATATATATATATATAGAGGTTGTTTGATAAGCATGATAAAAGAGTAAGAAAAACTAAAGAAACAAAATTAATTAAATTAGACAATAAATACATTTACTATACTTATCAAACGACCCTCGAATATATATATATATATATATATATATATATATATATATATTTATATATATATATATATATATATATATATATATATATGATTATTGTAGTGATTAATATATATATATGGATGTTAAAAGCTAGCAAATTTACCGACTTTAGAAAATACAAAGAAGTATGGGAAGATGCATGTTAGAAATAACAAGAAAAGACAGGAAAGTGCAGAATAAGTTAGAAAGAAAACAAAAGAGTCGGATATTATATTATATCAAAAGTGATAAGTCTAGAATAGAAATGAGTTAGTTATATAGCAAGAAGAGAAGAGAACTGACGAATAAGAGAAATTATTGATTAGGAATCTAATTATACAAAAAAATCTAGGAAGAGACCCATAAATAAAGAGGGTAAAGATTTTACAAAATTCGTTCTAACCTAATGAAATAGAATGGCTTTGAGCATGTCAAAGTGGAAAGTTTGCTTTCATTCAATAATGATTAGAAAGAGGTTATTGCTAGTGTTAATATATATATATATATATATATATATATATATATATATATATATAAGTTTAAATCAGTATTTTATTTTTATGGAAACGAATGAAATTTATAATCCAATGTAATGGATTTTTTTTCATGTTATAATGAAAACGTTTATTTCAACAATGATGATGTTATCCTTAGAAAATAGAAATATAAAACCTAATCTATCAAAGAAAAATTGTCTAATAAAAATAAAAAAATTGGTGGTAGGTCTCCTGTTATGATTATTGTAGTGATTAATATTTAAACCAAATAAAATAAACTTAACTTAATTAAAAACTGTATAAGAAATTAAAAGAAATGCAATCTAAGAAAAATAATATATATATATATATATATATATATATATATATAATAAACAAGACATTAAAAATTATATAAGTGAATATATCATCACTTATAGTATATTAATATATATTTGTTCATTCAAATAATCGCAAATATACTCGTATATATGTAGGTGCAAGTACATACATATTTAATTAACTTTTTTAGTCGTAATTAGATAGTATAATGTATGACAAAGTTTATCTTAATGTTAACAAACATATCTATTTATACAAAGTGAACATTTGATTAATATTTAAATAGGTTGTAAAAAAATAATTGCAAATAAAGAAGATGTAATATAAATGATTTATTTTCTTAAATGAAAAAAAATAATTATAATCAAAATCGATACGGTTGATATATGTTATATAGATTGAAATAATTGCTATTTAATATTATAATTGCAAACTGAATAAATACGATAATAAGATTTATTGAAATATTGTAAAATTTTAGAAATTAAACATAATTAATATAAATTCAAGCACAGAAAAACACCTTGGACACGGTTTGTCCAACCTGATAGACTCTGGGATACCTACTTAATTTAGAGCAATTGTTATGTATTTATGAATAATAGACTTTTATAATTTTTCAATAATTAATTTTTTCATATATTTTATATTATTCCACTTAAAATAATATAGATTCTTAAAAAATAAAATTCACATTCTTAAGAATTACAATTATTTTTTTTTATATTTTCATCTACCTACATATAAATATATTATTTAATATACTAAATACAAAGAAACTAATATTTAAATTATAAAAATCATATTTTTGATATCATACATTCACAGGTAAATGTATGATATTACTTAAATAAATATTACTTAAACAGTAAATATTTATGTAATGTATTTGTTTTATATAGAGGATTATTATTAATGTAAATTTTTAATAATTTATATGAATAATTTTAAAAAATCAAAATATATAACATTTTTACAAGCGATTAAAAATCAATTAGAAAATGTTTATTAGTAACTGAAAATATCATATAACAAATAAAGAATACAGTAAAATTTATGACACTAACGATAAAGAATATTTAATGCGACTTTTATGTGAAATTTAATGTTAAACTAACAAGATCTATAAATAAGAATGTGAAAAGAATGCAATAAAAAATAACATTCTTCAATATTCATATTTTATTATATTTCACAATCTATTTCAATTCGTGATCAATAATGTATAAAGAACATAAATCAACAGCTGAGAACTTTTTCGTTGATATGTCAATTTCACGCTCCCTTTCACAATAATCTCTAATAAATTGTTTTATTTTTGAATTTCATACTAACTCATGCATTATTTGTGTAACAACATCAATATTTTTTGATACACAAGAGTAGTCATTGAGTAAAATATTTTGGATACATAAAATAGTAATATTTTTTTAAAATATGATATGTATATACATAATTAATAGCGGATTTACTGAAATCCATTTCAGATTAACATTTTTTAACAATTACATAGGATTATAAAATGTCATTATTATTATTCTATAAAAAAGTGAAAATAGAATTTCATTTGTAGTATTTACACTGCAATAGAATTATTGTTTTCTATAATTGATATCAATGTTACTAGCTTCAATTATATTCCTTTTAATTAAATACACTATGAAAATGCTTTTAAAATTTATAAATAAAAAGAATGTTTCTATTTTAAGAATATAAGTAAAATAACAGATACACACAAATATAATATAATAACGATGTGCTTTTTATTTTCAATTAATATTATAGCAAAATGATAAATTAGTGTTCTTAAAACTAGAATATTCAGATCCGGTATATATATATATATATATATATATATATATATATATATATATATATATATATAATGCCATTCACAATCTCTGTGATAAATCTCATTATTTTATTCTAGTTAATTGCAAGTACTTGTAATATATTTAAATACTCAATAGTAATGGGTACATTGAAAAAACTATGTCATTAGTTGATTTCTTTTTAAACTAATTTTTATTAATTTATTTGATTGCAAAGTGTGTAATAGCAAATAAAATAAAATGTTTATTCTAAGCACTATAATTAATTATATATATATAGTTTCATATTTTTTCAGTTAAAAAAAACTATATTTTTAAGAAAATCAATAGTATTCAATCAAATTTTCTTAATAAATTTAATTAATTTGTAGTAATGAGGAAATATTACAAATATGATATAAAATTTCATAGTGTCTAAACATGCGAGTATATTAACGAAAAATTATAGTTACACACTGGCAAATTTTTGTTAATTTCAATTCATATTTAGTTTAAGGTACTAATCACTAATATTTCAACTAATATTTCACTAATATTTCAATTCATACTTAGTTTAAGGTACTAGTTCTTAGTCTGATTGAAAATATTAGTCAAATAGATGTCAGAATAATATAAATTGTAACAGACCTAAATTGTAGACAAAAACTATATCTATTTACATTAAATGAAAATTACATTATAAATAATTGAGTATTATGTATCTAAATTCCTGATTTAAGTAGCAATAGTAGTACAAAACAACATATTAACAATGAATATTTTATACGCACTAATAAATTATATCTGATTTAATTGACATATGCTTTGCTGAACAAAATATTATTATGAAATATGATGTTAATTAAATAATTTGCTTTAATTAACTTATTAATTTCAACTTCGTGATATATATTTAAATACGTTTTTTATTTTATGTGTTATAATATATATACATATACATATACATATATATATATATATATACATATACATATACATATATATATATATATATATATAGAGAGAGAGAGAGAGAGAGAGAGAGATGTACATACATAGGTAATCATAATATATTTGTTACTGAATTGAGCTATCTACTAATGAAACTGTAGTTGTTTTATTTATGTGGTAAATAAATATTTATAATTTTTATGATATATTTTCATGCGTATTTTTTAAAAAAATAGTTTAGTTTCATAGGAAAAGGTATATTTTATGGAGTAACATATTTTTTTATTAATATTGTCAAATATTTATTATTTTGATGTATGGCTTGTGAACCTAGATTTAATACTATTTTTTTTCTGAATTAAACTTGGTTAGGTATTCTTACCTACTTAAATACATCACTTTTCATTGTTATTAAATACTGTTTGTTTTGATGTTATTATTAGTTTTCACTTACATATTTAATCTATATTCTTTATAAAGTATTACTGAGATTTTCCTTACTTTCAGGTAGTTAATTTTATTTCGTTATATGTAATTTATTTCATATTTAATTATATGTATATTTTATGAGTTATAAACACACACACACACACACACACACACACACATATATATATATATATATATATATATATATATATATATGTCTGTGTGTGTGTGTGTGTGTGTATTAATTATTTCCATAAATATTTTAAATTTCAATGATCAAGATTAATATGAAAATATTGAATAAAATATACATAAAAATGAAAAAATGTTTAATTTCAATAGTAATGATTTAAATTTTAATAATTTATTAAAATTACTTTTTTAAAAAAAGAAAACAAGAAATATGATTGTTAAAATATTCACGTATGTACTTTATATATTTTTATAAAGTTTTATTACTATATACTGCCAATAATCTTCATGTATATTATTTATATATAAACTATATTAAATGGTAATTGACTGCAAATTTGTTACTTTATTTTTGTGGCAATTCTTAGTAATTAATTACAATAAAATTAATATTTTACAATTTATTTACGCTTGCAGCACATAAGATGTTCTTTTGCAGAATACCACTTGAAAACGTGTTTAATTAACTCCATTTCCATTTAAAAGATAAAATAGTATAATGATGATTTACAGTCTAGTAATTTAATGTGCGTGTTTTTAATCATATTTAATGTAAAGAATTTAATGATTGCTAGTGTAAAAAAATATTAAACGATAATAAGTTAGTACGTATTAGTAAATCGAATTAATTTCATTTTTACTCTTTTAATACTTCTTGTGAAATGTTAGATGTTAAAGAATAAACAATATAAAATATTTATTGTATATGAACTAGAAGGTTTTATTACAGTAAATAAATTAAAGATGCGACTTACTTTTAAATCTCAATCAGTATTTCAAAGTCAAAGAACTACGGTTTTGATATTCAGTAGTATACCTTATTTTTAATGTACACGCGATGTTTTTAAATTAGAAAAAATAACGGAGTTCGATTGGATTACTATAGGAAATGATTTTTAAAACTTCAATATTTTGTTTAAGTGTACTATAAATAAATTCAATTTAAACATTATTAATAATATAATCAAAAATTTTATATTGACTATAAAGTGTTTTTTTAGGTGTTAAAATAATATAATAATATTATTGATAAAAAATTTGCTTATATCAACAAATATAAAATAAGAAAGAATAAATAAAGAGCGTGGTATTACATATTTGAGTGATTATTCTCTTTAATATATAGGGTGAACTAAATGTGACACCTAGATTTGTGTTTTATTAAGAAGAAACATGTGTCAATAAAAAACTTAGGGTGGTGTATAGGGAAACATGTGTACAGTTTCTTTTTAATAAAACAAAAATCTAGGCGTCACATTTGGATGACCCTATATTTTTAATAGCACTCATTAAAAAAAATATTCATTATACTTAAATAAAGAACATTAAAAACACGAACGTTTTTATGCAAAATTCAAAGTTGAAAACAATGTTCTTTAATAGAAAACTAAGCTTTTTAATATTTTTGTTAAAAACTATTTCTTTCTAAGTTATTTATGTGCTAGAGTCATGAATTGAAAATCAGCGAATATATTTATATATATATATATATATATATATATATATATATATATATATATATATATATATATATATATATATATATATATATATATATATATATATATATATATAATTTACTAGTGAGAAAATTTTTAAGTACTAGAATTTAAATATTTCATATTAATTTTAACATGTTTCATTTAAAAAATATTTTTTCGATAAAATTAAATAATTATAATTAAAAGAAGACTTTACTAAACAAATTACTTTATAAATGTATACATATATTTATAAAGATGTCTGAAAAGTCTAGAAACAATGATAAAATATGTTTTTCTTTACAGGTGAACAATTGCATTAACAATTAATAAAGAGATGAAAATAGTTTTTCTTATTGGTTGTCAAGAATAGGTCTAGAAATGATCGATCAGTTTAGAAAGAAAATCAATAACACACAGCACAATCAATAACACATATAAGATTTATTTCTGATTAATTAGTATTAAATTTATCAGTTATTTATTTTTGAATCTGTCGCTGTCAACTTTAATAAGGACTACTAACTTTACACTTTCATCCAGTATTAATATTATTTTTTAACTGTAAAAACATTTTCACAATTGATTCTTGAATTTTCAAATATTCTGTACACACATACACACACACATACACACACACACACACACACATATATATATATATATATATATATATATATGTATCTTATCAAGATTGAGAAATGAAATTATAAAAAGTGCTGGAGAGGGTTGAAGAAACTTATCGGTGTTTGGAAAAAGTGGGAATGTCTTATGAAAAAAATTAAGAAGGGAAAGTAATATTCGATGTGGCTTTCACTCTGCATTGGGTTGATATAAGCATTGATAATTAAATATATATATATATATATATATATATATATATATATATATACGAGTATATATATACGAGGATCGTTTGATAAGTATGGTACATTTATTTATTATCTAATTTAATTAATTTTTCAATTTTGTTTTTCTTACTTTTTTATCATAATTAACAAACGATCCTCGTATATATTAGTTTTGATGCATGTATATATAAACTCTAAGCAGATAATTGAATAATTAGACAGTACATATTATCATTAAATGAATTATGAAGAAAAATTACATTTAATGTATAGTAGTATACATAACGCGTGCAATTTATTTTTGTATTATACATTTATTAAATCTAGTTTAACCATATAAAGATAGTTAATGGAATTATCGTGTCACCTTTGCGGTATATGTATTTTAATGTCAATGAAAGTACCGAACAAAAAAAAAAAATTATTGCATAAATCATAAACAGACGATATTAATGATATCTCAATTAGATCTTTTTTTAAATAATTTTTTTATATTATATATATATATATATATATATATATATATATATATATATATATACGAGATTTGTTTGATAAGTATGGTAAAAAAGTAAGAAAAACTAAATTGAAAAATTAAATTAAATTAAACAATAACTACATTTACCACACTTATCAAACGACCTGCGTATATATATATATATATATATATATATATATATATGCAATCATAACGAGGTGAGAAATATAAATATAATTATTTATTGTTCAAATTTTCAATAATGTTTATGGTCATACAACAATATTTTTAAAGTACGTTATTTTCATAAATTAATTTTAACTCCAACACCACAATAGTTTAAAGTGTTCAATAATCACTTATTGTTCACTTATTATTTATAAATATATAGTCTATAATTATATCCGTTAATGCATTTCGTTGGCGATGCTATTATCCTCAGAGCCTTTCTGTTAAAATCTGAATCTGACGTTGTTATTAATTTATTGTATAACAATTATTATTAATATTAGTTTAATATGATTTTACAATATATTTTTGTCTTGTTTCAGATTCACGAAGCAGCAAATTAAAGAAAATAATTTTACCTCTTATTTTGTTACTGAAATTAAAAGCAGTAATTTTATTACCAATTATTATCACCATTATTGGGTTGGTAGCCTTCAAAGGACTCGGTGCCGCTCTTGCAGCTTTATCATTGTCAGCATTTAGTATGCTAAAGAGTCTTCTCGATGGAAAATCGTCAACACAACGTGTTACGTATGGAATAATTTCAGCTCCATATCCAGTTGCGGAACCTCACTGGAGTAGAACGGCTGATTATGCTGATTTAGATCCTTACTACCGCACTTTACCACACTTTTAATAACACTAACAATTAATATGCTCTATTTGCCTACAGTATTGAAAGTTTACTATTTTTAAGAATATTTATATTAATATTTATTGAATGTGCAATCAAAATATTTCACTTGTTTCCATTTTAAATATTTATTTGTTTATAAAAGATCCTTTAATTTATATTCTTTTTTAATTTAATTGTTATTTCTTCCAGATTCAGAAAGTATTTTTTTCAGTTAACTCTACTTTCTTGTTTTATTTCTTATATTTATAATATTATGATATATTTATTTATATATTTTATGTTATACGTTAATATTTTTTTTCATTAAATTATTTTTCTATAAAAAATGAAGTATGTTTGTTAGAACACAGCTCAAAAAATATCTTCTTTTAAATTCAAATATACATTAGTTTTCAGGTTAAAAGTGATAATAATTTTAATATTTCAAAATTATATGTGTTAATAAATTAAAGTTTTACGATACTTAAAAAGATTAATTATTAAAATATATTGAAACTAAGTTAAATTGTAAATTTTATTTAAGTAATACACACACACACATACATACATACATACATACATACATACATACATACATATATATATATATATATATATATATATATGTATATATGTATGATATATTAAACATTTTATAAATATTATATTGGGGACAAGCAAAAATTTCACTATGAAAATTAATTATAGTTAAAATTTTACTAAGTGTTAATGATATATTTAATTATATTAATTACCACTTTCAATTAAAATTTAAAAAAAATGCAAAATGTTTTGTATGGATAGTCTATCTTCTTAATGACTGAGTACCGATCATTGAACTTATAAATCGTGCATCATACACATTATTCACATATGAAACAAATATCAGTTTAAATCTTTTTATAATGATTTAAATTTTTTGATTTAATTAATTTAAAATATCTTAAATAACAAAAAATTCAAACCTCATAAAACTATTTTGAATGTGAAATAATATTCAATTAAATATACTCAATAAATATTTTTTCTATTCGATATTAAAATAATATTTTTTTATTTCATTGTTGATTACGATTATATTAATATTCACAAAGTACGGTTTTAAATTTTTCATTATATCACTCTTATTTATATGATTAATAATAATTGCTATATTTTCAGAAACTTATTCTAGAAAAAAGAAAATTTTCAGTAAATAGAAAATAAAATAATCAGTTCATTCACTAAAAATTACAGCAGTATTGAATTTATATTAATATTTTATTTCAATACAAATGAAGAACTTTTTATAATACCATAAGATTTTATATGTTTGTTAATTACATATTGTTCACTTAATTCGCTACTGCGCATTCTACAATCGTGCCATCATTTCTACCATCACACTATAAAATCGAGAATATTATATACAATAATGACTGTTCTATGCGTTAGCAACTGACTAATTAATTAGAGATGCGTTATTAAAGACAACAAAAATAAAAAAAGAATATAAGTAAGTTATAATTAGAGAACAATCATATTATATAATATAATTTTGCTGAAGATAATGGTATGGTCATCAAAATGCATATTAGTGTAAAAAATTATACAATAAGTGATTATTAACCCTTTAACTGTTTAATTTTGTTTCGAAAAACTTTTTCTGCCTGCTTAATTATTTTCCAGCGAAGACGAGTATACTCGACATAAACAGAGTAAAATGTTTCTGCCTATAAAAGTAGGCAATTATGATTAAAAATCAAAAGTTGCGTGTTGGTTTTTTAGAAAATATATATTTTTATTAAATTTATTTCATTGATAAAAAAAATCGTTTGTAACGGTACTTCCCCAGAATTTGTTATTTCAGCTTAATACAAGCTATTGTGTATTAAAATAAATAAGGTTGCCAGACTAACGAATATTCTAAAATGTACATTTTTTAAAAGATCTTTATTTGCCCTTTTTCAGGGAAAAAATTTCAGTTGATTCGTTTAATAATAATACGAATGCGATTTTTTTTATCTTCACGACGAGTATACTCGACATTATGCGAAAAATTTTCGTTTCGCTCTGACGAGTATACTCGACATAAACAGTTAAAGGGTTAAACACTATTAAAAAATTGAATGTTGGGGTGAGTAATTCATTCAAGTTGAAGTGAATTTTCCATAGTACCTAAACAGATATATATATATATATATATATATATATATATATATATGTGTATGTGTGTGTGTGTGTGTGTGTATGTGTGTGTGCGCGGGTGTATGTGTGTGTGTGTGCGGGTGTATGTGTGTGTGTGTGATTTAATGAGTACATAATATGAATTTATATTTTTCTCCAATAATTTTTTTTATTCCTTTACTAAAATAGATAAAAAGTGGTTATATATATATATATATATATATATATATATATATATATATGTGTGTGTGTGTGTGTGTGTGTGTGTGTATTTATAATTCAGAACGTCTATCAATAATTAAATTAAGAACATAATTTTTATTTTTAGATAAAAAAATATTTGAGTGATTTGAAATCTTTACATAGTAACTGTAATATTATATTAATAGGCGAGGCCATCTGGTGCAGTATTTGTGCTGAAGACTACTTTTCTTATTATAATACATTGCAAAATGTTATTCTATTAATATACATTTTATCTTCGTACATATTAAAAGAATTATCTATCAATAGTTCCTTAAAATGTATTTATTGTAATATAAAAAAGATTTTTTAAATTTTTATAGAAATATTAGGAATTTAACTGAAAATTTCATTAAAATTAATTGAAAGTATTTTTAATGAAGTTGTATAGTATTATTCTATAGTGATCTATCGATTTTAATATCGTGAATTAAGAAGTTACTTTTCTTTTAACCCTAGTAAAAATTATTTCAGATATACAGAGTTTTGTTTTTTAACCAATTTGGTTGTAATAAAGTATTTAAAAAAATATGTAATAAAAATTCGGTTATAATATCTAAATATGTTTATATGCAATAAACTAAATTAGTTCAATTTTTAGATATTTATAATAAATAAAGTTTGAGAACAAGAATTGCATTCGTATTTGAACATATGATTTTTAAAAAATACATTAATTCCTTACTACGTACTATATAATGAACAAAAATAATATAATGATATAAGATGTATTTTAATTTGTTTATAATTTGAATACAACAACTTTTTTATTTTAAAACACATAAAAATCAAAGTACTCACCGAATAGAATCGTTCTAATTCACAAATAGATGTTCACCTTCATTTTTTATTCTTGGTACTTGAAACCAGATGTACATTAGACATAAGCAATTAATTGTAAGAAACTTCAAATATTTCTTTGGAAAGACACAAATTCTGAGTTTTGTTGAACAATACAGAAAAGAATGAACATAATAATTTATAAGTGTATTTGTTTCAAGTAATTGAATTTATTTCAAATGAATGAATGTGTGTCAGTTAATACTACAATAGTTTGTTGTATTGTTTTTAGGAATAGAAGAAAGAATAATAACAGCTATATTAGATCTCGATGAATATATATAATACTACTATAAAATTTAAGAATTATGTAAATTATTTTTAAATATAAAATATTATTAATTTAATATTAATTAATTAATTAACTAAACTAAAATAATTTAATGTTTATTATTTTGCGTTGCATCGTATCTAAACATTTAAAATATATCAAAAATAATATGGCAATCATAACACACAGTAGTACCAAAATAAAATCCAAAATATAGAAAATTAATTAAAATTATATTCCTAATTAAATACTTACACGGTAGATATATTTGGGGTGAAGAGTAACAAAATTCAAAAAGGGTACTTAGTATGTCTCAAAAGTATTCAAACTAATTAGAAAACAATTTTTTGATTTAATATTTATGATTTTTATTATTGATTATTCAAAATATTTTTTTTAAAGATACAATATTCGAAAGGACTATGCAATAACATTAATCAAAGTATTTTGAATCTCTGAACTATTATAAAATGTTTTTCTTTAAGGCAAATAAATTAAACGATTAAGCACTACGACATCTTTTGATTTTAAAGAGTTACGTATAGGGTGTTTTTTAAATGCGAGAGAACTTTAAATTGAATCCATATCGAAAGTTTTATCTAACCCAAAAAACATCCTTGAGTGTGTATGTATATATAAAGGTATGGAAAAGTGTTTTTAGGTTAAATAGAACTTTCGATTGGAAAAGTTCTATCAAGCTTAAAAACACCCTATGTAATTATGGATCTGTGTAGAAAACAATCTCACCAGCATATTTTTTGTTGCAAATATTTGATGAGAATATGATTTTCTATAATCAATCCTCAATTAACTTACAGACAAAACGTTTCATTAACCTTTTTTAACAAAAAATACGTTAATGAAAAAACACCTTATTTTAAAAAACATCTCTGTTAAAACTTTTGTAATCAAAGTTATTTGAGACATACTATATTCCTATGCAGACTTTTTACTATCAGATCATATTTTTTTCTTATTAGGTAAATATCAATATATTGTATTTTTTCATAGAATTAACTTTTATATTTTATATGAATATTGTTTTTTTTTTTTAAAAAAAATAATATTGACAATAGTTAGAAGGACATGAATAAATGCTGTTATATAAAAATTTAAAGTCTTAATTCAAATTGTTTATAAAATATTCAATTAAACACACACAAATATATATATATATATATATATATATATATATATATATATATATATATATCTATATCTATATATATATATATATATATATATATATATATATATATATACACATTTGTATTTATGTACATAAATGCTTGTATAAAAGCATACTTATAATCCATCCATAGATAAGCACAAATGCTGATGAATAATGATTAGACGGTTATAACAAGTTACCTTACTAATCTAGTTTCCAAATATATTGTGTTCGCGTTGAGTAAATGATCTTATTATTTATGAATGTAATAAGTGCGTACTGATTATATGAACGTTTTAAAATTCCGATCGAAATATTTTACATCTTTAGTAACACATGTTGTCTATTAAAATGCTACTTTTTATAAAAGTTCACATTCTTTTCTTTCTAAAAATCTTAATCTCTTTTCTAAATCAATTATTAAGCCTCTTACTGTTATTTTATATTTTACTAGTTGGGTGTGTCTAATTCCATTAATTAGAACTAATCATTACACATGCTCTCTCAAGTGAAATGATTATAAATGACACAAAAATACATTAATTAATTTTTAGGAAATTTTTAATAAAAATATTGAATATTTCATATTAATAGGTAATTATTACAATTAGCATTATATTATTTTTATTATTAGTTATAATTTTCTCAAATTTCAAGCTACATTTGATTCTATCAAAAAATAATTATTTGTTTTAGAGATCATAGAAACCAAAACTTTGTAAAATATGTCAATTATTATTATTATAATAATTCAAAAAGCTAATAATCTGTTAGGAAAATATTCAGTTAATATAGTGAATAAATTGTACTCGAAATCTATGTACTTAATTTTCTCAATTCTATGTATATAATTTTACCGAGTCATTATTGTAATTTGAGATTTTTCATTGACTTGTTAACATTTATTTTATTGGTAAAATTATATTTAAAAAAAATCGTATCTGTATATTATTTAGAACGGTGATAAGAGTATCTTTCACTTTTAATAGTTTTACAAAATACCCCTTATATGAATGAAATATTTCCAGTCGTACTGTATAGCAAAAGAACGTTTGTTAATCATTTTGATGACATTGTAGTGATTACAGCTGATTTTTTTGAGTAACAGAAAGATTTTTTCTTCCAAATCATTCTACCAAATCCATTTTTCAGTTCATATTTACAAGATAATCTAAAAATGACAAAAACTGATAACGGTTCAAGAAAAATGTACAGCTAATGATTTTATTTATATGCAGTTCGGTTTTCTGTGTTAAAATACGATTTAAAATTATTCAATATAGTCGAGACTATTCATTTTTATAAATTAGTTTTGTTATTCTTAATATTGTTAATTTTCTTCCAATATTCTTTTAAACATCAAAACTTTTCGGAGCTTTTAACATCAAGATCATAGTTGAATTTTGAAGCATATTTTCGACTTTACAAATTATTTTTAATACTTTCAAAAGAATAAAAATTAGATAGTCTTCCTTTAAAATAATATAAATAGAAGATACAAAATGCTCGACAAGAATGTTACTCATAAAAAAACAAATTTATGAATAAAAACTAGCATTAATATTAGATGAAAGATAAAGATCTTTTTTAGTAGTCTTGTAAAAAAAATTGAGAAAAGCAGTGGATTAGTTTAATGATGTAAAATTTTTAAAAGAAATTTTATAAATTACAGTTGCGATGCTGCATTCGATTCAAGATGTCTAGAATTAAACTTGTTCTCTATTTCATACTAAATTCATCACTGACTAGTACTAAGATGGGCTATATGCATCATTTCGTCAAATTTTAAACAATTTTTCATCTAAAAATAGAAGCATACTTTTTTCATTATTTTCAACCTTTTTGGGCATTTCGTTGATATACTATAAAATAGTACTTAATTTTTTTTAAAAAAATATATAAGTATTAATGCTCTACATAAAAATAAAGTAAATGGAATGATTTTTTTATATTTGTTAATGTTTGAAATATTAACAATTTTCTTATTTAAACTGAATATCGTAAATTTAATACATGTTGAATATTTTAGGTTATTTCTCCATTATTATATGAAATCTTGTGAAGTTATGTAAAAAAATAAGAACGTTACAAAAATAAAAATCTAATTTAAATTTAAATAAAAACAAATTTGTGATGTTAAACGAATCAAATTATTTATCTATTAGTTTATTTGTGTAAAAGATTTATTTCTCACGATTTTTCATATATATATATATATATATATATATATATATATATATATATATATATATATATATATATATATATACAAATGTAACTTATATTTATTTGTCATGAAATAAATACATTATTATTTATTATTCTTTACTTCCTGTTTGAAAAACCATGAGTTTTTTTATTTATATATATATATTTGTTTCGAGTATTAGGTCAATTACACTTAACTGTTTAAAAATCACAGGAAATTCTCGTTTTCGATTTATTTCAAACAAAAAGAAATTGAAATTTAAGTTGTTAGAAAAGTAATCTTTGTTTTATATTTATTTTTTAACAAAAAATGACTAAGTTCACAATTTCTTATTTACTTTTAAGTAGTACGATTATAGAAATGGGAATAAATAAAATCAAGTTCACGTCCAGTAGAACGATGCTTATTTCTTTTATTAGTTTATTATTAACAAACACGATTTTAAGAACATTTTTGTAAATTCAAGTTTTTA
Source organism: Neoneuromus ignobilis (assembly GCA_029203775.1). Classification (NCBI taxonomy): domain Eukaryota; kingdom Metazoa; phylum Arthropoda; class Insecta; order Megaloptera; family Corydalidae; genus Neoneuromus; species Neoneuromus ignobilis. Next base: position 33,690,383 of record CP092087.1, read on the forward strand.
TTATAAATGACTTTTAATAATTGAAATAAATAAATTCTCATATTAAATTCTACATTGAATTGACTATTTTGATTCAAGATATATTAGTTCCTTCTTACAAAAATATCAAAAGAGTTTTGAATTAAAAGTAATATATAATCATACATTTACGCAAAAAAGTGTACAACAAATTTGGAAGTATTTTTATTTACTAACTTTTTTATTTACTTACAGTTATTTATTGTTTTTTTGAGAAGTATATGAATATCTAATATTCGTGAACCAGACGAAAACTGTTTTATTTTTTATAATTTCATTATGTATAATTTATTTCATAATGTGTAATTTATTTTTTCAAATTGAAAGAATGTCTAGTTTTTATTCATACAAAATAAATTAATTTTCATATATATATATATATATATATATATATATATATATATATATATATAATATTTGTCTATTTTTATGACTATATTAACTTATTAAAAAAAAGTAAAGATTATAGTTGTATTTCACTTAAGTAATAAAATAAAAACAACAGAATTATAAACCGTATAGTACATGGAAATAATATTATTTAATTGGGCAAAGTTTGAAGTAATTTGTAGAAGTTTTATGTACTTCAATTAAAATATTAATCATGAATTTGATATAAAATGTGTAAAGGTATGTTAAAAATTAAGAGTTTCAGAAGAAATAGCTCTTTTCACAAAAACAATATTCATTAATTTTATATACCAATGTATTCACATCTTTTATTATTTCGTCATTTTTTTAAATTTTTTAAAAGGTGATTTTTAAAGTTTCTCATTGTTACTTTTAAAAAAATATTCCTCAAAAAAACTTAGAAAAACAAAAAACCAAAAAACTTTAAATCAAATTAATAAAGTAAATATCCACATGTAATTAATTAAACTGATTCGTAAATATGCATTGTATTGTACATAAAAATATAAAAAATAAACATGTAGAATTGGTTATACTTGAATAAATACTATAATTTTTTAATATGGATATGTTTGAAGATATGAAGTTAAATATGTGTAAGTATAACAATAAATTGTATTTTTGTAAATTTGTATTCAAAGGAAAAATTATGTTGAAATTGTCTTTGAATTTAATTAATTCAATTTTTTTTAAAAAAATAAATTTACTCATTTAACAATTATTTTTAAATTAAATATATGTAAAAACATAATATGTTTTTCATAGATTATAAAAATAAATGTCAATAATATTTCTAATTACATACATGAAATACAAAATTTCAAAATTCATTTCTCAATTACAAATTATAATTATTGGTATATAACTATGATATATTCTAATTTATTTCAATTCAAATATTTCTTAAAAAAGTGGTAATAGAATTATTTATATTAAATATATTAAACAAAAATTAGTTGAAATAAATTATGATATTTTAAAAACACTTAATTTTTTCGATCATCGATAATTAATTAACCATAAAATAATTTCTACTTATATACGATTTTTAATATATTATTTATTTTGAATTCTTAAACTTTTCCCTAGATTTTTTTAGGATAATGAAAATATACATCTTGTTATAAGAATAAATACACTACAAAAATAAAAAGTATTAATTTATATCACATTAATAAATTGAAGCGGATATTGTATACTTAGTTAAGTGATTTGAAAAGTATATCGTATATGCAGCTGATATTTTCACTAGTGGGTCAAGTTAAATTATTTTCATATTATTTATAAATTGATTTATAGATGAATAAATTTCTCTTATTCTTATATATTTGATGTCGTATCAGAAAATAAGCGACTAAAATTATATATGTAATGTATTAAAGTATAAGGAAATGCTTATAGAAATGCTAAATCTCCTTATAGATATGCGAAGAAATAGGAAAGTTTAAATTTATAAAAGGTTTAAGACAGGGTGATACATTATCAATAAAACTATTATATCTGTGTTAAAAGAAACAGTAAATAAAAAGATGTTTAGTCATTTAAGATTTGCTGATGACACTGCTATTTTCTCAACAAACCGAATGAAATCTAAAAAAGAATAAAAGAAATAGATAAATAAAGTAAAAAAATAAGTCTTATAATAAACCTCACCAAGATAAAAGTAATTTTTCATAAATGTTTCAAATGAAAGAAGGATAGAACTAAAAGGAAAAGAAAGAGAAAAAGTTGAAAAATATGTTTATTTTGGACCGCTCATTATCACTAAAAAAACGTTTATAGATCAAATGAATAGGAGAATAAAAATAGGATGGTGTCAATACGGAAGAAATTCAATGTTAAATATTCCTATATGTTTAAAAAAAATTTCTGATCAATTCATCCCTACTTATTCTCATTTATAGTAGTGAAACATGGGTTTTGAATGACAGAATAATTCAGCGGCTCTGAATAACACAAAAAAGCATGAAAATATATATGTTAGGAATAACAAGTAGAGGTAGAAAGAGAACCGAGTGGATCAGAAAAAAATAAGTTATTGATGTTATAGAAAAAGTGAGAAGCTTGAAATGGAAATGGGATAGTTATATAGTAAAAAGAGAAGATCACTAATGGACAAAAAAAATATTGATTGAGAAATTAGATATATAATGTAAAATGGCCAAAGAAAAGACCTATGGATAGATGGAACAAAGACAAAAAAAATCATTGAAATAGAAAGGCATTGAATCAGTCGAAGTGGAAAGTTTTAGGAGCTTTAATCAGCTTTCCATCAGTAGATAGAAAGAGGCTATTGCTGCAGTTTATATATATATACGAGAGTCGTTTGATAAGTATGGTAAATTTATGTATTGTTTAATTTAATTAATTAAATTAAATTTGTCAATTTAATTTTTCTTACTTTTTTACCATACTTATCAAACGACTCTCGTATATATATATATATATATATATATATAAAAATATATATATATATATATATATATATATATATATATATATATATATATATATATATATATATATATATATATATATATATATATATATATATATATAGAGAGAGAGAGAGAGAGAGAGAGAGAGGAAATCAAAATAAAAAATATAAAATTAATATTAGAAACAGAAAAATTAATTCATTTGTTACGCGTACTTATTTTTTATTAAAAAAATACATCTCTCATTTATAAGCTCTTCATTAACACAATATTTGTGGATTTATTTAAAAATAAAAACAATATCAAATATTAAATTTTACTAAATTTACAAATTACAATTTTTATAAAAAATATGTTAGTATATTAAATCGATTCATTTTTATAATAAATTAAATTACTGATAAGATTATTATTCACATCATTCATTATACAGCGTAACTCACTTTCTACAAAGAAATTAGCCTTTTTAATAAATATGCTGAATAAATAATAATAAATTGAACAACAAAATTTTATTCAGTGTTCAATAGCTAATTATTATTTTTTATGAGTAATGTAATATAACGAGTTTCATTATATCACCATACTCAGATTATTTTAAAATAGTATTGCCATCAAAATTAGTAAAAAGAAAACAATTCATAATAGCTAATTATAAATTAACAATAAAATATTTTTGTCACAAGTGGTTAATGGTCAAATATATATTTATACAAAAGAACCCATACAATACAAAATTCTATCATTTATGGTACTTAATTTAAAAGGACACTACAAATAAACAATATATTTTTCTTTCAAAGAGTTTATGAAAGTTAAAATGAAATTCATTGATGAAAAATATAATTTAAATCAAGTAATTTGCAAAGAGTAAAAATAGAGCGTATCATCTATAATATATATTTGTACACTAACTATAATCGTCGAAAACAAATATAAAACTTTACAAAAAAGAAATATTTTATATCGAAAATATTAGTTATATACTTCTTTACAAACATATAGACAGCATAATGTTTTAATTTATGTATAAAAAATATTTATAATTAATATCAACTAATTTTAAATATACGATTGTTATTTAAATATTTAACATGATTATTATTAATTAAATTGTTAAAATGACTATCAATTTTTATTAAAAATATTGAATTATCATTTATAATTTGTAAAATAATTTTTTCTTTAATTTATAAAATTCGAAATTAATTTATATATATATATATATATATATATATATATATATATATATATGAAATTTACAAATACAAATTTATATTATAATTAAAATAAATTAATTTTATTTATTTTTACTTACTGACACAATGAATCATTAATTAACCATAGTACTTTCAATACTGTCATAAAAATAAACTATAACGAATTGAAATGTCATGTGGTCTTAGAATTAAGTACATTCTTATTAAAAGAATGTGGCCATTATTTATTTAAATGAATTAAAATCATGTCAATACGACAAAAATAACTCATCTTCAGAAGTTTTTAAAACCATTACAAATAAATTTGATGTAGAATTTATGTTAATTTTTTTAGAAATGCACAGTTTTTTTAGCTGTTTCGATATTGTTTTAACGATCACATTAAATTGATTAACTATTCATTTAACAGAATGTGAGTTTGATCTCTTCCATTTATATATATATATATATATATATATATATATATATATATATATATATATATAAACTGTATTTATTTAATTAATTTTTTACACATTTATTAACATTTAACAAATAATTTTTCATTAACTACTTATTGAGAAAAGTTTTATTTTTTTAAAAAAATCAATCATGTAACTATTATTCATTTGAATAATTTAATAGTTATTAAAAAAGCAAAGATTTTTCTAAGTCATGATTTATGGTCATTATTAATTGATTTTTATTGTTTGTAACACGATATAGTGGTTAAATTGCTAAATTGTAATTTAATAAATAGTTTAGATAAAAATAGGAGTATGTTATTATATTTAGGTCAATATAAATACATTTATATAGGGTCATTCAAATGTGACGCCTATATTTGTGTTTTATTAAAAAGAAACAAAAAAAACTGTACACATATTTCCTTATACACCACTATATACATATGTCCTGTTTTTAATAATAATTATTAGTGATAATAAAAAACTAAAAAGACAACTAATATTTTTTTATTTTTATTAAATAAAAATAACCTATTTTTTAATGTGATATATATATATATATATATATATATATATATATATATATATATATAAATATAATACTGGAACATTTCATTAAAAGTTGCAGTCAAATATAACATTACAAGTTGATTAATCTACGACAGTCCATTGTTGGATGAAAGTATTTTCAAAAGTAACACTTGGTGAAAGTAGATTTATATATATCATCCACCAATCTATCTATAGGTTGATAAAAAAATAAAATAAATGTCTATATTCAAAAAAGTTATGAAAGTATAAAAGTGTTTCAAAATTATACACATAGGATGTTATAAATAATTAAATATAATTAAATACGTACACAAATATCAAGAGCGAAACTCAGTTGTTTGTGTTGTGGTTTTGAACATAATTATGTTTATTTATAACATGTATTCGTATGTTTATATATATATATATATATATATATATATATATATATATATATATATATATATTCATTCAATATCGAATTAATTAGTGTAAATTTCTAGTATCATTACATTTTATATATATATATATATATATATATATATATATATATATATATATATATATATACACTAATAAGTTTAGGAAGACACTGATCGCACTCAATAATATTTTAAGTGATCTAGATAAAAGTGTTACCAATATATTGAATGTTCGGAAAAAAATCAAAACAATGACACGGGTTTCATCTTTAATTAATAAAAACCTATCAAATGACAGTGACCCAGAAACTTCTGAATGTGTACCAAACGTTCGCCCTAAATTATACTTTCGTTTTGTTTTTTAAATAAGTACCTACGTTTTTTGATTTCGTTTTGTCAAGTGTTCATTGAATGAAATATTCAAGGAATATAGTTTAGAATACGTGACGGCATTTAAATTTCTAAATCATATATCTGTAGAGATCAATCTATACGTGTATTTATCCGTATAAATTAATTACGCACAGCAATGTTTATCCTGCTTCTTGTTTTCTGTTCATGATTTATATGGTTTTTATTAAACGTGTTTAACATATTTAATTGTTTGTTAATTGTAAGAAACGAAAGTGACACAAGTATTTAAAAAAAATTGCACGAATTCTTTTACATACATTTAAAATTTAATGTATTTGAAAATGAAGACACGTAAAATTTATTTCATAACAATTTACATAATTTGAAGAAATTTAAATAAATTAATCTATCATGAAATTCACACTGTCTTAATAAAAACAAATATTTTTAATATATCTATCTAAATTACATAATAATTAAGTTTTATTATAATTTTTTATTTATTTATTTTTATATGTCACTTATCATGTTTTATTAGTTATTCATTTTAACGAAATAAAAAATTAAGTAAACATCAAAGTAATTTGAATTTACTTTATAATAAATCACGATGCTATCTATAGTATTTTGTTTATTTCTAATTAAGTACTAACCGCAGATACCATCAGTGAGAATATTATTTTTAATAATTTTAATAACTCTGGCAATAATTTTTACAATGTTCGCCAGTTCAATCACATTTGTGCACTTCAACCGTATGTTCAATTCATTTACAGCATTTGCAACAGCGTGTGTTATAATTACGGTGCAAATTAATTTCGAATTGCTACATTTAACATTAATTGGTGCATCAACATACGTACAATGAACCGACGATTAAGTGCGTTTTGCATGAAATTCTTATACAAATGTGACTGTAAAGCAAGCACAATCTATATATTAATCACTGACATATGTTCGTAATCTGTTTTTAATATCAAACTATATTCCGCTCGGTAATGAGTAAAAAGGAAGCGTTACAGTTACGGTATAAAGTAGTCTATTTAGTCGTACATATATACATCTTTTTGACTATCCGGAACAGTTTGCAAAAAAGGCCGCCACTCACCTGCACTTGTCACAGAAATATACACCTTAAGGTATCTGCGATTAGGTATGCGTTTAAAAGTAAGTGTTAACGAAAAACAAACAAGTGACGAAGCAATGAATAGTTGAGTCGGACAGCAAAAAACATTAACCAAGATTCGCTCCAGTAAATATACCTCTTGGACAAATACGTACATACGCTTAACTGACCATCAACATCTCATCATGCTCTTTTTTTCGACTACCTCATTGTTATTATAGTATAAAAGTGCTGTAGAGAAGTCGAGCAAATCATAACCGGCGAGCAAGTGCATACGGGTGGTCAGCTGCCGTGTGATCATCGGTGAATAAGTGTTGGTTTAAACAATGGCGAAAATATCATGGCTGGTGACTTTTACGGTAGTGATATGGTGTTGTCTGTATCGAACGGCATTATCGGCGGACGCCGATGCGGCTCGCGCATTTTCACGGGATTGTAGTAAAGGATACAGTACGACGTGTTTGAAACTCGACGTCGTGTCGTTTGTCGAGAAACTTAGCGAAAACGATGACTACGCAATCCTGCCAGGGGTGTCTGTTGTACGTGAACCAAACTCATCGGCCGAAACACGCACGGCCGATTTGGTTGCCGAACTAGCAAGAGATTTTCCAGACGACGCGGAAGCACGTCTCGATGCTTTCCTCGTTAAAAAAGTCGAAGGATTCCTCAATACACATTCGATCCGTCTTCGACTTCTCGATGCACAGAGCGTCCAAGCTGCAAGAGCGTTCGTTCAGGAAGGCGCTCGTAAAGGAGGCGGTTTCGGCGGCGGCGGTGGCAAAAAGGGCGGTATGGGAGCTGCACTAATGGCTGGTATGATGATGATGAAGGGAACGCTCATGAGTATCGGTATGGGTGCTGTTGCACTGCTTGCCGGAAAAGCTTTGATGACCGGTCTTCTGGCTCTTATGCTCTCCGCAATTATTGGACTTAAGGCACTTACGTCTGGAGGACATAAACAAACCACATATGAAATCGTCTCAAAACCCATCTATTCCCATTCTCATTCACATTCGTCGTCGCATGAAGATTCTCACGGAGGAGGAGGAGGAGGATACGGTGGATACGGACATGGAAGAAGTATGCAACAGATTCCAGATGCTTTTCCCGATTCTCTGTTAACAGGCCCATCTGTTCGTTGATTGGTACGAGTGTGCTTAGTTTAGGTTATTTATTTATACTATTAAAATATACAAATATTGTCACTCAGGGATATACATAGTGGAAGCGTTCTTTTCGTTTTTCTTTATTTTTACTATCGTTTATTTTATACTTATAACATTTTTTATTTGACTTTTCACTTTTTCAATTCCTTATAATTTACATCTATTTAAGAATTTTTGTTTACTTTTATTAGCACACTCTTTTTTATCTTACTTTATATATTTGTTTATTTTCGTTCGTCTATTTTATTTTCTAGTCTTTTTTAGTTTATATATTAATTGTTGATAATATTTCCTATTTTATTACTTAGTCTTTATAATTTTTATTGTGTATTATGTGTTCATTACTATAGTTACCTTTCTTTCTTGTCATTTTTATTTATTTTATTTTATCTTCCATGTTGTTATTCCAAGAAGCAATGTAATACCAGTTATTTAGTTTTTTATATATTTATTTAAAACACTGTTAAATATACGCATTTCAATACTATATATTTATTGTTGTTATTTATATTTAACCACTTTTATTTTTAACAGGTTTCATATATATATATATATATATATATATATATATATATATATATATATATATATGCATATGTATATAATCAATAATAATAAATTCAATAACATAATAATAAATTTTAATTATATTTCACTTAAAATTTTTCTTTTCCCTAATGAAAAGAATGTCTGTGAGGTATAAAATATTTGATTTTATTGCACATTAATTGACTAATAAATTTATGCAAGTTGTTGTAATAAATCTAATTCATAATTTAATTTTAAAAGGTTTAACATTAAATTCAATGACTATGATAATTATCATATTTTAATGTCATTACAAGTTTTCAAATGATTGAATATAAAGAAATGTGTAATTTTTATATGTCTATAAATATATATATATATATATATATATATATATATATATATATAAAGGAATAAACAGAAATTTTATTATTATTTATTAAATTAGTTTAAAATAAATGTTAAAATTAATATTCTAGATAATATCTTACACATGAATGTATATAATGTTATTATAAAAGTAGTATAATTCTAGTTTGAATATATATATTTTAAGCAATACTTTGGAATGAACATTTGGGGAAAATACGAAGAAGGAAGGCAAGAAAATTTTAAAAATATCGATAAATAAAATAAATTTAAAGAATATGAAGATATAAAACTGATAGATTTTTGTTTTGATATTATAGTAAATTCATTTTAATACAAATTAATGCTTTAACATTAATTTCCCAATATTTTGTAGAAGAATTCAATTATTATCTATTGTTTACTTTATTCGCTGATGCACATTTTGATTGTCATATCATTATTGTCATAGTAATTGTGTACTCATCAAAATGCTCATCAGAGAATGAATTGAACAAAAAGTGATTAATAAAGACAAATAATAAAATTTTATGGTGTTGGAGGTTAATAATACATTAGTATTAATATAAAGATGGTTGATAAATCAGATTTTTATGGTTTAAATAAATTTCCAGTGTATAAATAAATAAATAATAATAAATCTCTTAGTTTAATTCAAGTTTTTATAAAAATATTAAATAATTACTTTTTATTCATTATTCAGTGTTGTATTTTTGTGTCATTATCGTTAGCAAAAATTACTATAAAAATATTTTTATAACGTAATGGTATGAAGATATATTAAAAATTTGACAAAAAAAAGTTTGTAATGTAGTGGTTTGATTATGATGGGATGTCCATCGAACTGCACATCAGTGAATAAAAAGAACAATAAGCGATTATTAAACAATTTTAAAAATTTTCGTGGTATTGGATAAACGATTCATTCGTATTAAAGTAAATTTGTCAGTGTACTAGAACAAAGTAGAAAGAAGAAATAAATCAAATTTTAAGTATTTCTTGGTAAAATTTATTTTTATATTATTATTTAGTAAATTTCTTTCTTTCTATGCTATTTGAATGTGAATAAATAAAATTCATATATTTAGTGGTTACTGAAATGACTAGAAAAAGTGATTTCTAAATGAAATATATTTAAAAGTGATAATCGACATAAAATGTATTCAGGAAATATTAATGAAGAGCAAAAATTATATATTGTAATTAATGTAGTATTTATTTGAAAATGCACAAAAATTGAAATTGTATTGGTGAACAAAACTATTCTTTCTAAAATAATACTTTTTGAGATCTACTGATTTAGAAAGAACAAGATCCGTTAAATGTCTTCAGTATTAATTTGTCAACATGTAGCAGTTTAAAAACATTACTGTATTCGCATCAAACAAAGAACAATATTTTTCGAGAATACAAGCACTTTGTACGATATTTTGTTCGCTTTACTATAAAATAGTAAATTTCTTTTTTATGCACTTCATTATTGTATCCATGTTTCTGTACAATGATTCATCAATAAATATTTCTGAACTGTATTTTAACAAAATAACATTATATAATATCATACCTATAATTTGTTCGTAAATATTGTAATCAAACATTGAATTTTAAATTGTATTTATGTTTTTTAATAACTAACTAGCAAATATTTATATATTATTGCTTTTCGCTGTTAAATTATAATTATTATCGATTTAGACTATCTAATTAAATTAAAATGATTGTAATAGGTGCATTGCATGCAGTAAACTTAACAAATTTTTAAGATCATAACATCTAGAATTTTTAAATTTCCACTTTTAAAGATATTTGAAATATTAATTATAACACTAAAAACAATTCTTGTTGATAATTAATAGAAATAATTACAAAGAATTAATTAAAATTTGTAATGATATTGTAATGAATCGTATGTATGTTTTTTTTTGATTCATTAGTTTGGTTTGTAAAATATTCAACTCAAGATATATATTTAAAGTTGTATTGCAAGAATGAAGTAGTTTATTTTTATTTTTAAACAAGTTTATTGTTTTTTAAAGTAATATTATATTTAGTTAGTAACTTTATTAAAACACTATAAAAATTTAGTCGTTTACAGTTACGTAAATTAACGAAAAATAAATTCTTATATTTTTAATTTAAAATAATCTTCTCAATAAACTACCAATTTATATGTTATAAATTAATCTATATAAAGATACACACAAATGGTAATATATATATATATATATATATATATATATATATATATATATATATATATATATGTATATGTATTTATGTATGTATAAATATCAAATTTATAATATGTTTAACTTTATTAAAATCCATTTAAATATGAATTAAGAAATGAAAGATCAAACAAAAAAAATATTTAATATACTTTAAAAAATTGTATATTTTATTTGTTACAATTTCTTTCTATTTAAAAATGAACGGCGCTCCGCTTCCACAACCGTTGCACGATTAATATAAAAATTTCATTTCCGAACTTGACATTTAGCAAAAGACAATTTTTATGAAATATTAAAATTAACAAAAAATTGAAAAAAGATCTATTTTCAGGCAACATTTTTGGATTAATTTCTGAACAAATTTTCGAATAGATTTTCGGACAAAATAAATTTTAATTGTATTATTATTATATATCATATATATATACGAGGGTCGTTTAATAAGTATGGTAAAAAAGTAAGAAAAACTAAATTGAAAAATTTAATTAAATTAAACAATAAATAAATTTACTATATTTATCAAACGACTCTTGTATATAAATATATATATATATATATATATATATATATATATATATATATATATATATATAAAATAAACATAGTATACACAGAAGCATTACCACAGCTTTTTAGAAGTTTTATTTTTCCTAACTTATTTATATTTTTAAACAGAAGCAAATTTAGGGATCGACGAGCAAAGCAGGTAAGAGTTGTGAGCTTCCTGCTTTTTTAAAAAATATTGTTCTAAACTAGATCAAGTTTCTATTAATGAATTATTACAATGTATATTTAATAAATCTCAAGTTTTAAAAAAATTAAAAAAAATTAGTTACAAAATAGAAAAAATTAAGTACATTATTATAACTTAAATAAATAACTGAAAATTTTGTTTCAGTGAATAATTTGACCGAGTAATGAACTTTTTAATCATAATTTAAAAGTACAATTTCAAATATTGGAAATAAAATTCTGTTCGTTTTTATTTTCAATATTTATTATATTAATTATAAATAATTAACTAATCAAAGTATATGCAATTTAACATTATATTTCATTTTCTTATAAATATGATTAATGTAATATTAATTAAATTATATATCATCTTTCATTAATAAATATAATTAGTAAAAATACTACAGCATTATTGTGCGCCTTGTTATGTTCGCTTGAATCCATTGGTATTATTTTATTATCATGTTAACTAAACTGTTATATACTAATTAAACTGTCTTTTATGGTACAATTACCTTAGATTTATGTTTGAATATTCAATCTTCTATTTAACAATACGCGTATGAGTTTATTAATATTAATTGTAGTACCATGCACTTTTTAATTGCGCTCATGTAACTACAATTTATATTTTTTCAATATATATATATATATATATATATATATATATATATATATATATATATAAATATATAAATATATATATATATATATATATATATATATATATATATAAATAATATAAGCCATTAATAATTTATTTATAAACAGAAATAATACTTTACTTTCTTTTTACATTTATGCAATTCATATTTTTTTCAATTTAAACCTAATTATTTATGTTCTTGAATTGTTAATTTATATTTTGTAATTCACAATGTTCATTTTAATTTTAAAAATTTACTATTATAAAGTTTGTAATTTTTGCTTGTCATGGTATTCATTTCATTTTATATGCTATGTCTAATATAGATGCTTGCAAGTATTTCTTTGAAATTTCTGAATTATTTTGATATTAGTAGTTCGTACTTTATTCCATATGTACGATTCGAAATGTAGGTATTACTTTTATAGACAGGCATATTATATATTACTATTAATATTAATTTACTGTATAAAATTAATTTAAATATAAAAGAATTTTTTGCAATGATCTTTCACACCCTTGATAAATTAGTTAATATATGATCCTTTGTATGTATATATATATATATATATATATATATATATATATATATATATATTAAACTCTATTCTTGTGATTGTACGTATTTATTATAATAATATTTATAAATATAATTAACATTTTTATTTGACAAATACATATATTTAATTTTTTTTAAGTACTTATACTTTGTAATTATACATTATTTTAATTCAAAATAAAAACAATAAATAAAATAATTTCAAACAACTTTTAATATTTAAAATACTTTCCACTAAAACTGGATTAGTGTAATAAAATGATAAAAAGTTTAATTATTTATACTTAAAAAACTAAAGAATTTCAAATTAAACGTATGTTTATACTCCCTGTTAAATATTTAATTGATCAAAAACATACAATCAGTAGAGAATAATTTACTTTTATATTATCCCAGTTAATAATACTAGTTTTTGCACTTTTCTCTTTTTAAAAAACTAAAAATTAGCGAGTTTTCCGCACAAATTGGTTACAAAGTGAGATTAAACACGTATGTAACACATAAATTCAGTAATGTCAATAAAATTGTAAGCAGTATATAATTATCAAACCTCAAAATTATGTTAGATAAACTATTAAAGTAACCACTTAGTTAGTTATGAAATTAAGCATTCACATCAAGTATAGGTTGTAAAGGTATCATTATCATTATTTAACTGGAGGATATTATTTTTTACACAAAAGTAATTTCAATGAAATACCACATTGTTTAGTGGTTTAATTCATTTTTCAATAAAAAAATACTTTCCTTTAACATTGACAAATAATACATATTTTTTAAATTCCTTTAGGATTCCTCTAGAAATATTATTTATTAATGTAGCTTTTATTTATTGTAAATTGCCAATGACTTTGTTACATTGATTTTAATAAAGTTAAAGTGCAATCTAAAAGAACCATAATTTTGAAGTATAGGACTAGAGAATAATATGAAGAAAAGTAATTTGTACATATTTTCCTGTTATTAACAATGACTAACTGAAAATATAATAACTATTGAAACAAATCTTTATAAAACTAAGCAAAGAATTAGAGAATATTAAGAAAAGGTAACAAATATAAAAATGTGGTTTATTATTTTAAATATACTAAAAAATTCAGAGCTCAATAAATAAATTTTCCAAATTTAATAGAACGATTGTTAGAGAATGTATTATTTATTGTTTTTATGTAATAAAAAACAATAATTTAATAAATAATACTGTAAAATATAATTGAAATTTAATTTTGTATGATAATTACCGACAATCAATAATGGTTCGACAATGATAAAGCATTAAAATATTTTTTCAAATTTAAAATTGACCAAAGAAGGTCCTAGTCATTCTTTTATTATGTATCTTTGGTTAATAGTGTTCATACATTTTTTTTAAAAAAAGTGAAATCATTTTGATAAGAAATTATTGTTTTAAAGTAAACGAAAGTAGAGAAAATACAATAAAATTTTCTCAATAAGCACCCAGTGGTTAATGAATAAAAAGGTTATTGTTTATATTTTTCAGTCATTTATTACATAAATGATGCCTTAAGAATAAGAGAATTTGACTATCAGAATGTCTTTATCTGATTTGAAGCAAAAAAAATAATATATTTATTTAAGTACATTAAAAATTTTCTGAAAAAAAATATAAGGATTGAGGAAAAATGAATGAGGTGTTGGTGATAATATACAAAAAATAAATTGCTATATATAAACTTCTTGTTACTTTTTTTAGATGAAATATAATGGCAAGTCATGCAAGAGTTATTAAATCTAAAATAATACAAAAAATCACTAGCGAAATATTTATTAGGAATAACACATACAGATATAAAGATAATTGAGTGGATTAAAAAGAAAATAAAAGTTGCGGACGTTATAGTAAAAATGAGGTGTTTGAAAAGGAAATGGACCGATCATATAGCAAAAGGAGAATATCACTGATAGAAAAATTAATTATTGCGAATATAGGTATATAAAAAGACCCAGGAGATGACTTATGGCTAGATGGGACAGTGATATAAGAAATTTTATCAGAATAGATTGGAAGAGAAAAGTATTGGATTTATCGAAATGGGAAGTTTTAGGAGAGGATTTCGTCCAGCAACTAATAGCAAGAGAATAATGATGATATGTATTCATTACTAGACTGTCAAATTATTGATATAAATAAATTTTAAAATAACACAGGTGTAGATATGAATGTTCATTACAGGGACAACAGTTCATGGTTATTTATATTACATTCACCTATGCTGCGATTATTAAAAGCGACATCTCTTGTTTCTTGTTAATATAACATACCGATGCTATGAGATGATTACTCGTAAAATTATTTAGTTTATAACTTCACTATGAAGATTTCTTACCCGAAAAAAATGATTTCTTTGGTTTAAATCTTCATTAAAAGAGTCTTTAAAAATGTATTCTTTTATATCGAATGTTTAACGGTTTAAATAAAAGACAACTGTATTGCAATTTATAAACAGATGGCTGTATTTATTTGGAAAATATTATAATATATAGTGGTGCAAGTAATGAATTTTATAATCTCTGATCCAGTACGGTCCATTTTATTTTTTTTAAAAAACACGTTTAAAGTATTTGTTATTTAAACACACTTTTAAATCTAAACCCCTGGTATTAGTTACACATACATCAATAACTAGCGATTAAACCAAGAAAAAACTCATTATGTAAACTAAATCGAAGTAAATAATAATGATAAATAAATTACTAATGATTTTCATTAAATTCGTTTCTAGTGAATGATTAAAACTTTTTTTATGATTGTATATATGATTGTTATAAATATGAATTTTACTTTCGCAATATTATTATTTATTAGATTATGGTGGTAGTTGAGTATTTTTCAATTTAAAAATATTTATAATAAAAAATAAATTTCGAGAAAAAACATTTTTTATGAAGTTTTCATTACCCAATATCACAAACTTTTTGATTTTAAGTTCAATAGTTGTTGAGTAGGTGGAAGGATTTTAGATTACTCTGCGATAATTAAAATGACATATAAATAGTATAAAACCCTTATATTATTTTAATCATAAGAAAAGTACTTCAGTGATTAAAAGAAACATAATATTTAAATACAGTATTAAAATCCGCTGGGGAGTGAAGACATAGCATTTTTTGAATTCTCCTATAAAATGATCTGACTTTGGAAGCTAAGACCTCATTTAGTGCTTTTTTTACATCTCCATTTTCACAATTTTTTTCCATTTAAAAATTTTTGTCGAGCCAAAAATAAATGATAGTTGTAAGGTGTTACACCTGAAGAATAGCTGAGTGACTTAGAATCTCACAAACAAATTCCGATATTTTTTTCTAGGTTGTTAAAGAAACATGTGGCGTTGCCTTGTTATGCTGTAAGATAACTTGCTTTCTATTGAGAAGAGTCGGACTCTTTTTTTAATTTATTATTTAAATTGGCAATTGTTGAAATATTATTCAAAATTTATCGTTTTTTTTGACTTTAAAAGTTCATAATAAATTGGTCATCTCATATCCTACTATAAAGATAACATTCTCTTTTTCACTTAAACTCGATTTAGATGTCGGAGCTGGTTATGTAGTTTTGCAGTATGCTCTTTTTCTCACTATATTTTTGTATGCAATCTACTTTTTATAACCAAGTAGGAGTATTCCAAAAGCGATTTATTTTTATTTTATGAAAGTAGAGACAAGCAAACGGTTATACGATCCTACTTATTCTCAAGTTCAATTCATGTGTTACTCATCTTTTATACTTACATAAATCTTTGATGTGGATAAAAATGTGTCTACCTCCAAAATGTTGCAAAGAATATCATTATCGATCACAAAAGGTCTTCCAAAAAGTAGTTTGTTTTTAAAGTTATAGTCTCGATTCTTAAATTTCTCGACCTACATTCTGCATGTCCTTTCTGATACTGCATTTGCTACAAAAACTTTTAATAAATTTATATATGCTTCTACAGCATTAATTCCATATTGATATAGTAAAGTATACAGTGTCGTAAATGAATGTTATTGGTATCATCTTTCCTTCACTATTCTTTGGTAAATACTGATGATAAAATATTTGTTTCAATTTACGTTGAAAGCACCAATAATAAAATATAACAGTAAAATGAATGTATCTTATACCTTTATTTAAAACACTTCCTACACGCTTAAAATAACTGTGCGCTATGTGGACATAATCTTTCAGTCATCCTAATATAAATACATACGTATATATATATATATATATATATATATATATATATATATATATATATATATATATATATATATATATATATATAGGTTGGTCCAAATGAGATTAAAGGCTTTCAACATATATTTACTTCCTTACTATCATTTATTATCCTTTACTATCCTTCAGTCTCATTTAAGCTACCTTATATTATTTATAATGAATTATTTTTCCAGTTTTAAATTTAATTGAATCAAGAATTATAAACATAAAAAATAAGTACAAAATGTAGAAAATAAAATGAAATTTGTTTTTGAAAAGTACTACAATATTATATTAATTCGAATGAAAAAAATATACACGTGCTTACTTTAATTTATATCAGATTTATAAGTATTACATCTGAATATCCCGTTAATAAAAACACATACCATTTTGATTAAAAGTCGAATTTATTTATTGATATGATATGTGCATCGGAAACACACGCCTCTTTAAAATGATGTATAATCCATACACATAAAAAATTGTAAACACTTTTCTTACGCATAAACGCAGATTTATAACGGTTTAATATATAATTTATGCTAACTAATACAACAGCAATAAACATACATATTTAACTGACAAAGTAAGTCACTGAATGACCGAAACTTTCTGGTTATTAAAAACGTCTAGTCATATTACACGTTTTATATGAAAAACAGAGATGATATGTAAAATTTAAGGTGCTGATTGAACTACCCGTAAAGGTCACCTACAAACTTAATAGAAAACAAATGGAATTTGATACGTACATTGGGTGTATCAGTTCAGATGAATATGGAATATTTAAAATGCAGTAACATATTTTTTTACTTATGCTTACTACTAAGGTCACGCAAATTATAGTAGGAAATGTATCAAGATTAATTAGTTACACCGAATAAATTCTATCAAACTGTAATCTCATACTAAATTAATACATATAAAGTATATAGTATGTATGTATTACATCATTTTAATTTACTGTTTAAAAAACAAGTGTTGTGTAATGTTTACGCGGGAAAATTTTGATAGCCTAAAGAATTAGTTATAACCTAACATGATTAACTGTGGATCACAAAAGATGCCTACTAAATTTCTTATTTGAGGTATACAGCTGGGTCTGTTTTTGTGCGGATTATTTTAATGCGATTTTGAAATTATGCGATTCATATTTTTTCTTAATATCTTTTTATGTAAATTTTTTTAATGCGATTTTGAAGTTATGCGATTCATATTTCTTCTTAGTATCTTTTTATACGACTTTTTTAAGAATTTCTTTAAGCGGTTATTTAATTCAACGAAAAGCTCTTCAGTTTTATGAACAAATGAAGGAATCAGAACCATTTACTTCCGCTTCTTAAACTGATAAGGAATTTTCGGTTAACAAAAGGTGGTTAACCAGGTTTTTAAAAAGGAATGCACTGCATAAGGTGAAGATTACGGGCGCGATTGCATCGGCAGATAAAGAAGTTGCCAAATTTTTTGTTGACAACGCACCAGGTCATCCATGTTTAAAATATCCAAATGTAAACATGATGTTTTTTCCATCCAATACAACAAGCATTATTCAGCTATTAGATCAAAGCATAATTGCAACTTTTAACAATATTACATTAAACGCACTTTTCAATTTATATTAGATAAACTAGAAAATGAGTCAATAACAGTAACTGATGCTTGGAAAAAAATTTCTATCTTTGTCTTTATAAATCATGTTGTTTTTGCTATTACTCAAATAGAACCACACACTTTAAATGCCTGTTGGGAAAAGGCTTGGCCTATATGTCTTGAAAACAGTGCAGCTATTTAGTTTCTTTTTTATTTTCTTTTTTTTATTCTAAACAGTGCAGCTATTATTGCGATGATGATTAAAATATGTATGAAAAATTCTAAAATAAATTAAACATATGTACATATTTCTTTGAATAAAATTAAATAGTTAATTAAAAAATAAAAAAAGCTTTGTTTTGTATCAATTTTCTGCAGATATTTGAATATTTTTTTTAAGTAGTCTATTTCCTAATTTTTATATGCGAATTTTAGAGTAATTTAACTTTGTAGCTTTGGTTTTATGCGGTTTTCGAAGATTACGAAACGTATCCCTAATTTTTCAATGTAAGTCAAGTCTTTTTTTGTACGATTTTTTTAATGCGGTTTTCTGCGGAACGTATCTACCGCAGAAAAATAGACCCAGGTGTATAGTAAATCAACGAAATAACAGTTCACTAATTAAAAATAATGTTATAAATATTTCTACAATGTTAATTTGCTACATGAATCTTTATCATAGATTAATGAAAATTTATAATTAATGTTTATCCAATTTTTTTTTAAAAAGTAAATCACAAATACGGATGGCTAATATGAAAAAAAACTAATTGATATTCATTATATAGTAGTAACATATTCTTTACTATATAATATTAGTACATTTTTTTATTGCTCTTATATTTTAAATTAGCTTATCGAAGATGTGGGTACAGTTGATGTCTGAAATTATAGTCCAAGTTAAGTATTGTATATATCACTTTATTTAAATTATATTCAATTCCTCAACATTTTTGAAGCACGATTATGAACTAAACTAATAGAAAAATCCCTAAATGGTAATAATAAAATTTGTTTTATTTATTTTTTAAAAAATACTTAAATATTATGTATAAAAAAAATTGTAACAATATTTTCTGTTTCTAATTATTTATTTAATATAATACAATTTCGATAAAAACTGCAGATAATATGGAAATATTTTATATTATGTGTTCCTATTCTTATTCTTTCTTTTTTATATTTTTTTAAAAACTGAAGATATTTGGTGATTTTTTGAAGTATCTTATGTTAGTACTAGTTTTGATCATTTGTGTCATTTTTAGATAAATTTGAACCGAAAATTTAAGTCAAAAAATCCAAACTTACCTAAAAATATCATAAGTAATAAAAAGTACTTATATCTGTATACAAATTTATGTAAGTGACCTTAAAATTTCAACTATAAAAGAGGAAAATATGGAAAAAGTTTATTTTGTTTAAAATAGAAAAGAGAGTGAAAACTCTTTACAAATAACGTTTAAAACAACTTCAAAACACAATTTGAATAAGAAATTGCTTCTCTATTATTGATAATAAGGCAATAAAAATGTTTAAATAATATTTTTAAGGCGTCTTATTTCAGTAATAACCAGTTAAATTATTTGATCTACGAAATAACTTGATTTAACAATTCTAAATATTTTCATAGAATTGGTGCCTACATACAGACTAATTTTTTGTACCAATTGAGATCAATATTACTGAAAAAATTAAATAATTTTTAACATAAACACTTTTCTAAATCAAAATGCACAATACAATTGAAAAATTGTAAAATTATTGACTTAATAACTATGATTCAAGCAAAGACATTACATTTATATGTGTTATATTATTTTTTTCGCACAAATTAAATCTTTTGAACAATGCATCGTACTTTTAAATAAGATATTAAAAATAAACATAACATAACTACTTTTGATTACAGGTTTTGATTAATCAGTTCATTCGTATTACTTTTTTCTTATACTTTAAATAATTCCTCGACACTACGTACTATTTACATTTCATTATGTTTTTATATACGAGGGTCGTTTGATAAGTATGGTAAATTTATTTATTGTTTAATTTAATTAAATTAAATTTTTCAATTTAGTTTTTCTTACTTTTTTACAATACTTATCAAACGACCTAAGTATATAACACACATTTATTATTAAAAAAATTAAAATTCAAAATATTATAACGTATCAAATATATTTGTGTATAATATATTGACTTTAAATATTTGTCCTTTCTTTGATATGTTATTAAAATTTAAGTTTTCATATGAATTTTATTATTTTATAGTTACGATTGCTTTAAATAAATATACAATTATGCTAAAAGTGTATTTGTATATATTAATATAAAATAGTAAGTAAAAAAGATAGTATTTTGCTCATTTTGAATTAATTTTTTCTTTACGAAGCATTTCTTCCAATCTTGTGAAAATTAGAATCTGAATAGTATAATTGGAAAAGAACTTTTTGCTATTGTTTAAATTTGATCTGTTCTATAATTTTTTTCACAAATCTTTTAGACTTTTGTCTTCTAATTATTCATAATTTGTAACTATTTTTCATGATTTGGGAACAAAGAAAATGTTTAGGTGAGAATAAATACAATAAGATTAATTAATTAGAACGAATATGTTGAACACCAACGTATATTCATTTCTAATTAATAAAAATTTTAAAAAATATTTTAAATGCTTAATACTTACAAATTATTTTGTTTATGTCTGCATATATACATAAATACATAAATATACATATGTATGCATATATATATATATATATATATATATATATATATATACAAGGTCGTTTGATAAGTATGGTAAATATATTTATTGTTTAATTTAATTAATTAATTAATTTAATTAAATTTTTCAATTTAGTTTTTCTTACTTTTTTACCAAACTTATCAAACGACCCTCGTATATATGTATACATGTATAAACATATATTCGTACGCCTATGTATTTAATAATAAAAAGAAAATTTTGAAGCAAGAAACCTCTTTTAAAATTGTAATTAAAATTAGGACACATACATGAATACCTGTTTTGAGTATTGAAAACAGTTGGTGGTTTTTAATTTCCAAGAAACTTTTGAGTATATTGAATTTTATGTCTTAAATGTAATTAATATTGTACGAGTATATTTTTAAGTCTAAATCCTTTTGCAATTTTCAGTTATTTAGAACTAAATAGAGTGTCATTAATTTCGACTTATTTGAATTATTATCAATATTTATATACAATGTAATTATGGTTATTGGATAAAATCTATTCGTTGTTTGATTGAATTATATAAAAAGGAATAAAATTAAATAAAATATTGTTGACCTATAATATTATCATATTAAATATTATTAATTTTTTACAAACGAATATATTGTCATAAAAAAGTTGTGTATTTAAAAACAGAATAAGTATAATATATGAAACACATTAATAACATCATTTCTTAATCAAAAATACTCGAAAATCTATTCAAAACTTTAATAAAATTCTAATTGTATTTATATTTAAAGTACAATATAATTTAAG
This sequence comes from Neoneuromus ignobilis, assembly GCA_029203775.1. NCBI lineage: Eukaryota > Metazoa > Arthropoda > Insecta > Megaloptera > Corydalidae > Neoneuromus > Neoneuromus ignobilis. The sequence continues at coordinate 33,712,912 of CP092087.1, forward strand.
AGATAATGTATTAAAATATAAAGAGGTCGATCTTTAAATGCTGTCATCTATTATTGTTCTTGATAATTCAAACGTTCATTCTGATATTATTCTGAGTTTTTACTCTATATTATTATTTTGTTATTGATAACGCAAACCCGGGTAAAAAATATGTACATAAATTAATTCATTAATTATCTTTAATTACTGAATGTTATTTTATATATATATATATATATATACACTAACGTGCATAAGTAATGGTATACATGGGTAACAAGCAATTTATTGATATAATTGAATAAAGTCGTTAAATTAAACACTTCAATTTATTTAATTGATAGCAAATATAATATTCATTAGAAAAAAAACATAAAAAACAATAATTAATTCTATTATATAGTAGAAATTGCTAAAATAAACACTGTAGGTTACTATTTTGCTTGGCAAATATAACATCAGAAGCAAAAAAAAAATTAATTTATTCAATGCCAAATCGTTTAAATGAAATTCTGGAAAGAAAAGGGAAACAAACGAGATATTAAACTCTTTTTTTAAAAAAAATTATTGATATTTTTTTGCTCCGGATAAATGTAACATACTGATAAATGTAACATACTGTTAATTTTTTTGTATTTTTTCCAATGAATATTATATTTATTATCAATTAAATAATTATTTTTATTTATTTTAACGACTTTATTGATAAACACATGTGTGCCATGACTTATACACGTCACACAAAGTACATATATTACTCATATATATATATACATACAAACACACACACACACACATATATATATATATATATATATATATATATATGCGTGTGTGTGTTTCGTATATTTGAATTTAAAAGATTTTTCAATTTCATTTGTCTCGGATTCAAAAAGAAATACACACTACACTTCCGTCTGCTGATTACTTTTAACTACTTTTAAGTCTACAAGTTTTTTTTATCGAAATAAAATCAATCATTTAGTATTAAAAAAGAGCATACAAACCGCATTCTCAAAAAACCTGCTCTAGGTCACCAGTGCACATCTACTATGGGTGCAATACACTTGAAATATTTTTTTACCATTAATGAATGAATGATGAAAACAGTCAACAAAAAATACTATTACACAATATTTTATTTAGTTCATAACATTTTATCTATGTTTAATGGAAACTATTTAAAAACCACATTATATATTTCAGTTAGGTTTTCTTTTTAAGTATTAAGCATACATCTATCAAATAATTATAATAATTGTCATTTTCCAAATTATATGATATTATTTTTAATAAGATGATGAGTTTTTAGTTCGAAATTATTTATAATTACATTCATTTTAAAACTATTTATAATTTATGAGTTATAAGTTGTTTTATATATATATTTTTAATTTAGCGATTTTTTAAAGCGCGGGAAAATTAATTTACGAAAATAGATTACTTGTATTTTGTATTTGTGATATATATATATATATATATATAATTTATTATATACAATTATAATAAAAACACATAGTTCAAATAGAGTTAAATCTATTTATTTGTCACAAATAAATCATTCTCTAAATTACAAGATTTTAAAAAATATTTTAATGATCACAAGTTTTTTACTCTTATCACTTTTATTGACATTTTGATAGGAATTATATTATCTTTAAAATATTTTATCATTTTTAAATTATGAAATTTTATTTCAAATTATACTATTTGAAGATTATGAATATACAATGAAAATACGAAATATGAACAATCAGTTATTTTTAAATAATATTATAAATGATTACAGAATTTAAAACTGATTTATGAGCAAAAAAAGAAATTTTAAACTAATTTCTAATTAAATTTGTTATTATTATTTTATATTATGTACAAATAGATATTGAAAATAAATATACTGCGCAAAATTGAATTCTAATCATCGTATTCAAAAGATTTAAATATCTTTTTAGATTCATGAAAAAATAAGTGAAAATTGTACAATTTTTTTAATTTTGTGCAATTTTTTCCAAGGATTGAAATTTATGTGAATAATTTTATAAGTATTTTTTAAAAAAATTTGTCATTATAATCTAATTGATTGAAAAAAATCAATTAGGTATAAAAAATATGTTAGTAGTATAAAAAGGTTCATACTATTTTCCTGTATTTTCATTAGTTCGTCTTTGGTGAAAAAATGTATTATATTAATATTTAGTTGAAATGCTTAATATCTAATCTGAATTTAGTTTTCTGATACACTTAATTTCTTGAAAATCTTATAAACCAATCACAAACTAATTAACAGGTCTCTCTATCTATTCTTTTTCTCTCTTTATTCATTCATATATATACACATACACACACATATGTGGGTGTGTATGTATGTATATATAATGTGCAATTTTTCCTAAAAATAATTTTACATGCCAATTTCATTGTTAAAATATAGCAATACAGATAGTTTAAATAATAATTATAGTGTAGTATCCTGACCCTCACTGACCGAGATTGACTATAAATAAAAAAATAATAGCACACTTTTTCAAATGATCACGTTACACTCTACTGCAAACTGTTTGAATAATACTAACATTTTTAATCAATAATAATATACTGTTTAGATCACTGGTCTAGTTTCAAAAAAATAAAATTGCATACTATGCTTAATACAAAATGTGTAATATATGTTTAAATAATTTTATGTACATATATATATATATATATATATATATATATATATATATATATATATATGAATGCACATGTATATGTCGTCTATGTATGTGTGGACGAGAATTATGTTTGTTCTTATTTTTAAACTGCCTTAAGAAAAATATAAATAATCTTAATTTTCAATAACGTGACTTCGAAATTAGAAATTGAAATATACATGTATGTATATACACACACACACACATATATCCATACGAAAGAAGTGTGTTTGATCCCTGATCAGAGACATAGTACAAACAGGGCTCTTTTGTCTTAGTGAAGAAAACTTGCCTAAGGAAGTAAACACTGAATAAAAAAATATTAGCAATTCATCTATTTAGCATGATGGTGTGATTAAGTATCAGTAAATGGTAACATTCACTGAGGCTTTTGTTTAGCAGTAGACTGATATGATGATTTATTATGTGTATATATACACATACAGACAGACACATACACACACAGCCAGATGGCCCAAATGAGACTAAAGGATAGCAAAGAATAGTAAATGATAGTAAGCAAGTAAATGTTTGTTTAAAAATGTCAGTCTCAGTCTCATCTCTCTTTCTCTTTCTCTCTCTCTCTCTCTCTCTCTCTCTCTCTATATATATATATATATATATATATATATATATATATATATATAAATATACATATATGTTTTATTAAAAACGTTTTATTTTATTATCGATGTTTTTAATATTTATATAATAATAAATATTATATATATATATATATATATATATATATATATATATATATATATATATATATATATAAGTATTTTTAGAGATTATTATTCTTTTAAAATTACAAAATTTGTATTGTCCGAAGATGATGGGTTGACTACCAAATTGTGAAAAGTAAATAATAAATAATTTCTTAAATTTTGAAGTAATATTTGCAATGCATAATTATTGTAGGTTTTATAATTTTTTTGTAAAAAAAAAATAATAAATGATATATTGATTGAAATTATATTATCTAAAAATAATAGATAGATCATCAAAATACGAAAAATAATAAATAATTTTTAAATAATTTCTAAAAATCTGGTGAAGTCAAAAATTCATTTATTTATCAATACAGAAGTAACGTAATTTCTAAACAAATTTTAAATTAAATTTATTGTTATCATTTTTATATAAATATATATTAAATAAAAATTTACATACATTAAATAATATTACATAAAAATATGTTTTTTTGATTTGTGAGACTTATAAATTATTTTATAATAAATTTAAATTCTGAAAATCAATCTCCTTTTAATGAATTATTATTTGTTTATTAGTATAAATAATTACAGTATATTTATACATATAGTTCTCTTCTGCAATTGAATTATTTTAGTGTATTTTCAATCAATGGATTATATTCAAATTAAAATTATTCGTTTTATATAATTCCATACACCCAACTAGTTTCTGTAAGTATGTCATCTTCAAACAAATTTTGCCGATACTTGTTTTTAGCAGTGTCAGATTTCTATTCTATTTTTATATTGATATATTGAGATGCGATACAATTTAAAAAAAATGATTATACATATTCTTCTGTTAGTATCTTTTTTAATGTTAATTTTATTATAAATATGTATTATACTTTTCATATCATATAAAAATTGTCTACGTCCTAATTTTAATTTTTCAAAAATTTTAAAGAAATTTGTATGGTTTCTTAATAGATGTTTTGATCTAATTTTATTGATTAAATGGTTTTGATTAATATTTTGTATGATTTTTTTACAATTTGTTAATATGAACATCATCTTCAGACAAGTTTGATCATGGTTTATAGTATCATTAACTCTTTTTGAAAATGATATAGATGTTAAAACTATTCATAAAAAACACTATTGTTACAAAAAATATTTATAAGTCTACAAAAAAATATTTTTTGTTGCGTTAATTAAGAAACATTTTATCATTACCATAAGTGTAACTACATACCGATGTAAATAAGTGTAATTACATACCAATGTAAATAATTACTAAAAAGTAGAACATCGCAGAGAAATACAAATATTATATTTTGTATATGTATGTTTTTATTATTTTCAATAGAAGTCAATTGCACATAAGAAGAAAAATAACATAAAAAATATAATAATAAATTAAATAGAGTTAAACTTAAAAATCTGAAACTACTTACTATATATATATATATATATATATATATATATATATATATATATATATATATATATATACGTATCTTTATCATTTCTTATTTTATAAATATCGGCAATAATATTTAAATATATAATAATGTTTTCATGCAAATGAATTCTTAACCCAACACTAAAAGTTGTGGAGAAATTGTTCAACACCAAAATGATGTGGAATAATTATTTATTTTTCATTTTCTTTATTTATAAGTTGATGCGCATTAGAGTATCAGTACAATCGTTATCAGAGCGCTGTGTTAGTCTTAGATTTTATAACACGGTGATGCATAACGCAGTGATGGCATTTCCATTGAACTGAACACATCAGCTTATAAATAAAGTTAACAGCATATATTTAATTATTGCATACTTTTTTAATATCTTGTGATGTTGGGATAAGAATTCATTTGTATGAAAGTGAATTCATTGCAGTTACAAAACAAATAATGATATATATTATTAGTTAATTTTTTAAAAAAATATAGGGCTCTTCCCCCTACTCATTTTGCTCGTCGACCCTCGAACTTGTCTCTATTTAACAATGTAAATAAATTATAAAAAATAAAACATTTACAAAGCTATGATACAAAGCTAATTATTCTCTGTAGTCTATTATTATTATTATATATATATATATATATATATATATATATATATATATATATATATATATATATATATATATATATATATATATATATATTAGCAATGCAATTAAAATGTCTTTTGTCTTAAAATCTGTCCGAATAGTTGGCCTCAAAATATACCTTTTTCCATTTTTTTGGTAATTTTAAATTTCATAGAATTTGTACTTTGGTATTCGGGAAAATTAGGAAACGAAATTTTCACATCAACTTAGAGACGGAGTATCATTCTTTTTTAAATATAATAATATATTTATATAATATATTTTTAACATATGTTAGATATTATTGTGTATAGAGATTATATTCACTTTTTTGATATAAAATTTATTTTATGTATATTTATGTCAATTTAAACATATTTAGTTATATTAAAATATTTAGGAATACATATATGTATCCATATTGAATAAGTGTAACTTTTTTAAAAATAATTTTGATAATATCAATTTATATTTCATTTTATATAAAATAATTTTTGTTTTTATTGCACAAAAATATTAACCAAATAAAATTTAATGTTGAAAATACAGTTAAATATTTTAAAAGAGTTATGCTCTGTTTTAAAAAACATAACACGTTTTAAAACTTGAGATTAAGATTAGGTTTTAGTTAATGACCATGTATATGTAATAAAGAATTTTAATATTTTATTGTTTTAGTTCTTATCTCACTTTTATGTATAACATGTATCGAAATAGTACATAGCAAATAGAAATAATTATACGATTAATTATTATTGTTTGCTGTTTTCTTAAAATATATTCACATGAAAGTATGAAAACGTTCTACAATAATCTAGTTCGTATATTTTTGCTTATTATTTTAAAGAATAAGTTTGCACTAGTTGAAACAAAACATAGAAAAAAGTTCATAAAGTAGGGTAGATACAATAAGTTTTTTTTACAATTACTATTGGCGAACAAATATACGTTGCGTGTCATTTATTTACTAATTATATACGTCATACTAAATGTTTCAAATTATATACTAGTACAATTGAAATTTTTCATGCTCGGTTTCCGTTTTCTAGTTTTTGTTCATTCTATAGTGAATTAAATACTTTTCCAACATAATTATTATAACAGAATAGTAATTTGTTAAAATAAATAATTACATATATATATATATATATATATATATATATATATATATATATACACGCGTGTATGTGTGATTAAAATTTCATAAATTATTGCTTCAATAATATGTATCAATTAAAACAAAAAAGGAGTTAAGTATATTAAAATTGAAAACCAATTTTCTTCAATATACTTTGAGATTAATATATCTATATTTTTTTTATAGTAGTTTAAATACATACATACATATATATATATATATATATATATATATATATATATATATATATATATATAATTATATTAAATAATAATAATAGTTAGGTAGAGTAATATACTAGTCATAAATAAAATTAAATATCTTATTCATAAATAATAATAATAAATAATTTTCTATTATATTGTTTTATTAGATAAGATTTAACAAAACTAACTTATGTTTATATGTTATTTGTAACTATTTTGAATTAAATAATATTTAAATATTTATATATATATATATATATATATATATATATATATATATATATATTCTCGTAGGTTTTATAGTATTATAGTCTTGTATTTTTTTGACAGAGAGTTAGCCCAGATGGCTTTTTCTCTTTGTGAGAATTGTTTTTTAACGAAATGAGGTTGTTCTCCATATATGTAATCCTTAACTTCAATGTCTCTTTAATTGGGAATTAAACGTAATCTTTCCTGCATAACAGGTAATACTTACATGCCATTATGTTACCGGTAGACTATTTTTCAATATAATTTCCTTTTATTTTATTACAATTTTGTAGAACGTTTAATTAAATTTTCTATACTATAAAAATAACACTTCAAATGTTTAGCTTCAAAAACCTCACTACTTTTATTTTTTTACAAATCAGATTTTAATTTTGTAGAAAAAATCTATTAAGTAATATATCAAAATTAAAATAATTAAAATTTTTGGAAATCAATAATCATAAGAAATTCTGTAATAGTATATAACTAAATTGTAATTCAATGATGGCAAACTTAACTATTATTTATAAAAAGTATATGTCAAATAATTTATTTTAAATTATACGGGTTTTAAATTGGAGTTCTATTATTAAAAATATATGAACAATGCAAAAAGATATTAAATTAAAAAATTACATGAAATTTAATATATATATATAAATATATATATATATATATATATATATTTATATTTATATTAATCACACACACAACACAATGATTGGTAATAAAAGTTTTGATAATAGTTTTTGACTTTTAAAAGTGTATTTTGAATAACAAATATTGAATTTTGAAATTACTTTTTTCATTTAAGTTTTTTTTTTATATTTTACAATCTTTTTTAATTAAAAATTTAGAAAATGTTAAATTAAATACAATTATTCTATTTAATTTATGATTAATTATACAGATATTTCATCATTTTATGAATATTTTATATGAAATAATTGATATTACTTTCTATGTCAAATTTAATTCCTAATGATGTATATCTGAATAACATTAAAATTAAATGTATATTTTAACATTATAATTTAATTAATGTTAAAAAAAATTTAATGCATATTTTAACTTTGTAGAAATATATAAAAGAAAATAAATATATCTATTTTTTAAAATATAACCAAAAGTATACATTATTTTTGAGTTTACTCGAGTGATTTATATTTATCAGTGATTACTTTCAGTTATTAAATTATTATCAATTTTATTGTTTTATAATATTTACTTACATTGGATCTTTATGTTTGTATAATTTCAATTTAATTATTCTTGAAATAATAAGTTTTATATTATAAATATTTTCTTGCTTGGTATTTTTAAATGTTTTTATTTTTTATTTTTATTTAAGTCGATTAATTCAAGAGTTGGTTTTGTATTAACTTAGAAGATAAGAATTTTTATTTTTTCAAGTAAACAACATTAAAATATAATTTTAATAAATATACAAATTTAAATATTACAGTTAATGAGAAACGAAGAGGTCAAAACAATTATTTCCAATAATATATATCACTGAAGTACAAACATACAAATACTGACTTAGTAAAAAATGTGTGTCATACTATGATGTCATAAAAGTAGTAAAGATGAACAAAATTACTCAAATGAATATTCATAATTTATAATTATACTAATAAGTTCACTGAATTCATTAATTAACAGTAATGTGAAAATAAAAACTTAATCTACGTATAAATATAAAATTAATTTTAGATGGACTTATAGATAACGAAGAGTTTTATTAATTTATAAATTCATATTTTTATAGTAAATATTATAGTAATATTTTTTTATAAAAAATGAGAAGCTAGCTATTTTTCATTAAATATTGGTGTCATAAAATGTATAAGACAAATTTAATAAATGTACCTGTTGCAATTATTATTTGCAATTATGCATTCGTGTATCAAATTATTATTACAATTTTTTTTTATTATTGCTTTCATATGTGAAATAGAATAAACTTTTATTTACAGAAAAATGTTATTACAATTTTATAGCAATTATATTTCAGAAAACGATGTTAACATTTTTTACTTATACACAATATTTATGTCAAAGTCACATTCATTTTTTTATGTGAATGAACGATTGGTATTTGTGCAATTTTAGCTAGGCAAGTTATTTTAATTAGTATTTCAGATTAAAATAAAAAAGAATACGTATAATTATATGGAACTATAAAATAACAGAACATATGTAAAAGTTACTACTTATATACACTCTTCGCAGAAAATATAAAATTCAAAATATAAAAGTATATATTTCTTTGTTCCCACAAAAAAATCACTTTATCAAAAATAAATCATTCACCCCAATACCACAGATTTTATAAAATGCTGCTTATTGTTCACATTATTTACTAATGCATTTCGATAGCCATACTATCAGCAAATAAGTTCACTTATTTACTAATGTGTTGTAAGTAATTATTGATTATTTTTAGAAAATTCAAAACCCTAAAAGTGTTGTAAGTAAGTACTGATTATTTTTATAAAATATTGTGATGTTAAGAGAAGGACAAGTGATTCATTTGTGTTAACTTTTAAAATAGATTAAAGGGAATCAAAAAATAAAATTTGCAAAATAAGTCATTAGTGCTGATAATAAATAATTGAATTTTTCATTATAACAATGCGTTTTTTTTTACAAATTTAATACTTTCAATTTTAGAAGACAACAAGAACTAGTAAATTCGAAAATAGACAAAAGTTGTGGACATTGTAACAAGGGTGACAATTTTAAAGTGGAAGTGGATTGTTCATATAATAAAAAGAGAAAACCGTCGATGAACTAGAGAAATTATTGATTTCAAAAATATAAAAAGACCCATGAAATGATTTAAGAGTAGATGGAATAGAAAATGAGGAAGTTTATTAGTGAAGAATAAATGAAAAGGTATTAAATTAATGAAATTCAAAATGTTTGGGAGAGACCTTCATCCAATAGTATAGGAAAAGGCTAGAGATGATGATAATATATTAAATTCTATAATATTAAAAAAATATTGAAAAAAATGTTGAAAAAAATGTTTTTGTGTTCATGTAATGTATGAATAACTTCAAATATTGAAATTATGTTGTGTTATCTCTATATTAACAAAACAACAATGTCACTGTGTCTTAGTTTCTCAGTGAAATAATAAAAATAATTATTTTAATAATATATAATTCTCTCTTGTTTTAAGAAAGTGTTTTAAATTAGTATAATTAGAAAAATATTTATGTTTTATTTGTATACAAAAATGTTTAGTTTGTGTATATTTTATTTCAATACAGTTTAATTTAAAAGAAAATTGACATAAGATTTAAAGTATTCAAGTATTATTATATTTTTTGTAGTCCTCAATAGTTAAATGATTTGCGAATCTTGACAAAGAAAAAATTAAATTATTCTAATTATTATATTGTTTCATTAATATTTAAAAGATGAATAGCATATGTTTAAATTCCTTTAAAAAATATGTAATAAATAAGTTTTGAAAATAATATTAATATTAAAATTCGATACTAGGACGCTATAATTGTTATACATGAAACCTAATTTATGTAATAGACGAATAATTAATATGATATTTTAGAATATCTCTTTGCGTTAGATATTTTAGATAAAAGTTACATTGAAAGTTAAAAAAATTGACTATAAAAGTACATAATAACACATATTTCAGAAATAATTGAAATAATATTAAATAAATATTTTGTTAATTATAAATTTAGTATTTAAAGTATTAAATTACATCAAAATTCCATAAAATTATATATATATATATATATATATATATATATATATACATATATACATATATATATATATAAACAAATAAAATATCAATAATCAAGCTACGAAAGTTCGTACGAAAATAATGCCTTATTTTTATTATTGAATAAACTCAGTTTTATAAAATAATCTTTTAAATAAAAATATAACTATGAATAAGTTGTTATATTAAAGTTACTAAAAAATATTTTCTATTTATACAATAGTATTAAAAATAAAACAAATAATATTTATTCAAATCATAGTATTGATTGCTATTTCCTTTACTTTGAGATATTTTATATGAAAAACTAAAATAATATCCAAAATTTACTGCAATTATATAACATTTCTAAGAGAATCTACAAAAAAAAATAGTTCAAATAAAAATAATTTTACAAAAATCAAGAATACGAAAATAATTAACTTTTCTTTGATCTTGAATAGTGTTTTTAAAAGTAATAAAAAATGATTCTTTACATTTTATGCTGTGACTTAACAATGTACTATGAAATAATTGATATTAATAGAACACAATAAATGTGTAAATATAATTATATGTAAATATAATACAATGTAAACACTCGAATATTGTTATTTACTTTTCGTATTTCACAAGTTTGAAGTATATATATATATATATATATATATATATATATATATATATATATATATATATGTATATATATATATATATATATATATATATATATATATATATATATATATATATATAATATATATCAAGATTATATATATTATATGTAATCTTGATAATATAATCTAATCGTTATGAAAAAATTTGTTGATCACATAAAACATTCGAGAATATACGAAATGAAGTAGAGTGAGAAATAATAAAAAAAAATATACGTTATATAAATAATTAATGACATTTATCACTTACTGTTTTACAATATATATAATATTATTTTTAATATTTATATATTAAGAAAATTTTAAATTTTATTTAAAAAAAATAATAGGATAATTTTAACTTATGTGATATTTCGAATATTTGAATGCCAGATAACCAGGGTTCTACAGCAAAATAAAATTACATAATTTGAATTTAAAACTAATTTTTGTTTTCATTAAGACAATGATTTGAAGCATGAATTATATGTTTTTGAAAACGGCTGTTCTTTAACTGTTCACATGTTACAAATTTCCATTCTAATTATTGGACCACAGTATTATAGAACATTAATAGACATTAAAAAAAAAATAAAAAAGCATATTAAACATGTATGAATTCAATAGAGTTTTATATATATATATATATATATATATATATATTTGTGTGTATGTACGTGTGTGTGTAATTTAAAAAGGTATATTTAAGAGGATCGAACTTATGCTAAATGAGATTAAAGAAATTATGAAACAAAATGATACACTACAATACAAGGGTTGTTTGATAAGTATGGTAAAAAAAATTACCATAAAATTTAATAAATTTTTAAATTTTTCATAAATTTCTAAATTTACCATACTCTTCAAACCACCCTCGTATATTAAAAGATAAAAATAAAAAAAATGATAATATTTAAAATATTTTTTAATTATATCAACTAAGTTATGAATTGATTTGAATCCAAAAAATAATGTTTTAATTTTTTAATGTTAACAGATTTGTTATTTTAATATGTTATTAATCAATAAAAATTTAAAGTAAAACTTTAATTACACAAAATTTATATAATATAAAATTACAATAAAACGTATATGGATCTTGCATACTATAGATCACGGAACTGTTCCACAATTTGTGATCAAATGATAAATGAGATATGTAAGGATATAAGTTTTAAACTTTCAAATAGCCCGTATTGCACATTGTAAAAAAGAAATACAGCACATCTAACAAATTTGTGTCTAATTTTTTTTAAAAATAATATTTAGAAAGTTGCACATAAATGCAATTCACAAGACTATATGAGATCAAAGAAGATTTTTATCCGCATTAAATATATTATACTACTTTAAAAAATATATATAATACTTTCAAACTTGAGGTTAAAGAGCAACATTTGATCAGTACATGAATAAGTTTTAGATTTTTTATTGTGAGTCATTCTTTTTAATATAATACAAAATGTAAATAGAAAGCAATATTTATACCACAGTTTAATTAAACTAGAAAATGGTAATGTATCATCTTTAGAGAGTTTATATTTATTTTGAATACTAAACCATAAAACAAGAATAAATTTTAATAATTATGTATAAACTATTCAATTACTTTAATGATGTATATTATGTTTAAATTATATTTCAATTGAAAATCTCAAAATGTAACCTCATTTAATATGTAAAACTATCATTCTTTCTCGTATCAATAAATAAATATATTTACATATATATGATTTTTTGCCAATTTTAAATAATTAACAAATATATTTGTATATGTGTGATATTTTGTTAATTTTAATTAAATTAATTTCTACAAATACTTATTCCTAATAACTGATTCATAATAATTATTACTAATAACTACTCGTATTTAATACATTTTTACTATATTAAATATTGTTTTTAAATTTAAAATAAATTTATAATAGTATATTCACAACAATGTAGATACTATATATATATACGAGGGTCGTTTGATAAGTATGGTAAAAAAGTAAGAAAAACTAAATTGAAAAATTTAATTAAATTAAACAATAAATAAATTTACCATACTTATAAAACGACCCTCGTATATAGGGTTTCCAATAAGAATGTTAAAACTTTGACAGCTGGTGGAAGCCATGTTTGAATTTTTTTAACTTTATTTTAACATTTCAACAAAATACAGTTTGGAAAATTATCATGGAACGTTTAACACTTCAATAACGCTTAGAAATTGTAAAAACTTATTATAAAAATCAATGTTTGAATTGTAAAACTTATTGTACACTTTGTAAAACTTACTGTAAGCACTAAGTAAAGAAAATTGAAGAATTTGGAGTGAAAGCAATCACAAGTCATTGAATAAAGACCATTGCATCTACAAAAAGTAACTGTTTGGTGTGCGTTACTGGTGGTGTCATCGGACCATATTTTTTTCAAAATGAAGCTAAAGATCACATTACAGTAAATGGAGTGCGTTACTGAACCCGTGATTAATATTTTTTTTCCAAAAATAATTGAAAATGGTTTGCATTATGTGTGGTTTTAACAGGATGGTGTGACGTGTCATACATTTACGGAAACAATAGACTTATTGAAACGAAAGTTTAATGAGTTTATTATTTCACGAAATGGACCCATCATCAACTGGCCACAAAGATCATGTGGCTTAACTCTATTGGATTCATTTCTGTGGGGTTAAATAAAATCATTGATTTATGCTGATAAACCACAAACAACAGCATTAAAAATAAACATTGAACGTGTAATTCATGAAATTGGACCACAATTATGTAAAGAGTGACTAAAAATTGGAATAAACGAATGAACTATGTCAAACGAAGTTGTGGTGGTCATATAAGTAAAATTGTATTCCATTATTTAATGCAATGAAATATGCTTAAAAATAACTAATTAATTAAATACTCTTTGTTTTATTTCCACTTAAACTTCTGAAGAGCTTATTGAAAAACACTATCTATATATCATATACCATATAAAATTTTATTGTTTATTATTTAATATTTAAACAATGCACACAAATGTATATATATATATATATATATATATATATGTGTGTGTGTATGTGTGTGTATCAATTTCAAACTATAAATTTCAGTTATTTTTTTAATATAGAAATATGCACATAAATATACACGAAATATGTAGAATCTTCTCATATAATATTTTTTTATATTTATTCATGTAATATTTTAATTATATTTATTCACATAATATGCTTTTGTTATTGAGTAAAATTGCTATATAAATTAGAATAGTGAATAATGAGTAGAATGCTTTACAAATGCACTTTACCTAAAAGTGACATACAAAATAATTAGTCTAAAAATTCAAAAAATAAATGAAAATATATTTTATAGTGTATTTGTACACTTGAATAGACACATTTGTGTCATTTCATTATTTAAACATACATTCATGTGAAATGTCTGTAACATTTATTAACAAGAAATAAATGTATACAAATGATCGATGCTGATCAATGATTGCTAATCGATCATTTTATTCCATTTAAAAAATCTACACAGGTTTTTAAACATGTTATTAAAAAATGTATTTATTTGGAATCAAATAAAAAGTGAAGACAGGTGGCGAAATTACAGATATTTCTCACGTAGACAAACTGGTGAAGGTAAAATATAAATTTAGGTCGAATTTTTGGTAACCATTCCATAAGTAAATAAACATAATTATATTCAATTTTTTATTCTTCTTTTATTCTTTATAGATACATATATATATATATATATATATATATATATATACATATTATATATATATATATATATACATACGAGGTCGTTTGATAAGTCCGTGTAAATTCCGAAAGATGGCACCACTGGTGCATATCGAGGTTATTTTTAATTAGTAGCACCTCTTGGAAGAACACACATCAAGTTTCAGCCATATCGGTCTATTCCTTTGTGTTTGACAATCGTTGGAATCAAGGAAATCGAGTGATTGTCAAATAATGGACGAAAAAGAATTTCGCGTGTTGATTAAACACTACTTCATTAAAGGCAAAACGCCTCAGGAGACTAAACAGAAGCTTGATAAACATTATGGTGACTCTGCACCTTCGATTAGTGCGGTTTATAAGTGGTTTCAAAATTTTCGGAGTGGCCATATGAGCACAAGAGACGCTGAACGTTCTGGACGCCCTGTTGCAGTTGTGGCCGCAAAACTAATGGAAATAGGGTTCCAAATCGTTTCACATCCCCCTTATTCTCCAGACTTGGCTCCATCGGACTATTATTTGTTCCCTAATATAAAGAAATGGCTCGCGGGAAAAAGATTTTATTCGAACGAGGAGGTGATTGCAGGAACGAATGACTATTTTACAGACTTGGACAAATTCTATTATTCGGAAGGGATAACAAACTAGAGCAGCGTTGGATGAAGTGTATAAGCCTAAAAGGAGACTATGTTGAAAAATAAAGCGATTTATTCAAAAAAATGAAGCAGTTTTTATTTTTACACGGTCTTATCAAACAACCTCGCATATATATATATATATATATATATATATATATATATATATATATATATATAAAAACAGTTAATCATCAAATTTAGTTATGTTAAATTGATAACTGAAGTGGTTAAAATTAAAGACTTCTAAACAAAAAACTTAATCAAATATAAACAACATAATAATATTATAGTAGAAATTTAATAATTATTTGCTTTTATATATATATATATATATATATAGTGGCCCAAAAGAGATTGATGGTTGAAACATAAATTTAATTGTTTATTGTCATTTATTATTTTTACAGTTTTATTTTGGCCACCCTATAAATATATATATATATATATATATATATATATATATTATTGTAAAATGTAAAATGCTTTCAAATAGACGCCTAAAGAAAATGAAAAACCGTGAATAAATTCATTTAAGAAAGTCGAACATGATGCGCAAGGTGTTAATTCCTAAGAAATATGATGTTGCTATATAATCGCTGCGCCACTGACCTCACAATTTAGGTTGTTCAAATAACTTCCTTGAATTTACTGACATGGACAACAATTATGTAAAATCATTATTAAAAATGCAAGAAATATTTCATTTTATATTAATAACTTTCTATTAACAAGTAAAAAATAATTATTTTAATAAAATAACTCAACAATTTTGAAAACAATTACGTATATAACTGACAAAATATTTATATCCAATAAATATTTTTTTATGTGACATTTCTGCTTGAGTATATAATACAGCAATTATAATAATAATTAATAATTGTATAAATATAAAAATTGTTTGATAATTTTTGAGAATTAATTTGAAAAATAATTTATAAACAACATTAATAAATAATAAATTAACAGATAATAATATTCAATATTAGTAAGTAATATTTTTTAATATCATTTATTTTATGATTATTTTCATCAAGTTTGACATATATATTGTTCAGAAAAATAATTCGAACTGTTTTAAAGAGAAAAATATTTTTTGAATTAGAATATTTACTTTAGTAAAAATATTTCAATTACAAATTATAAATATTATAGATATAAGTTGTAGTAAGTAATAATTTCATGCTTAAAAATGAATTTTATTAACGATTAATATATAATATATATTAGGTCGTATAATATTAAATGTCGGATTTTTCAATTGGAAATCAAGGAGAAATCTGACAGTTCATATTACATGACCTAATGAAAGAAATAAAAAATAAATTATTTTATTATTTTTTCTTCACAGGTATATAAATGATTTTGTAATAATAATAAAACGAATTTCAGCAAATAACAAAAACGTAATTAGAGGATTAAATAAATAGTACGCTATATTTAAAATAATAATATTTAAGTAAACTAAAATATGAATAATTAATATAAATATATGCACATACTTACATATTACTGAACAAGTGTGAATTGTTTCAAAAGTATTATATATATATATATATATATATATATATATATATATATATATATATATATATATATTCATAAATCGAATTTTTTTATATAACTATATTTACAATTTTAATATATTCAATAATAAATGAACCAAAAGTGTAAGTACTAAGATATCTGTCGTCAGTAATATATTCATATGTTCTAAAAGTACGTATTAAAATTGTTTTTGTATTTGTTGAGCCTAATATTTCTTTCTGTTATTTTTTTATTTATACAATAATATTTTATTAAAATTTCAATAAATAGTTTTACATTTATATAAATAAATAAATGAACATTTTCAAATAATTCATCAGTATTGAAATACATATTTTTGAGAAGAAATATTTTTTTCAATAAAAAAGGCTTTCAAATAAAATATATTAAATAATTATTCAAAGAAGAAAACGAAATGTATCACAAAAACATATTAATTTATTATATATATATATATATATATATATATATATATATATATATATATATATATATATATATATCATATAAGTAAATGAGTATTTTTGTACATTTTAAAGTAATTCCGATTTCATATTTAAATTTTTGAACACAGATACTTATAAGTGACTACAATTAGTTTCTAATAAAAAATAACATTAGTAATTAAATAGGACGTCCATTGATTAATAGCCATATATGTTAATGAATTTATTGAAAGATATTTATATGAAGAAAATATTCACAAGTGTACAGTTTTAATTTCTTACGTGTTAAAATTTATTTTAACATTTTATTTTGACTTCATTTCTGAAATATATAATATAATAATATTTTCTGGGAAAGAATGCGATAAAATAATTAAGTTTGATTACATTTTAGAAAGTGTTCTTAAAAAAATCAAAATGTTCTTTTTTGAAATAAGAAAAATATAGTGTAAAATAATATTAACAATATCTGTCGTTTTAATTTTAAAAAGAACATTTTTCAATAAAATCTTACAGATATATACCTATAATTCCACAGAACTAAAAAATGCTTCGGTTCATTTTGTAATTTTTTTATAAAGTATTATAAACAGTAAAAGAGTAGCAGTGTTACAATCGTTTAGTTTGAAACTTATTTCGTTTATATATATATATATATATATATATATATATATATATATATATATATATATATATGTATTATATATATATATATATATATATATATATATATATATATATATATATATATATATATATATTAGTAATACAATTAAAACGTCTTTTGTCTTAAAATCTATCCGAAAAGTTTGCCTCAAAATCTACCTTTTACCATTTTTTATTAATCCGTAATATGGTAATTCGGGAAAGTTTGGAAACATTATTTTTTAAACGGAATGATATATCTATTAAATATATTTTTAACATATACTAGATATTATTGTGTATAAAGATAATATTAAATTTTTTAATATAAAATTTATTTTATGTATATAATATTTATGTCAATTTAAACACATTTAGCCATAGTCAAATACTTATACACATTTGTATCCATTCTGAAAAAAGATTAAGTTTTTAAAAATAATTTTAATAATATTAATGTTTATTTAATTTTATATAGAATAATTTCATTTTTATTGCACAAAAATATTAACCAAATAAAATTTAATGTTAAAAAGTACAGCTAAACATTTTAAAAGAGTTATGCTCTGTTTTAAAAAAATAATATGTTTTAATACTTGAGATTAAGATTAGGTTTTAATTAATGACCATGTTTATGTAATAAGTATATGTTATATGTATATGTAATAGATGACATTATCGGACAGAATTTTCCGGTAGACCTAATATATATGTACATATGTACACCTAAGATAAAAGTATAATCTTGATAATATATAAACTTTTTTTTACATTTGATTATCAAAAAATAGCATTTTTGATAATAAAAAAGATAACATATCTTTATTCGTTTATTACATACTTTTATTCGTTTTATTTTTTATAAAATTTATTATTTCTAACAGTAAAATATGGCACATATACGTAAGTTTACAATAAAATATGGCATAGATATATACTTCAATACAAATTAATATATTAATAAACCACGCACGTCATATTTCTCTAGTCGGGTTACTTAGAACAGGGTCAACATCAAGGTTATCAACCGTTCAAGTCAATTGTTTTATTTATAAAGATATGTAGAAAGATAATCATACATAAATGAATATACATATATATATATATATATATATATATATATATATATATATATATGTATACATATATATATATAGACAGATAGATATAAATAAAAGTGGGTTTTGAGATTCTTATTTTTAAAACCTGTAACAGTATTTTCAAAATGTCCAAATAGAATTAATAACCAGTGTTGTGATTTTAGAATATTTTTAAATTGTCTATAAAAGATTTCTCTTTTGGACAATATTTTTATTTTCTAAAAAAAGCACTACTAAATGATAAACTGTTGCTATTTTTAATTTATATATATATATATATATATATATATATATATGTATGTATGTATGTATGTATGTATGTATTTATGTTTGTATGATGGTCGTTTGATAAGTATGGTAAAAAAGTAAGAAAAACTAAATTGAAAAATTTAATTAAATTAATTAATTCAATTAAACAAATAAAGTTTCCATACTTATCAAACGATCCTCGTATGTATATAAAAAGGTGGTAATAGTTAAATAATTAAAGCTTCTAAAATTAAGAAATACTATTAAAATTTCAAACACATTTTTTAAAAATAAATCATTATATGGGGAAAAATTAATTTTAATGGAATACACATAAGTAAATAATTGCATTTTTATAACATTCGAATAAAAATGATTAAAAAAGTTGTGGAATATTTTTGATGTAGTGGTTTAAATGCTTTAAGAAATGTCGTAATAATGTTATTTAATACAATTTATATAAAAAAGTATAACACATATCTTTGCGTAGTGTATAAGTATATTATAAGTAGATATAATTTAGTTAATTTATACCATTAAGATTTAAATGTAATTATATTGAAATTGACCTCTTTGGATAGCGATTTTCGATTAGTTCTATTTTATTAAATGTATGGAATATTTTATATAAAAATAAGCACATTATTTTATATAAAATAATGTGTATGTCTGCTTATATATCTATATGCACATTATACGAGGGTCGTTTGATAAGTACGGTAAATTTATTTATTGTTTAATTTAATTAATTAAATAATTTAATTAAATTTCTCAATTTAGTTTTCCTTACTTTTTTACTATACTTATCAAACGACCTCGTATATAATATATATTAACGAACACACACACACATATATACATACACACACACATATATACATACACACACACACATATATATATATATATATATATATATATATATATATGTATGTATCTATGTGTGTGTGTTTAAATTACGAAATAAAATATTTTTGTTTAATATATTCTTAACAGTTGATTTTTCTTTTATTTGTTAAGGCACAAATATAGTGTGAATTATGTCAATAAAGTTTAATGAATTTTAATTACATTAATATATGATTTTATTAGATAATTAATAATTAAATTTGAAATAATTAAATACTAAAACGCAACATTTTGATTGAACATTTTTAGTAAAATATTCATTATTTATTTATAATACTTATTCTAAGACAATAATGAATTAAAATAAATTTAAAAGTGTTTTTCTGCAAATTTTATTCAATATTTATGAAATTATTTATTGTAAATATGCAAGCTCTATGAAAAAGCTTTTAATATATTATTATACATTTTCAAAATCTTATTACAAATAGGCACATAAAAATGTAATTACCTATAAATTTATTTAACATTTTAAAATCAAATTTTAAATCTAGAAAGTATAGTAAAAATGTAGAAGACAAAAAAATGCTACATTTTTTAAACTAATTTATACATATTCCTTTGATTTATTGTATCTTTTGGAAAATGGATATATATATATGTGTGTGTGTGTGTGTGTGTGTGTGTTTGTATGTTGGCAAGAAATGATAAAAATGCTCAAAAGAAAGGCTACTGAGGGCAGCCCTGCGAAAATTCCACTACAGATTATAAAAGTACTGCGAAACATGATTTTGTTTTTCTTTTAACGTCAATTTAATTTGCAGAAAAATATGAAGAACTTGAAAAGAGTCATGATGTTTATTTTATATACCACATAATCGTTTACAAATATCTTTCTTAGTTCAGACCTGAAACTTGGACATTCGAGATGAATCTTCTCACGGATTCTACAGAATTACGACAAATAATGAGAACGTAATGACGGTGAAAGCAATAATCAACTAACTCGATATTAATTTTCTGAGTTACTGAACCTCTCTTAAAAAAATTTATTAAGGATTATCAAATATTACCTACGTTACTTCAAAAAAATCTCAATTAGATTCTAAGGTTTCTAAAACTTTAACAAAACATAACTCTAAGAGTCTTCGTTTAAGTTTTCCTGAAACAATTTGTAATTGAAGAATTGATTATTTCTATTGTCCGGGAGTTACTAAAAAGATTTCATATGGTTCTTTCTGAGGTGTTTTTACATATTAAAATACGTATTGATATTTGTGGCGATTTTCTAAGTTTTGAATGAATAAATTTCGGGTAATTCTCGCAGAAAAAATCCATCTGTACTTTTATTTAAATGTTCACATATTTATGATTACTCCATCGTAAAGTGTTGAATTTACATAAAAAATGTATATTTTTAATCATACATTTTTAATATTTATAGACTATATCAAATTTAAGATTTCTTTTTTTATTGGAGTTAAATAAAAAAAAAACGATTATTTAAAATTCATTATACAGATATAATATTTATTTTAAAAAACACAATTCTCACAATAATATTGTTAAAAATTATTAATGTATATTAAAAATAATTTTTAAAATTCTAACAATATATAAAATCTTAGCTATGGATTTTACAGTAAGTTGCCATACCGGTTTCGTCACTTGTACTATTTAGAACTGGTCCTAACAAGATACCAGTGATGCAGGGACACTAAGGTCTAACAAAAAAGATTAATGCAGCTATAGCTAGTCACATAAGGAAAAAATACACTCTGAAATATGACCTTAATTGAACACGCAATATAAATAACTTACTCTAAAAATTTTATTTAAATTATTAAGGACAAATTTTAATGAAATTTTGCAAACTAAAAAAAAACAGTTATTGATATATGAACGCACGTTTTGCTCTATTTAATTAATAACTATACGAGTTAAGTTAAATATTATATTTTATTAGAGTCAAAGTAAATTTGCGAACTAAATATGAAGTTATATTTAAGAAAACGAAATACATAAATAACAGACTAAAATCGACAACTGTCTGTCGTAAAAGTGTTATGGTCTGATGAGATCCAATTCGCCAGAAACAAAATTCATATTAAGCACAACCAGTATCATTAATTTTTGGAAAAATTATATTCAGTCATTTATTAACGCCAATTTTAATAATGTTGTGATATTAATAATATATGGACTAGAATTATCATTAATTAATTATTTGAAATCTATTTTGATCGGTTATTTAAATACAGACCGAAAAAAGATTTCCTGTGAATAAACTTAATAAGATATTCAAACTTATTTTATTTCTTTATTACAAATGTGTATAGTACAAGTACAATGATGTAAGACTTCATTTAGAAAGCAAATTAATACATAGCTAATTCGACATTATCTTGAGAGGTACATTGTCTATGGATATTCTGTTACATGCCCTCTAAAATATTTAAATTTAAACTATGAGAATTTCATCTTTAAAAACACTTAAGACATTTAAGATCAAGTTAGTTGTTAATAATACAAATAATTTATTAATTATATATATATATATATATAATTATTAAAAGGAACGTATTTTTTAAATTGACATTGCTAGTAACAGTATTACTTATATAACATTCATTGATCGTCCATATCAGACTCATATTTCAGCTCAGAGAAATTATTATTTATTATAAAAATAATTTCATTTAGGTTTTAAATACTTTATCATTAAGGTCATGTGAATCTTAATATTTATATTAATTAAAAGTTTGTATTTCATAGTTAAGAAAAAAGATAGAATAAAACCTGAGTTTATAATTTTTATTTAAGAAAACCTGTACATTTTGGTAATATTTTTTTATACATACACACAAATACAAACATATAGAAATACATATATATATATATATATATATATATATATATATATATATATATATATATATAATGAATGTAAATTTATTTATAACTGTTACATAAAAATGAAAAAATCATTAAAAAATCCATATTAACGAAAATACTGAACAATATTGCTCACCTTCAATACATTATTTTTTTACTGAAGTAATTAATTATAATTTGAATTAAAAAATTATTTCAAATCTTAATAAATATTTATTATTTATAAGTCCCATGTACATGTTTCAATTTATTTGAATGTATTATTTTTTTATATAATAAAGAGGAGTTTTTTGTTTGAAGATCTGACTGAAAGCTAAATAACATTTAGCTAAGACTGGTAAAGTTAATAAATCTTATTATACGAGGGTCATTTGATAGGTATGGTAAATTTATTTATTATTTAATGTAATTAAATATTGCAATTTAGTTTTTCTTACTTTTTTACCATACTTATCAAACGACCCTCGTATATATATATGGTCATTCAAATATGACGCATAGATTTGTGTTTTATTGAAAAGAAATGTGTGTATAGGGTAATACATAGGGAAACATGTGTATAGTTCTTTTTTAATAAAACACAAATCTAGGTCTCATATTTGGATGACCCTATACAATAGAAAAGGAAGGCATTAGTTCAGTCGAAGTGGAGGATTTTGGGAGAAGCCTTCACCCAACAGTGGATTGAGGAGGCCTGTTACTCCTATTGCTGCTGATATATATATATATATATATATATATATATGTATATATATATATATGTATGTGTGTATGAATGTGTGTATGTATGTATGTGTGTGTGTGTGTGTGTGTGTGTATGTGTGTGTGTGTGTGTGTGTGTGTGTGTGTGTGTGTGTGTGTGTGTGTGTGTGTGTGTGTGTGTGTGTGTGTGTGTGTGTGTGTGTGTGTGTGTGTGTGTGTGTGTGTGTGTGTGTGTGTGTGTGTGTGTGTGTGTGTGTGTGTGTGTGTGTGTGTGTGTGTGTGTGTGTGTGTGTGTGTGTGTGTGTGTGTGTGTGTGTGTGTGTGTGTGTGTGTGTGTGTGTGTGTGTGTGTGTGTGTGTGTGTGTGTGTGTATGTGTGTATGTATGTATGTATGTATGTATGTATGTATGTATGTATGTATGTATGTATGTATGTATGTATGTATGTATGTATATTGGTTACTACTTATTATGTGTTTGACAAAAACACATATATTTTTTAAGGTAACGATTAAGAAAAAAATATAATTTATTACAAATCAAAAAATGCAAAAAACAATGCAAAAATAAAAAAATTCAAAATTATTTTCTCTAATTTTTTTTCTCTTTCTGTCCATATTATATATATATATATATATATATATATATATATATATATATATATATATATATATATATATATATATATATATATATATATTCTGTTTAATAATACTTAAAATATCATTAGAGTAAATAAATTATTTTTGAAATGCTTATCATATTTTTCAATTTCAATAATATCTTCAAAGTAAATTTATTTTATTTTTTCATTTATTTCACTATTTTACTTTTATGTAATGTTTAAATATATATATACACATAGGGTCATCCAAATGTGACACCTACATTTGTGTTTTATTAAAAAGAAATATATATAAAAAAAAATATGTATTTGTCCATATGTGACACATATATTTATGTTTCTTTTCAATAAAACATAAATATATGTGTCACATTTAGATATATATATATATATATATATATATATATATATATATATATATATATATATATATATATATATATATAAACTGTTTGTATATAAATTATTAGTATCTTCTTTAAAAAGTAGTCAAAGAAATATTCTTAAGTCATTTATATATGAATATAATAGAAAACTTTGTGAAATAATATTGATTGAATAATGAATTAATTTATGATCAATGTCAATATCAAAGCGATAACAACTCCATGCACGTATTTACAATTGCTTGTACAAGTAGTACAGGTCTTTATTACTTGTCGCTATCCTCTACTTCGACTCTTCTATGTTTCAGAAAATAAAACCAATGTCCGACTGCCTAACCATCAGCATTCGCTTCTAGACCACAAAACGCAGGTGTACTAGCAGAGACTCTGCAGACACCTCGCCCTACTCTCACAGTTCGCATGAAAACAGATATCTCCTGTTGTTGAACTAGACTTTAAACGGAATATAAACACGCGCACCAATTAACGCTTATTGTTCCGGTTCGATGTGTTTGACGCGACTTCGGGTACTGAACATTTAAAGATTTAAGTGAATGCGTGCGTGATTTCATTTGCGTTTCCATGTGTCATAAGTTATAAATTAGAATTGACTCGTAGATAAATTTGGAATAATACACGTGTTAAATTATTTAACGAAATTTGTTGTACAATCTCAATTTAATTATGTCATAGCGCGAATAATGTGATATATTAATGCATGCCAAAAAAAGAATCTTTTCTATAAGCAAAATGTGAGAGTGTATAAATTATTCAATTATAGTCATAGTAGAAAAATTATTCGAATATTTTTTGTACGGTTAGTTTAGTAATAAAAACAATTTAAAATGAATCGATTTTGGAAAATTGCAAACGTGAATATGTTAACATTTGTATTTTTAATTTTAATTAATAGTTTAGTGCAGTGTAGTGATGATGACAATAAATATACTCAACAGAGAATCTCAATAAACGAATCATTTATCACCACTGACACACAAACGCAAACAAGTTTATTGGAAACAGATTATACAGCGGCTACAACTGAAACGATTGAAGAGCACGTTGACGATAATGCGTATACGTCTTCGAATCGTAGTATAACAGGCGGTAACGAATTGTGGGACAGTTTATTGAAAGAATGTGACGAAGAGCGCAGTTTATCGTGCATTCAAAAAAACGTTTATTCGTACCTCGATAGGAATCTAGAGCACCCGAATGACTACGAGGTAACAGATTCATTGATATTCAAGAGAAATTTGGTCGACTATACAAAATACACACGTGAGGAGAATGACAAGTATAATAATGATGAAGACGATGAAGAGGAAAGATCGATGTCGCCGTTTCAAGAAGTGTCTAACGCCTTATATGGAAAAGGAGTCAAATTCATGATGACACATGATTTAGAAATGCAATTGCCTGAAATGGTTTTCGAAGGGGCCACATTGAAAGTATCGCCGAAATCATTTGAAGGAAATGGCGCTCTTGTAAAAATGGAATTGTTTCCGAAAGATGCAAGAGGCATTTCGGAACCAAGAATTCTTTTTAAAAAAATACGTAAGTATTCTCATTCCTCGTAATTGTATAAATATATATTGAATATTTATTGTCACTTTAGGATTAATCATTTCTTATTTGTTTATTATTTAACATAATTTTTAATATAAAATATTTATTGGATAAATTTTGTAATCCAATCATTGTTACAAAATAAAACTACAATATTTCATTTTTATCAAATATTCATTCATAACATAAATATATATATATATATATATATATATATATATATATATATATATATATATATATATAATACACACATATGTGTGTGATTTTTAAGTGTGATGGGTTAGATAGAACTTTTAATTGGAATCCTTATCGAAAGTTCTATCTAATCTAAAAACGCTTAGCAATATATATATATATATATATATATATATATATATATATATATATATATATATACATAATACACACATACATGTGTGTTTATGTATATATATAAAGGTATGATAAAGATGTTTTTAGGTTAGATAGAACTTTCGATAAGGATTCCAATTAAAAGCAATAGGGTTTTAATTTAAAGTTTTATCACGCTTAGCAACACTCTCTCTCTCTCTGTCTCTGTCTCTCTCTCCATATATATATATATATATATAGAGAGAGAGAGAGAGAGAGATGGGGGGTTTATATATCAAAAAGAAACATGTGTATAGGGTGGTGGATAGAGAAACATGTGTATACTTTCTTTTGTTTTTTTTAATAAAACACAAATCTAGACGTTGAAATTGGATGACCCTATCCCTATATATATATCCCTATTTAGCTATCCCTCTCCCTCTCTCTCTCTCTCTATATATATATATATATATATATATATATATATATATATGTATATATAATAAATTATAAGAAAAGTTTACAAAAACTAATTTTGTAAAAAAATATAATTAAGTAATGTTTTACAATCATTACAAGTCCCACAATTGTGGATTAGGAATAGAGTTGGAAACTTCATTTCGTAAACAAGATTATCTTTACAGAACCTAATAACAACAAGAAAATTCCTACTGGGTTAGCATTATTGCAGGCTCTACATAAACTGTAGTGCCTTGAAACTACTACTATTATTAAAATAGTCGGTAAAAAAATACTCGACTTTGATGAGACTTTTTCTTGATACTGCGGGAATGTATGAGATCCGTATTACATAAAAACGTGAAACATAAAAAGACTTCAAAGAAATACTGCTCGTTTATAATTAAATAGAAACTCCAAGATGGAAAGCTCTCGTGAAATGATTGAATAACGGGTGGAAAAGTTTGGAAAATAGATGGAGATTCACAATCTTGCATGTTTAAAATTTTATGGAGTATAATTTGATAGGATTTTATTTAAAGAATAATTTTTCCTTTTTATATCAGAAAAAATCAAGCACTAAAAATTAAATTCGGAAATTACAAAAAAACGAGCTGCAGAAAGTTTAATTATTCACAAAAGTACTTGGGATTCGAATTATTATTCCAATATATTCAAAATACCATCTTCCTTAGTTAAGTTTTTAAAAATTAGGTTTGGAGGAGTGAAATAAAATAACGTAAACCAAAAATTATCATTTATTATTTTTTGCTAATAATGATTTATTGTGACACGTTTATAAATAAATCATAAGCTATTAATTCATATTTTTTCTTTAAATAATACAAAAATATACTTTACTATTTGTTTATAAAAAATATTGTATTATGGTACTGAATAAATAATTACTATAAATAATATAATTGATCATGAATATTAAATTAATGATTTTTAATTAATATACAAATTAAATTATGTCTATATTATATGTTTCTACTAACTTAAACAAGTATCTCAGTAATAACTATGTATATATTTTTTAAATTTAATTATTTTTCTTAATAGATACACTCATTATTATTTTTTATTCACTGTATTGAAAACATACAAATTGGGTTTAAATATAATAATGCTTTGGATAATTTTAATTTCAGTTTTCTTATGCAATTATTTTACAATTTCGGTCTGTTGATTTACACGCACTTATTCATCAGCAGTTTTGTTTCCATGTTTTTGATAATTGCTTCTAATTTGTTTATCTTTCACCAACTGTTTTTTTTAAAAAAAACACTTAAATTATATTTATATTATGTATCTCTTGTGTAAAAGGATGTTAAAAAATTGTTAATTAACTAGTAGGTAATATATTAGTACATATATTCCATTAAAATATAATGATTCATCAAAATCAGTTGTTATAATTTACAGAGATTGATAAGTGTGTCAATTTTTAAATAATAGTTAAGAAATTATGCATACCAAATGACGTTTTTAAAGTATTAAATTTATTTACAAGACACGACAAGGCATTGCTTGAAATTAAATTTGAATACAGTATAATAATTACTCATGTGAAATTATAAAATATATAAATTAACGTATGTGTATGAAGTATGGGAAACACACATTATTATTATTTCTGATTAAAAATGTATATTTAAATGTGAATATAAGAAGTGTTATTTTATGTCTAGATGAAAACAGAATATTAGAGGTATTCACCCAGCCTTTGCATAACTACATAAGTTTGTATGTTTATCCAATGACGTCACAGTTTTCAACTCAAACTGAAGAATACTGATCTTTGATTGATTAGTAAACTTACGAAGGATGCTTATCTTTACTCAACATATTCAACACGTAAACAAATACAGACTGTCACTGGGTATCCAATAGTTTGTGTTTTATTTTTTGAAAAAAATGTGCAGTAACGGTAGTAATTCTACAAAAAGGATCAAAACCGCACATTGAAAATGGGAAATCAAAGGAATCAAATTATCAAACAATAGATATACACGTACGCAAAGAGTTTGCAAATTAACCCGTTACCGCAATGAAATTAATGAACACACGTACCCACATACACACCTACACACACACTTGTATGTATGTATGTATGTATGTATGTTTGTATGTATGTATATATATATATATATATATATATATATATTTATAATATATAGCTATACATAAAATATATATATATATATAAGCGATATATTTGTATATATATACTATATATATATATATATATATATATATATATATATATATATATTTTCTTTAGTTATTGGAATCATGTCTTATTAAATTATTTAATAAGTTATAACTTTATAATTTTAAAATATTACGCTCATTTATATGCAATTTCACATTTTTTCTGATATCTTTGTTTTTTTATTCATTATATTTTAGGAATGTTTATATAATTTGATTTCTAATCAATTTCTGTTATATACCTGTTATTTCGTTCTTTTTGCAATATACCCAGTAATTTATTAAAAAAATTATTTTTTATTATTATGTATATATATATATATATATATCATACTAGTTTTTATTAAAAAAAATATTTTTCACTATTATTGTATGAAATTATTAAATTATTTCATTATACAAAATCGAATACAGAACAATTACTTAATTTGTAAATAAATTCAAATATTTTATTTAAAATTTGTTATATTTCATTCAAACAACTTTTTTCAATATTTATTTCCAAAGAACCACTTAATGATTCATTATATTAATTATTAGAAAAACTTTTTAATTAATGCCAAATTATTAATGACATTTTATTTAAATATACACGCTTTGTAATTTTTTTTAAACAAACTCATTACATTTCAATTCTGATTCCTCTTAATTTATATAGAGTTTTAATAATTGACTTAAACTATTTAATTTTTAAAAATATCAAAATACTAATAAAGATAAATGTGCTAGTAAATGTATATAGTATATATTTTTCTATTTTTTTAGTTCAATTAAAGATAAGGATGTTATTTTTCTCTGTATTAAAATTTGGTCTTTGTGTATATATATTATATAAACCGAAATATTACTTGTTAATCAATAAAATTAAATATTAATTATAAGTAAATTTCAACTAACATCTTACTTTTTAGTTTGAAAATGACTAAGTCTAGCATAAATTTTAATTAAGTTGATATTTAAATAGCATTTGAAAAATATAATATGGCTCAAAATCATTTTAACTAATTACAATTAACTATTTTTAACATAATTCAAAATTAATTTTATTTTAATCATTTACAATTAACTATATATGAATTAAAAAATATTTATCATAAAAATATTTCTAATATTTTAAAAATAGTTGTACTGTATAGCAATAATTATATAATACATTTTTTTATAAGATTTGTATGATATCTAGCAAAAATTAGAACTTTGAACTCGTCAATTACAGAAATACTCTTTTTAAAAAATGCCCCTGTTCTAGTCGAAGCACATGTATTTTAGTAAGATAATTATATGACTGACTATAATACAAGTGAAGTTCAACAAATATATACATTCATAGTTTATATATATATATATATATATATATATATATATATAATGTGTATTTTTAATTATTTATAATATATAAAAATAGATATATTTATCTATTGAAAATATGTTTAAACAACTATTAAATAACATAAATAAAATTAAAAATCGTACAATTAATAAATAAAATTTACTATTTTAATCAACTCTTCATTTTACATCATTTAAAACATCATTTACAGCTTATTAAACAAAAAAAACTGGCAAGTTTTTTTTAAAAAATATATATATGAAAAGATGCTGAAACACGTAAAATTACTATAATGTTTAAATAAGTACTATAAAATTATATATAATTTAAAAGTAGCAATAAAGTCAATTGACATGTCATATTTTAGTTATTGAATATTTATTATGTGCAATTATGTATTAGGTCGTGTAATATGAAATGTAGGATTATTAAATCGGAAATAAAATAAAAATCGGATATTTCATATCACACGACCTAATAGTTTACAATTATAATTTGGTAACAATCTGAATAGACAATGTTTAAGTTATAAGAACAGTTATTTAGTAGATAATGATTAAAAGAAAGTAAATATAATTATTCTTGTTTGTTATGAGAATTAATAGAAAGAAGAAATTTATGATATAAATGTAAGATTATATTTATTTTAAAATAACATCGTAATTATCAATCTTAAATTTAATTAATTACAACATGAAATGTACGAAAATGTTAGAGTACTCTATATTTATTACTTAATTAGCTAGTTATCTGAACCAAAGTCATTTCATTGCCTTACTCTTCGAGTTCTGTAATGGTTACTTTTTTTACAAAATGAGATTGTTAGTCCCATGCTTAACCACAAACTCGAGGATTTTTTTTGGTCAAGGATCGAACGCAAACTCCTGAATGGCAGGCAATGATAGTACGCCATCAATGTAATTATTAGTAATACATCAAGTATTTCTAATACTAATATAAAAGAAATCTAATAGTTATAAAAGTTATTACTAAACAAAGTGGAAATGGAAAAATAATAAAGTACTTGTTTAATAAAAAACAATCAAAATTCTACTTAATATTTTTTAATTGTTACAACTCATTTTAATTTTAAAATAGTAAAAAAAAACATTCTTAATTATTATTAACTCAGTTATTATAATGTTCTTGTTAAACATACTTTTAATACTTTTTTCGACAGTTATTAATTAAAACCTTTTACTTTTTAGTAGAAAAGAAAGAATGTAACCACAATGAGTAAACGTGTCCAGAAAATTAAAAGATTTTTATTTAAATACTGTCAATTATTCTAAAAACGTGCTCATTGTACTAAAGTAGAATTTAAATATGGAATTTATAATGTAGTTTTTTTATAAACGTGTGGTTTTATAAATAGAATATTCAATAATATATACATACATATATACATATATATATATATATATATATATATATATATATATATATATATATATATATACATATATACACACATATATATATACACATACATACATACATACATACATACATACATACATACATATATATTTATATCAAGCTTTTTACTATCTAAATGAAATTTATTACATATATAACCACAATGTAAAATTATATATACGCACGTGTAATTTTATTTCTTAAACAATATTTAATTAATGTTATTTACATAGGTTATGTTTTTATTTCAACAGTTTATATTTGGCGGAGATAGAAAAATTCTTACAATTGAATTATTTTTATGATTTTTCAACTAAAATGTTCATAATATTATATATATATATATATATAAAATTATTTTTATTGTATTTGTTTTATGAGTTTTGTTAATATAAAATATTATTAATTTTATGGCATTAAGAAACACAAAGAAATAACAAAAAATATTATTTTAAATTGGTGCATTAATAAAAGGCGTTCCTATATTAAATATTATTTTATAAAAATTGAAAAACAAATTATATATAAACATTTAATAATTGAATAATTTATAAACGTTAGGTTTTTACAAATTTTCTAACTTTTTGAAATTATGACTATTTTTAGTGAAAATACTTATTTATTGTTCAGAGCACATGACCAATAAAATAAATTTAAAAATATTTGATAAATTGTTTTAAGTAAAATTACATTCAAAAATTATGTGAAAGAATTCATAAATAATTATCAAAAATTTATTTGTAATAGAAATGTTTCAAGTTTGGTTTTGTAAAATTAAATTAATAAATTAATTTTATATTTTAATTTTGATTATCATTACTTAGATTAACGCAATTAAAATAAACCAAACAAAATCATGATAAAAGAAATTTTATTATAAAAATAAATTATTGTTTACCTATAACGTTTTAAAACACGTAGTTTAAATGTTAATGAATAAAATATTCTATCTGTTATATTTTGTACTATTATAATTTATATACTTCAGTTTTATATTTGAAGTATTTTTTTAAAAAGTTACATTTGCAAATATATTTAATACAAAATAAACATTCTTCAATTTTTGAAAGTAACTATTAGGTCGTGTTATATTATATGTCTGATTATTATATCGGAAATAAAATAAAAATCAAACATTTCATAATCCAAAATCTAATAAATTAAGCAAAATAGGAAAATATATAAGTGTTTTGCAAAAATTAGCAATTTTTTGGCAAGATATTGTATATAGAAATATATTTATCATTATATGAAATACCTTAACAAATCTTAGTATAGCATAAAAATGAAAATCTTAAACATAAAATATTATTTATTATAAATGTGTAATATCATATATCTGAATAAAATTTATATACTTTTATAAAATAAAAGTTGCTTTTATTTTTAAATTATTATAAAGCTATATAAAAATTAAAAAATACAATATACCACTTCAACAAAGTATATATAAAAATCGATTAATTAATCATTTTTAATAATATTAAGAAAACAACACTAATTAATACTGCAAATGTGTATATTGTATCAATACAAAGACATTTATTTTTTATACATTTATTTCAGTGATATTGACTATAAAACGTAATATGAATAACATCTTTGACACGTATTCTAAAATGATAATTGTACAAATTAAGTCATACTTTCTAAACGTTCTTTTTTAATAGCTGTACAACAGGATGGTATATCAATTTATATTGCGGTTCTTCTGCATGAATAAGAGAGAAACTGTACAACATCGTTAGTAGAGAATTGAATAAATACATAATTTTTCAAGTTCCGTTTTTGTTTATGTATATGTATATTTTAAAGATAGTGTATATTCAAAAAACATGTTTGTGGAATTATTATTTTAAAAACATGTCTATGAACTCTTAGAATTGCTTTTAGTGGAAATTTACTGATTTACTACTATTCCAGAAAGTAATAAAAAATATAATGTGTAAATAAGAAAGTCGGTTTATTGAAGTGTTGAATTTGTTATATATATATATATATATATATATATATATATATATATATATATATATAAACTGAAAACAGTTTTAGATCGAAATAAATGTATTAAAAAATAGGTTGAGAAAGAGATGAAACTTCAAAAGACCATCGTTTTATAATTAATAACTTACAATTAGTCCTCGACAAACTAATCTGGTATATAAAAAAATATTTTTTTTATATTTTTTAAAAGGCTACCATTTTAAAAAGAAAAAATATCATTTCATTTACCTAGAATTGCAAAATAAGCTATTTTCTAAAATTATGAAATATTAGATAAAATAAGAATTATATATTCCTTTTTATGTATATATATATATATATATATATATATATATATATACATATATATATATAGGGTTATCCAAATGTGACGCTTAGATTTGTGTTTTATTAAAAAGAAACATGTGTATAGAGTGGTATATATGGAAATATGTGTATTGTTTCTTTTGAATAATACACAAATCTATGCGTCACATTTGGATGACCTTATATATATATATATATATATATATATATATATATATATATATATATATATATATAAAACAAACATACATACATATATACTTTATATGTAGGCTAAGTGATTTACTATTTCTTTCATGTAATTAAATTTACACTTAAAATATTTATCAAAATACATTCACTATAAAAAGGTTTTAGTTGTTTTAATTTAGTATTATTCTACTAAATTAAAAACAATAAAGACCTATCTGTATTAAATTAATTGATGTTATTTTACTTATAAACTTGTATTTATTTTGTCGAATTATTTCATGAAATTGTTCTTTTGATATAAATATTAAGATATAATATATAATAATTTGTTCAGTATCAACGAATTATATTATTACTTAAGATACTTAAAATAAAATAACCTTCACCATAGTACTCGATGAAGACAATACAATAAAAATTATTAAAATCTGAGGATATTGATTATTTCTATTTTTATTAAAAATATATTTTGACCACAAATAAATGGCAAATTTAGATAAATAAGACATATAAAAACAAATATTATTAAAAAAGCCACCATTACAATAATTAATAAATGTATAATCATATTCTATTCTATTATATATATATATATATATATATATATATATATATATATATATATATATATTAATCTAGGTATAACTTTTTTTGAACAATTTGATCCACAAGACTCATTTTTAATATCATAACTATTTATATTAATTAAATTTCAATCTGAACATAACCTTACAATATTTATAATTCAGTGATGTTTCCGAATCTTATTTTTATTCGAGATTAAAACATTAAGAAAATGTATGAAAATTGGCTATGTTGTAAAATATTCATTAATATTGTTGTTCACTGATGTAAAAATTGCTCGCTTCAGTTGTCAAACGGTATGCAAATGTCGCGCTTTGAAACATAGATAAAAAATTAAAATACTATATTATTTAAAGTGAAATGGCAATATCATTATTTCTTATTTTGCAAAAACTTCTTTATTAAACCGAACTTCAAATAATAAAAAATTCTAGTAATTTATATAATATTAAAACTTGCAAGTATTTTAGTTTTAACAGACGAAGTTTTGTACTCTCTTAGTTTTACTTTATAATAATAAATACAAAAAAATCATTTCTGGTTTTAAAGGAGTTACGAGTATATTTTGTTCATGTATGATAATTTATATTAATTTAAATGTATTAAATCAAATATTTTATTTTTCAACTAACAGATTGTTATAAAGAAAAATGATTATTACACAATAAATTATTACCCTTAACACCACAAAATATTATATAGTGTTCAATAATCATTTATTGTTCACTTTATTGCTTATAATAATGATAGACTAATGCACATTTAAATAGCATGCAATTATCGTCAGAGCATTGTGTTATAAAATCATTTAATTATGCAATGCTCTCTCTTTTTGGTAGTATTGAGGATGATAATTCATCTGTGTGAAAGTGAATTTGTCACAGTTTTTTCTAAAAATAGTAAGAATAATTATTTTTGGTACTTATTGTTTCTAAATTTTATTTCCCTTCTAAATAATAATTTAATGGTTGATTTTTTTCAATAAAATAAAATATGAATGAATATTTGAATAAATAAAATTACTAATTTCCTTCAATTTTTTAGATATAAAGCAGAAAATTAGTTTATTTAATAGATATTAAAAATAAAATAATTTTTATTTACGTTATTTGCATTATTATTTTCATTGTAATTTTTTTATTTATTTCGAAAGCTATTCATAATGGTTATGGTAATTAAAAAATATTTTTATTTTCAATACGTGTTATAACAGCCTATTTTAGAGAATTAGTTCCTCTGTAATAAATGTAAACGACAAGTAACAACCATGAACTATTTCTATTCAAGCTTTTATTCAAATACATTTTTTTCAGAAATTATTTCATTAATATATATTTGAAATTTAGTTAATTTTTCATAAAATAAATACACACACACACACACACACACACACACACATATATATATATATATATATATATATATATATATATATATATGCGTGTATGTATGTATGTGTATATAAAATAAATATAATATAATTATTATTAAATTAGTAGTTGATATAAAAAATATTTTTTGCAGGTAAATTTTTCCAGAATAAATTATTTATGGCGTTTTTGGCAATTATGTTAGTTGTGAAGTTAATCAAAGTGAAACTGATGTTCGTTTTACCTGTAATGGTTGGTGTCGGAACCGCTAAAAAAATTTTACTGAAAGTGTTGTTATTCTTATTCCCAGCTCTGTCACATTTATTCAAATTGTGTTCGTATTATCACGCCAATTATCAGAACACGAAATACCATCACCATCATCATCAAATAGCACACGTTCATCACGAGGTATTTAAATTGAAATAAATAATGTCAAAAATATTTGTTTATACAATAAATGACGAATTGATGGAATATATTCAATAGTTTTATAAACAAGATATATATTTATAGATTCCGCATCATACACCACCACATCATGGAATATCATTACATCATAATCCAGAGATTCATTACGATTATCCTCCACCATCATATCTTCCACATCAGTCGGATGATTTTGAACTGTCAGGCCCTGGTTTAGGACCAGAGTAAGTTCTTTTTCTTAAAAGTAATTATATTTCTAATACAGTAATTTTTTAATGTTCTACTCTAATAACTAAAATTATTTTCAGTAGTTACAAATTTATATATACAGAATGTTGCATATAATTCTCTAAAAATGTAAAAATAAAGTACGTTGTTTAATTTTAATCCTAAATGAGATATAATAAAAATAAGTAAACATGAAGAAAAATGATTAATACAGTAACTAGACTGGAATAAAATTATATGTTCATATAAAATTCTTGCAAAAAATTTACATAAATAACATTTAGTAAATAATTAGTTTAAAAATATATTTAATGTGTTTAAATGATTTTTATATATATATAATTTAATAAAAATGAATATTTATATACTAATTCGTGAAATATTTTAGAAAGATTATTATTAATATTTAAGATATATTTCTTAATAAAATATATTATGATTCTTTATATCTTCAAACTCACTAATTATTAGGTCATTGACACTATAGTAAATATATTTATGTATTCCAACTTTCAAGTTAAATATTTTATATGCATATATTTATATATATATATATATATATATATATATATATATATATATATATATAAGGTTTAAACATTTCCATAATGAATAATATAAGTCAAACAACGAGTTAATAGTAAAATAAAATGTTGAAAATATATATATTTTTCAATAAGTTATATATAAATATGGATCAGTTTTTCATAATAATATTTCGAAACCTGTTCACTGCTGACAAAATCATTGTTTTGAGAGTCAAAATAATTCAAAATAACATTATTTTCTTAATAAATATTTTAATTTTTTAATAATATTTTCAATTAAAAATTGTAGTAATTTTTAAAATCAGGGAAAAGAAAATATGTTAAATTCTGAATACAAAAAAAGATTTGTTATTAATATGCCTTGATTTACTGTTGTTCGAGTAAAGAAGAAACCGATATGCTGTCATGTAAAATCACATCTTTGATCAAAAAGAACACATTTCTCAACAACACTTGCATTTTTTTATTATTTACACATAAACATCCAACATGATCTATTTATGTAATAAGTAGTTAATGAGCAGAACTGTTTTGATTTCTAGAAAAGCATAAATTTCGAATTTAAAGAGTACTAATTTCCTAAGTTAAATTACATTTTAACATTCTACAATTATTTTATGTTAATAAATAATTCAAATAACATATTTTTTAATAAAAAAAATTTTCATTAAAATACTGTTCCATTTTTTGCAAATCTGCATTTTAAAATTTTATTCGTTTCTTAATAGAAGATAATTTATAAACATATA
Organism: Neoneuromus ignobilis; assembly: GCA_029203775.1. NCBI lineage: Eukaryota > Metazoa > Arthropoda > Insecta > Megaloptera > Corydalidae > Neoneuromus > Neoneuromus ignobilis. Next base: position 33,751,933 of record CP092087.1, read on the forward strand.
CACATATATATATATATATATATATATATTTATGTATGTATGTATACTTGAGCGTGTGTATATATATATATATATATATATATATAAATTCAAATATTATCATTTTGAATTTAATTTCAGATACATAAGTCATCGAAACGCTTATGATTTCAAACCAAGTTTTAAAGATGAAAATGAATTAAATTCTTGGGGTCTTGGTGGTTATCATTCGTCGAAAAAGAAAATTCCAGTACAAAATGGAAATCGAAAAATATATCAACAAGCACATAAACAAAAAAATCAGTTACCTTTGAGACGACCGCAACAAATCCGACCCATTCCAGGACAATTAACACCTAATCAAATTGAAGAATTGGCGAAGAAAGCTGAAAAAGAAGTAATGGTAAGTGACATACGTTTTCAATTTAATGGCAGTTGTGCTCTACTTACTAACACGTTGATAATGAAACTGAATAGTAAATGACATGTGACTATTTTAAACATTGTACTTGATCTTGATGTAAAATAAAGAAATTTAAAGTTCATAGCACGAAATATAATTCATAGAAAAATAAATTGATATATAATGACATCAGCTGTAACATAGTAATTTAATTAAATCGGTTATGTATGTCAAAGACTGATTTCAATGGGTCATTTATTTTTATTTTTTTACATGTTATAATATTAAACAAAAAGAATTTTATAGATGTCTTAATAAAATTTAAAGCGTATATGTTTCAATAACATATTAGGTTGTCAAATATCTCCCTTCCGCCTTTTTGTCTTTTGAATTTCGCGGCATGTATAACAACATAATATAATATTTTGATAATCTGTTATTGATCTAGATTTGTGTTTTCTTTAAAAAAAACTATACACATGTTTTCTTAAATACCACCCTATGCACATGTTTCTTTTTAATAAAACACAAATCTAGGCGTCACACTTGGATGACCCACATATATATTTGTAAATATTTCATAGTTTATAATTTTTTTTATATTGAAAATATTTATAATAAGATATAAGAAATTTTAGCGTATATTATTACAAATTTAAGAACAAAATTATGTTTTAATATTATGTACAAGTGAAAACAAAAATAATATCAAATAAGTAGTCAAAAATGACAATCTGTGTAAATATTGGATAATTTTAATTTAATTCAATATTCTTTTTATACATTCATTATTTTTTCTTGATTCTTTTCTAGATGAAGGCCAAATTACAACAAGAACAGCAACGTCTACAAGAAAATTTACGTCTACAAGAACAATTTAAATTACAAGAACAGCTAAAACTTCAACAGAAATTACAAGAACATCTTAAATATCAAGAAAAAATAACAGAACAACAAAAATATAGAAATCAGCAAATTAAAACAGAACAACATTATCCACAACAAAATATTGTCAAACCATATACAACAATTCAAGCGCCTGTTAATAACAAACCAGGATTTGTCCAACAACATGCAGTTGTAAACAATAATAACAATGCCGGAAAAGGAGCTACATCTGTGCAAATAGTTAAATCTATATCGACTATATTCGATCCATTTTATACACCTATATTACAAAAAATAGATGCAGTTTTTATTAAATTAGGAGTTTTAAATGAAGAATGTCGAGAAAGACTTGTGTGCAGCATGTATAAAAATCCAACAAGATTTAGTCCGTACAGTAATTTAATATCGGTTGAATTGAGCAGGTGAGTGAAATCACTAATATTTGTCATTTAATACGTATTCTGTTTAGTCATCGAAACTTAATTCATGTCAATTCGCTAATTAAAATTTATTGTTCAACAGTACTTTAATACATTAACCTCATTAAAATAAAATTTGGAGTATGCGCCCGCGATGGAATTTACGTCTCTATAGAAAAAGGAACCATATATATATATATATATATATATATATATATATATATATATATATATATATATATATATTCAATATTTATTAAAATATTTGTGAAAAATAACAGTATTAGTTTTTTAAATTCCTTAGGCTGTTAAATAAGCGATGCCAATTCGAGAAATCCGTGTTATATGATTCGAAACATCATTATTTTTATATTTTTGCGCATCTATAACTACATGAAATCTATGTCATTTGAAACATTAAACGATAATTTTTGAAAAATACCTATAACGTATATTATATTTAGCATTCCAAAGATTTTTACTTTTAGATTTAATTATTTTTCTATATAAATTACTGATGAATATTTTTTAAATGGTGATAAAATTTATCAAAGAGAAAAAATAATATATATTTTTTATTAAAATGTAGAATATTTTAATAAAAAATAATGTAATTAAGATTTGTGAGTAATTAATTTATTTATTTGATAAATAAATAATATTTATACAATTAAAAATATTTTAACATAAAATCATTTAAAGTTCTTTAAGTATAAAAATTAATAAAATCTTTTATTATATTTCCTCAAGAAAAATTTTGTTTTTAAAAAAAATGTGATAACCTATTAATATACTTATTATGGATGAAATTAAAAATTGTAGATTTAATAGGTTAACATTTTAAGATTTTCCATATAAATATATTGTTAGAACTTCTTTACAAAATACAATATCGATCCATATATAGAAAAATTATTTTTGTCACAAAGAAAAATAAATTTTTAGTAATTTTTTCAAATCAATATTTATTTTAAACATATTACCGTGTTAACTACTTTGGTTTTTATATTAATTTACAAGATTTACTGATATAAAATCAAGTTTTGTTTAGTATTCTCCATACATAATGTCAATATGTATATGAATATAAACTGGTAATAATTTATGCGTTTTAAAAATATAAATTTAATATAAAAATTTACATACATAATACTTTATTAAAATAAATTTAGTGATTAAATGTTAGTTGTGTTATTAAAAATAATAACAAAAATAATATATATATATATATATATATATATATATATATATATATAAATATAAATTAATCGCTTTAGAAGAATAAGTAATTGCTATTCAGTTACTTTGTTTTTAATTTTAAAACGAAATCAATATCTAATTAATAATCCACCTAACATAATAACAGTAAATATGACAGTTTAAGATTGCAGTAGGTAGGAATCACTTCCAGTATCAAGATTAATTTTTTGTTAGTTCTATATTTTCAGTTTAAATATATTGCTGATAATTTTATAAGAAAACAAAATAAATGGAATATAAAAAGTTTGCGATAACAATCTTGACATGAAAGGTATAAATAATGTTTAAGTTGAATCTGTATACGTAATAATAGCTAAAAGAAAGAATACCTGTTTTTTTGAAATGACATCTAAATTAAACACATATGAAATTATTTTTTGTTTTAAAATATTCCTATATTAGTAATTGTATTAATCATTTTTTTACAATTATATTACTTTTTATTCATTCGGTAAAAATTACTAATATAATTTTGAAATAAATAAAATTATGCATGTATATATACTTACATACATACATTATATATATATATATATATATATATATATATATATATATATATATATAAACAGGAAGAGAGAAAGAGAGAGTGTGTTAGGTAGTCATTTTTTAATTCTATCTATTAATATAATAATTTTTATTTAAGAATTTTATTAAAATATTTTAAAATATATTTATATAAAATTTTTATTGAATTAAATACTTAAATTAATTATAAATTTGATATTTATTTTTCACTATATAAATATTAATATAGAAAAATATGGTCATATGTTTTGAAATGCGAAAATTTAACTAAAATTTCATTTTTTATTTCGTTATGTCTCTTATATCAGATTATATCATTCATATGGCTGAAATAATGCTTAATTAAAAAATAATAACATTTATCTGTTATAGGAAACATAAATTTAAAAGTAAATATCTTATATTTATTAGAAAAAAATTAAAAACAAATAAAAAAATGTATAATTGATAGTTATTTTCATTAGACTGAAATATATTCTATTATTTTATATATATATATATATACACAATTATCATCAATCTCTTTCTATCCACTACTAGATAAAAGTCTCTCCCACATTTTCCCACTTCCGACAATTCAATGCCTTTCTCTTATGTTTCACGCCGACGTATTGTCTTATATCTTTATTCGATCTACTTATGCGTCTCTTCTCGGATATTTTAACATCTTAGTGTTGTCAATAAATAATTTTTTGTAAAAATATAAAAGAATTCTTTTTTTTATTTATTAAAAAGATGAAATAGTTTTTTTAATGTAATTACAAATAATAATAAATTGATATGATTGTAAATATGAAGAAAATACGTTATAGTTAAATTCACTAATACGGATCAATAAAATAAATATCCCAAGGAAATGAAATTAAAATTTATGTAGTGTTTTTATTCAATAATTATAACAATAACATTTGAATTTTTTAAAAAACAATCTTACTTTAAAGTATATGAAAATAGTAGTTTTTATTTAACTATAACAAATATTTATATTTTAATAATTTTAACAATTCAGTTTTATTAATAATAATTACTACTTTTTCATAATTAATTTTCTATAATGAAACTTAACTATGCAATGACATATTTTAGTAAAAAAATTCTCAATTTGTAAATTAATTAACAATTTGATAATTTTGGTATATGACTATTTCATCAATAATAAAATAAATTACCATTTCTAATTTATCAGTATTGTAAATTATTGAATGATTTATACATATAATTATATGACTTCTAATTTAAGAATTACTGAAGCTAAAATGTTTGGTGTAATATGTTAATATATATATATATATATATATATATATATATATATATATATATATATATGTATGTATGTATGTAAATTTATTTTATGAAAAATCAATTAAAAAATAATCATGAATTAGAATTGAATAAATCAAATTATTTTCATTAGAATTATTCATAGTATCTAGAATGTTTTCGTAAATAGCACTAACAAATTCACTAATTAAAAATAGTTTGCAGTTAGTTTATAAAAGCAAATAATATAAAATATTTTTTATAATACCAAATATTTATAAAACTATTTTAATCCGAAATAACCTCATTGATATTCGATATCTTTTTTTAATATTTACATATATGAATATTTACATTCTTGTATTTAGTTAAGTAATTTATATATTCAGTTATTACTTTTTCTTTTTATTAATATTTATACTATCGGGTAAATATAGGTTTTATTTATATAGTATAATTTTTTTCATAATTATTTTTGTCTAAACGAGATATCGAAACCAATATTAAAACAGATAATAAATTTTTTGAAAATATGATAAAATGTTTTATAATATAACATTAAAAAATAGCTACAATTATGTAAAATATTTATTGTTACATACCTAATAGAATTCTAAATACATTTTAAATATTTAAAGTCTACATAAAAACATAATTTTGATAAATTTTAGGTTTTTATTCTATTCTTCAACTAAAGTGTAATATCTCTTTTTTAATTATAAATTTAATGATTTCTTAGATTCAAATCCAATAACAAATATTTATTCTGTTATTGATATATATATATATATATATATATATATATATATATATATATAATTATTATAAAAACAAATCAGTCCACTACTGGATAAAAGTCTTATCAAATATCATTAGATTATAAATGTTTCTTCAAGATTCTTCCATTTTTTCTTTTCGCGGCTAGTTCATCCCGTACCTTCACTACAGTTTACAATATCATATACATACATACATATGTATATGTATATTATATGTATATATATATATATATATATATATATATATATATATATATATATGTATATGTATATATATATATATATATATATATATATATATATATATATATATATATATATATATATATATATATATATATATATATATATATTAATAAAAAGAAAAAGAAAAAGTAATAACTGAATATATTCCTGGTCAGAGTCCCTCATTTTCGAGGCTTGAACATGAAGGCCGACAACCTCATCTTATAAAAAAATAACTGTCGAAAGTTAAGGGAGTAAACCCTGAATAAAAAATCTTCACCAATCTGCCTGGTCAGCGTGGTGAAATATGACCAAATACCAGTGAATGTTCGCATTTCATTGAGACTTTCGTCCAGTAGTGGATTGATATGGGCTTTATGATGTGTGATGTGATTTATATATATATATATATATATATATATATATATATATATATATATATATATAATAGAAATTGAGAAACACAATTTGAATGGTTTTATTTAATGATGTTAGATACTAATTTTTTAAAAAATATTTCTTCAGAAATGAAAAATAGTAATAATTTTTGATAGAATAAATATTAAATAACTTTCTTTTATAGCATAAACTTCAAACTATATATATATATATATATATATATATATATATATATATATATGTATGTATGTATGTATGTATGTATGTATGTATGTATGTACGTATGTAGGCATGTATGTATGTAGGCATGTATGTATGTAAGCATGTATATTTAAAATACATTTCTTTTTAACTTTAGAATATACTTTTTATTTGACCAATTTTAATTAATTATTTTCAAAAAACAACGAACTGATTTATTCCAATTAAATCTACTTTTATAAGTATGTTTAAATGTCTTGAAAAATGTAGGTTGTTCGCAAAGGTGAACATATGCTTATGATCATCTACTTATTATATTTTATAAACAATGGAAATTATATCAACTAATTAAGTTACATGCATATTTTTTATTGGGAATTATTCAATGAAATATAATCTTTTTATGATAAAAAAAACAAAAAATAGTACAAAAACTATTACAATGTATACATATAATCACACACTCAGGTGGAACTAAAACACAAAAACGATGAATTCAACACCACCCAAGTGAATGGACTTAACGGTACTCGAAATAATATGAATTAACAACTGGTTTAAGTATTCACAGAAATATGACGACGATACTATATAGTGAATATTTATGGGAAGGACAAGGATGAAATCAATTCGTTGTGTTGTTTTATGTAAAAGTGAGCACTGAATATAAATATATATGTATTTACTTTCCACATCAAATGTAAAACGTATCAGTAGGTTACTGATGCCTTGTCGCTAACATATATATTATGTATTTAACTGTAATGTTTTGTACATAACTCTTTTGGTCAAGGTTGCAGGATGTCACTCTCACATACACTTAACAATGTTTATTTTTTTCGTTAAAATTGCATCCGGAACGCATATATAAATATTGGGTTGTGATATATAATTTGTACTGGAAAATATTAGAACTTAATTTTTAACTATTTTTCCTGTCTCTACATTAAAAAAATTCAACATTTTTTTATTTTATATTAATATATAAAAAAGTACTAAACCAAACTATTCACAAATATTTTAATGTTACTGTTATAAAAATTACATAGGAAAATAATTAGTTACCATAATTTTAAAGTAAAATACCTTGGATACCTTTTTTCGTATAATTTAACATTTAAAAATTGTTTTATTAAATGTTATGACTTCTTAAAAATAATAAGTCATTATAAGTTTTTGTTTGAGTTTAATATATTATATAAATTTTTTTTTCAATAACTTTTAAATAATGGTAATAACATTTTAATGATGTTTTTTTGAATAGTGAGAATATTTGTAATTGTTTAAAATATGAACAATATGATGGAGATATAAAGATGGAAACATTTTCATGCCAATAAATAAAATTATTCAAAATAAAAACTATTAAATTTATATATACATAGATTTAATTTTTAACGGTGTAGTATGATATATTCGATAACATTATTATTTAAATATATCAATATTAAATTATTTGAAAAACAGTTCTGAACTTTCGCATTATTATAGGAATAATTTAAACATTTTTTATTCTATTAAAGATATTATAATTTGGATAAATAATCTAAAATATTTAGTAAACAGTTAGAAAACATAAAACAGTTTAAACATTTTCGACTTGGAACTTACATAAATAATTTATGATTCTTATGTAATAATAAAATATCTTACTACTATAAATAATTAAACTAAAAAATGCTAAATAAAATGGATGTCTTGAAATATATTTTTTATTTTTATAACATTTACATTTTTATAAAATATATATATATGTTTTTATTTTATGTAAACAAAATTTGTTTATTGAATTATCAATAACATATTTAAACATTTTTTTCTGTTTTAGAGATTCCAAAGAACTTCAAACACCAACATCAACGAATGCCGACGTTATTAGATTTTATAAATACATAGAAGCAGCTAGAGATGGTCAAGATAAAAAAGATTGTATACGTCTTTATCCTTTATGTTCCATAAATACGGACGCTTGAAATATGAAATACTGCTACGCTCATATACAAATGTGTGATT
>CP092087.1:33765286-33782786 GCA_029203775.1 Neoneuromus ignobilis
ACACAAATTTTTTTATTTATTTTTATTCATAATACAAAACAATACTTTGTTCCTTTTTTACATATTAATATTTACGAAATGGTTCGTAATCCTTTTTTACATGTAAAATTCCAATACGTATATCTATTTGATAATATCTAAGATTCCAATATATCTATTTTTAATTTTCAATAGTCATCTAAGTAGCATAAAATTATCAACGACTTGCAGATTACTTAATTGTAATAAAAATTAGATATAATTTTAGTTTTGTTTCTACTTAATTTATTAAAAGATAATATCTTATCAATTACTAAATTGAAAAAATTTTACAACCATGAATTTCAACTGAGATTAAAATTATAATGTTTTTTTTTATTGCTATTTGAACTTATATTAATTCTTAATTACATATTGATGTTAAAGTGTAAGTCGGGAATTTTGTTATATATATTTACCAGGAGACACGCCCCCTGCTTGTCACCCGCTCGATCATTACGTGATAGTTCATTTTAAAGTAACGTGAGTAATGTATAAGTAAAGAGGGACACGTAAGAGTAATGGAATTTCGTTTTGTAGTATTAATAATTAATATTAATTTTGTGATGAAACTATTTTATATTTATATATATATTTATATATATATATATATAATATAAGATCATCCAAATGTAACTCCTATATTTGTGTTTTATTAAAAAAAAACGTGTATAAGGGTTTGTATAGGGAAACATATATATTTTTTTGTTCCTTTTTAATAAAACACAAATCTAGGCGTTACATTTTGATGACACTCTCACTCTCTCTTTCTCTCTCTCTCTCTCTCTCTCTCTCTATATATATATATATATATATATATATATATATATATATATATATGTGTGTGTGTGTGTGTGTGTGTGTGTGTGTGTGTGTGTGTATGTGTGTAAGTACTGTACAATGTAACAATTTTATTATAATATTTAATCAAATTTAGATAGAATTTTAATTACATGTTAAAATAGAAAATAACATTAATTTCAATTTTTATCAAAATAATATTTATAAATAATTAGTATTTAAATAGACTATCTTGCATTATTTTCAGCATTTGAATATCAACAAAGTTTTTTCGAATTTTAAACATTTAAATATTCACTTTCAACAGTCACTTAAAACATTCACATTACACTTAATGTAAAATAAATCTCATACTATCGTATACTGGATAAATTTTGTTTCTACGATTTGTATAACTAATAGTTATTACGACATTGTATATCATTGCTGTATGTACAGTTACTGTCGTATTAAATAGTACAGTACATTAGAAAATTGCGTAATGAAAATGAATTTCGTTATATATTTAAATCGAAATATATTGCATATGCTTACCTTATATTGACTGAAATTCATATTAGTAAAATAAAAAGCAAATTTTATTAATAATAATCGTTATTAATTCATTAAAATTTACATAATATATTAAGTAAATATTATTTCTTAAATTCTATAATTTATAAATATTTTCATTTATTAAAAATAATAAGTAATTAACATGCGATGTCCAATGTATTTCAAACAATTTATTATCTAAAAGATGTTTTTTTTTAAAAATAATATCATAACTCTTCTTCTTCTGATTGCCAAATACTGCTTAAAATTGAATAAAATTCTAATAACGATTCTCTCATTATAAAACAATCCGAATATAAATCTGTTACAATAGAAAGAGCTGTTGTGTTTATAAGATTTCCATTAATAAAGAGCATTGCTAAAAGTGACAATAAAGATGATATGATTCGTGATCCTGAAGAGAGAAAAGTTTTCCATGTTTTTATTAAAACTGAAGTCGTTGTTATATTATCTTCCCATTCATCATCATTTTCGTTAGCATTAGTTAATTCAGTCTGCGAACAATAAGAAAATAAGAAAATTACATGCAAATAAATAAACACAAGTACATATATGTTCATAACTCAAATTTTCATATTAAATGTCCTTCGAAATAAATATTTTGAAATTAAATAATTTATCCTATAAAAAAGTATTACAAGACAACTATAAAAAGTATGTGAAGTCAACAATCACATTAACTGTGTTGTAATAAAAAAATAATAATAGAAATAATAATATTAATATTAATTTAATTTGAATATCATAATATAAATTTTAATTAATTGTATTATTTTATTTAAACTTACTTTATTGTTTTTTAGACTTCATATAATACTTAAAAATTTTTGGTAAAATAACAAAAATTGTCCTTTAGAATTTTAATTTGAAAAATTCAATACATAATTTAAAACTTTTATATGATACTGTATTTGTTAATGAATTTATTATTTTGTGTAAAGAACATAATATGTTTAATATTATGATTTTCTGTGATTTTTTTAAAAAATATTCAAACAATATTTAAAAATTTGCATTGGCCGGGAATCGAACCCGGGCCGCCCGCGTGGCAGGCGAGCATTCTACCACTGAACCACCAATGCTTACATGGAATAAATTTCTTCACAACAATGTTAAAATCTGTATTGTTTTATTACATTTGTTAATATATATATATATATCACATTTACAAATGTGTCACATATATGTAAATGTATCAATTATGATAGAGCTTATGCAATTAATTGTAAGCAATGTTATTTCAAATTAAGAAATGGTTCATTCAAGTTACAATACTTTTCAATATTATTTTATCATTTCTTTTTACCTTTTTTATAACCCTAAAAATGATTTTCTTAGAGAATTAAAAATAGCTTTATGTATAAATTTAGATTAAAATATAATAAAATTATATTTACTAGAAACAACTATTGAATATTTAGTCATAGAAGAGCTACATAGCAAATGGAAACAAGCCATTGTAAACGGTGGCGACTATATAATTTATTAAAGTACAATTGCTGTTTTTTTTATTAAAAATTAATGTTAATATGCAAAATAAAAATTATTTTTGACTCAACCTAATATATAAATGTACTTTAACACGTTGAGGACGGCGCAGTTTTTTCTATATCGCTTCATCGGGCAGCAGTAAAAATCGTACTTTGCTTTATCTGGCGGCGCCTTGCACAAAATGTTGTTTAGCAAAACTTCATACTCAAAAGTGCAGTTTCCTTTTACTATACTATAGCTTTCCTTTTACTATAGCTGATGTGAGCCACCGGTGGTACACGCCGCCAGATGAACCATTCAAGTGTGAGCCACCGGCGGTACACGCCGTCCTCAACGTGTTAAATAAAATATGTCTGGATTTGGCTTCAAAGAAGTATGTAAGTTTTAAAAATTCGTTTTAATACATGAAGACATTTTCAATTTGTTCTTTACTTTAAGTAATCAAATAATTTTCAACAAAACATGCATCGGCCGGGAATCGAACCCGGGCCGCCCGCGTGGCAGGCGAGCATTCTACCACTGAACCACCGATGCTACATCTGGTAATTTTAAGGTTATTACATGATTTATAATATTATCATATTAAAAATATTATTTTTTAATAGAATTAGAAAAAATCTATAGAAATTTTAAACACTTCTATTTTCTAAAGTCTATTAAGAGCAAATTTTTTATTGATTCAGTATTTGTATAAAACATTAAAATTATATTGAAATAATATGTTTATATAAAGTTTAAATAATATATTTACAATTATTATCAATCTAAAATTTATAATAATAGAATTAGAGAAACATTAATTGTTTTTGAAAAATGTATATAACGATGCATGTATGACTGCGTTCAAATTAATCACGAATATCAAAATTTGAAATTTTGTTGAATTTTAGATTTGATGAGTACTCGTCTTTTTCGATATTAACATACATGCTTTATTGTATGATCTTGAATTAATAATATGAAATGTAGGTATCGTTACTATTAATGATACAGCGAGGAAGTACTTTCAAATTATTTATACATGCCCATATACTAATCTCATTCATGTTTTATTTAAAACGTATTTTCAGTATTCAATAACATTCGACTTGAATCAGATTAGTTTATCATGTAATAATATTAAAAATTCTTTGTTAAGATTTTTACAATTCGTCATTTATGATACCTTTTCTTCAATAATCTTTTCTATATTGTTTATCGTTTTATAATTGGCGACTTTTATAATTAGCAAAATTTCAATACATGTTAGACTAATCAAATTATGTAATTTAAGTATATAAAGCTTATTCATTAATGTTTTTACCAGCAGATATTTTACTGTAATCAAATAATGCGAATCAAGTAAAAGTTTTGGAGCAATCGGTTAATAAAAAAATGTGTCTTTTCATAAAAATTAGACATTTTAATGAATATTCTTAAATATAACATTTTAAATTCAAATTGCAAAATCGATAAATTTATATAGTATAATCTTAAATATAATAAATAAAAAAGTATATTTATATAAAAATATGTATTTAAAATAAAACTGTATTTGATTTTAAATACGTATATGTTTAAAGTTTGTTTTAATAAATGATAACGATTGTTGTACGTAAGGTATTTTTAATCTATTATTTGAGAAAAAAAGTTATAAACATTTTAAAAAACATGCATCGGCCGGGAATCGAACCCGGGCCGCCCGCGTGGCAGGCGAGCATTCTACCACTGAACCACCGATGCTTGTTAACATTTATATAAACTACTTTTAATTGTAATTATTTTATAAATAATAATAATTATAATCTTTTTCGAAGGCAATAAAAAAAGACATTTTTTTATTCAGAAAATTATTTTTCAAGCTATTACTATTTCTTTATAATAAATACATACTCTTCTTTTAATTGTGAATAGAAATACACTATATTATAAAATAAAATAAATACTACAATATTAAGAAAATAATATTAATTTATGTATTTACTACGATTCATAAAAAAGTTAAAAAATATAAAACGTAAAGTTGTATAAAACAGTATATAAAAACTTGCCTGCAGTAATATAAATGCAAATAGAATGAATAATATATCAACAACCACAAATATTTTCATTTGACTTGATAAATTCCTTAAAATATAAATTTTCATCCAAAACAGTTTCTTCAAACAACTGCTGATTATTTCTGCAAGTCATTTAGAATTTTGTTCTGATCAATTACTTAGTTTAAAAAATAACTACAAAAGATAAAATTTTTATTAGCTATTGTTAATATGTATCGTGATTCAATTCGATTAATAAAAACATAAAATAATTATTTATATTATATTAAAAATATAACAAATAACCTCGTGTATATATATATATATATATATATATATATATATATATATATATATATATATATACGAGGGTCGTTTGATAAGTATGGTAAATTTATTTATTGTTTAATTTAATCAATTAGTTAATTTCATTTAATTTTTCTTACTTTTTTACCATACTTATCAAACGACCCCCTCGTATGTATGAATGTTATGTACAGTATTCATTGTACATCGCGTTGTAAGTATTTAAGAGACTAAACAATCTGAGAAAATAAACGTAGAGATGATGTCACTTAAGATTTGCTGATGATATTATTTTATCAACAAACTCAAATGAACACGAAAAAAGAATAGAAAAATTGGGTAGAGAAGCTAAAAGATAGATTTCATGATAAACTTTGATAAAATAAAAAGTTATGTTCAATGAATTTTTAGATGAAACAAAAATCAAATTAAAAGGAAAAGAAATAGAACAAGTTGAAAATTAGGTATATCTGGGACAACTATTAACACTAAAGGAACATTTATAGTGAATTAAACAGGAGAATAAAAAAGGGATGATGTAATTTCGGAAGAAATTCGCATGTTATTAAGTCAGATAATTTTCTATGTTTTTTAAAAAAGTTTTTGATTAATGCATCCTAAATTTTTTTACTTATGGCGGTGAAACATGAATCTTGAATGCTAAAATAATTCAGCTGCTCCAAATAATATAAATAAATATGGAAAGATATATGTTACGAATAATATGAAAATATAGGAAGAGAAATGAATAGATCAGAAAGAAAACAAAAGTTTCGGATGTTACAGTAAAAATGAAAAGTTTGAAATGAAATTGGGCCGATAATATAACAAGAAGAGGGGACCATCGATGGACAAAAGAAAATAATTGGGAACCGATATATAACAAGGTTCAGGAAGAGACTTATATATAGATGGAATAGAAATATAAAAAAATTAACTGGAATAGACTAGAAGAAAAAGGCATTTCAATTTGTCGAAGTGGAAAATTTTGGAAGAGGAATTTATCCAATAATGGATAAAGAGAGGCTGCTGTTGTTGATTATATATATATATATATATATATATATATATATATATATATATATATATAATTCCTATATATATGAAAATTAAAATTATTATTTAATTAAACTAAAAACTTCAATAATACTTTTTGATTATTATAAAATGATTATGGATTCTTGTTTAATACTATTGACACAAAAGTTGCAATGAAGTATAAGCCGATTGATATAGGTTTTTCATTATTATCTGAATAGTGTTATCGGAAAAATTAAAATTAAATTGTTAATTATTCTATTAGCGCAACTTTTTAAATAGTTAACAATTAGGTTACGATATTTTTCAAAATGAAAAATGTATAAATAAAATAATTAATATTAACTTTCAATGATAGTTTTTGATGAGTAAAAAATACACTCCAATTACATTTCATTCACCTAATTTAAATCTATAACTTTCATTTATTAATTAATTATACGTATATCTGTTTCAAAATAATTCATTTTTGAAGTGTCGAAAAAGCAAAACAATTGTTTATATAAATATTTATAAAAGAATGGTTTTTGAACGTTTTAAATAGTAGAAATATGTTTGTGTATATACTGTTTGGTCAGCAAGCTATTGTCTAAATGACTATATGGTTTAAAATAATGATTTGATTCAAGTTAATAACTGAAACTGTAATAGTGGTAAGCTATAAAATTGATTACTAAAATATTGTACATAGATTAGGTTTTAGTATTGTTACAAAATCATCATATCACAAATGAATCGTTCAACCAAACACAAATGCGTTCAATAATAAGTAACTAACCATTTTATTTTCTGTTAAGGATTTTGAAGCCTAAACCATTAAAATGAGCACATTATAAAATGTATAATGTAATATTTTGTTAATGGTATTGTCATCAAAATGAGCATCAGTGAGTCAAATGGCAAAAAAATGATTATTGAACGCTAATAAAATTTTGTGGTGGTGGGATGAGTGTTCATTGGTGTTACCAAGGTAATCTTTAGGAGCTAATTTTATTAAATATTTCAGTTCATTTCTTATAATCAAATAACATGATGACACAAGGAGTTATTTTATATGTTAAAAAATTAAAGGATAAAAATGAATATTATTAATTAGTTATATCTACTTAGTGAAATTATATTTTTCTTAACCTGTGAAAATAAAATATATTTTTTTAAGTAATCGATAGAATATTATTATATCAATTACTTTAAATCGGTTTTATTGTTAAATTTATAAGTTTAAATTTTGTTAGTTATTATATTATATAAAATTTAAAATATAGTAACATATAAATTCATACATATATATATATATATATATATATATATATATATATATATATATATATATATATATATATATATATATATATATATATATATATCATTTAAAAATTGTAAATGTAAAAAATTGAAAATTATAAGCCTTATTTGTATTCTTAGTTTTATTTGGATTTTAAATCTTAAGTTTCTATCAATCTTAAAATATTTTAAGATTGTTAACTAAATGAATAATACCAAATATACCTTACATGCAATATATAAATGTTACGTGTAGTTAATTAATGAATTCAATTTGTATATTTTATTTAAAGATTTATTTAGTACATTGTATACATACTTTAACCAATAATTCAAAGAACAAAAAAACTATAGTTAATGAATTAGTATGAAAATGTTATTCAAACATCATAATGTATGAAAAATGATGACTCAACACCTGCTTAGAACAATAAAATTTGTTAATGAATATAATTTTATATCTATATATAATACAATCGATTTATAAATCATAAGTGAACTTAAACATTTTATAAAGCAACAAAATGATCAATTATTAAAAACTGAGCATTTCCTTGCTTACTTTTTTCTTACTCTACAATAGAAATATTTCGAATAAGTTCTGCATTATTTACTCTTTCAATCATACATACACTCGACAAATTTTTGTACTATAATAAAATACCATGTATTACAAATTGTTTATTTTTTTTTTGATATGAATGCAACAATACAATTCTTTTGTCTCAATCAAATCCTGTTCACAATTGAGACATATTTCTATTCTTAGTTTCTATTGTTTTAACACCGCATCAGAAAATATAAAATATTTATATAATGAAAAAAAATATATTTCCGACTTTAAACTGAAATTAATAGAACATTGTTTTATATTTATGCGGTTATTCTTTTAGTTTGGTAGTTACAATTAACAAAAATCATTTACTTAATAAAAGATTGTTTTTTTATTAATTTGTTGAATTAAATATTCTGCATTATTACAGATATTATGATTTTGCTTATACGGCTTATTATAATTTTTTATTGATAAATTAATGTATTGGATTACATGAGTGACAATGCATTAAAAATTTAAGACTGCCATCAGATTTATTCTACTTCGTTACAATACATTTAAAAGTAGTGAAGTTATTTATCATGTTTTTCCTGTATGTGTGACCGGTGTAACAGATACATATATATATATATATATATATATATATATATATATATATATATATATATATATATATATATATATATATATATATATAAATGAAAAATATTGTTAATTTATTAAATTTCATCATTATTTTTTTAAAAGAATGTTCTAATATTTAGGTTTAAAATTAGAACTAGTATGACATTATTTTGAACTTTTAATTATATATTTGAATATATATTTTTGTTTGTATATACATTTATATACTAGACTTTTATGTTACTGTAACATGAATAAAAATTGTGTAAAAGGAGTGTAAACATTTAAAAATAATCCAATGTCCTTATACACACTATAACATGAAGTT
Source organism: Neoneuromus ignobilis (assembly GCA_029203775.1). Taxonomy (NCBI): domain Eukaryota; kingdom Metazoa; phylum Arthropoda; class Insecta; order Megaloptera; family Corydalidae; genus Neoneuromus; species Neoneuromus ignobilis. The sequence goes on from CP092087.1 coordinate 33,774,306, forward strand.
AAATATCTACTTATTATTTTATTGATAGTTACCATCACATACATATATATTTATATATACATACATACATATATATACATATATACATACATACATACATACATATATATATATATATATATATATATATATATATATATATATATATATATATATATATATATACATATATAAATATAATTCTTTTAACGTAATAAATTTAGCCTCAGTTTCATATAGATCTTTAAAATCTTATTATAAATCATACTGATTTTTATAAAATCGGTATAAGTGGCAGTACAATGTTTCCAATATTATTCTAGCTGTCATCAATTTGACACTTAAAATTAATTTGTACTCTCACTGTGCACTTTTCAAAACAAAAATTCTTACAATACCATCACATAGGACCAATCAAATCAAGATTTTTCACATTGTCTACATACATTACAATTTCATTATGGCATAATTCGAAATATTTCTAGCATCAGAGTAGCTTTCTTAAAAATAAATACATCGCGTACAGTCAGTAACATAAGTTCTCACAGCAGCTCTCACCTGCACTTATGTTTCTAAAAGTACAAGAGCAATATTAATGTATTCCACAATCAACACTAATCAATTTTTTTCATATATCATGTAATAATTTGAATATCTTAAATTTTATTTTAGAGAAATTTCTTAAAATATAATTTCTATAAGTAAATTTATGACTAAGAAATTACATATGATATTCAGATGTTAATTATTTTCCTTTATACAAACTTTCTTACCATAAATATATTATTTTTTATGGATAATTAACAAAGGGAAGTTAACTTTATTATAAATGTCTTTTGTAATTTGTAATATGTAATATTTGTATATTATATAAAGAAATCATAACTTTGTACTTTTTAAAACATATAGTACAAATATACAAATGTTTTGACTTATGTCACATATATTGTTAAAAATAATAAAAACATAATTCTAGTCTTCAGTCATTTACAGCCAATGTGGTGTTGGCTTTTGTTTATCATAGTTTATATTTTAAGACCTCTAAATGACTAGAACAATGTATGTTATATACAGTTAATTTAAAAAGTATATCATGAAAATGAAAACTTACAAACTGATTTAATAATGTTTTAAAATTGAAAATCTGTACATAATGTGAATTTAAAAATTACAATTATTGCAATATAAATTTTAAAGACTATAAATTTGAAAGTTAATCAATGATGATAAGAGATTTAAAATTAATGTTAATAAATAATACATGAATTAATATTAATAAGAGATCTGAAAATTAATTAATGAAGATAAAATATCTGTATTTTAAGTGAAATTTTACACTACCTAAAATTATTAAAAAAACATTTTACTTTATACTCAAAAATTTTAAATACAAAATAAGTGTCAATGAAATGTTTTTTAAGTATGTCAATATAAAATTACAGAAAACGTGCTTGCTTATAATTGAAACATTTTATAAATGCAAAGAAACTGATAGCAAATAAATTGAAAATAAATGAAAATGATGTATATGCACATAAAAACATATGCATAAATTACTAATATTTATAAATATTATTTATATATTGTTTATTTTTTTGTGAGACATCATCACAATTTCATAGCATAATTAACTTTTTCAGTCGACATCATATACAAATATATATTTGAGGTGTTAATTGATTGTGTTATTTAATTAAAAGTAAATGTTGTTTTTTTTAAAAAAAGAAAGTTAATATTATAATTATTTAATTTGACTGACCCTGTACCAAATATATAAGTAATTACAAAAAGAAAGGAATCATGTTATTATTATTTGATCTCGATACAAATGATTTAACTGTGCTAACTAATTAATATTTTAACAGTGTAATCATTCCTTTACACTAGAAGGTTTTACAAAAACATTCAATAATTTTTACTTATTGTATCCTTTTTATTAATACATATTTTAATACTAATCTTTAGAATGTGACTTAAAATCAGAATGGTTATTGATGTGCACATTAGAAATAAAAAACATTTTATAAAACTTTAATGTGAGAAAGTGAGTATTTTGTCAAAAAGAGTATTTCTTTTTGAAGCAAATATGCTAGTAATTAATCAGTGAATCTTAAGTGTTTATTATATAACTAAAATATTTCAATTTCGTTGTATGACATTTAACTTACATATTATTAAAAATTATTCAATATTTTAAATTCATTTTTTACTATTAATTGTAGCAATCTATAAATATAAATATGTATTTACATTCATATTATTTGTAAATTCATACATGTGTATATTGACAATAACACTTTAATAAAAACTATGATTCAATGTAAAGAATTCAATTTCATGTAGTGAAAATTTTTCATAAAATTTTAGATTACTTATAAAATATTATTTTTAATTTTGTACATTTTTTATTGATATTTAGAGTATTCTACTTCTTTAATTTTGTTGTAAGATCTCTGTGCATAATATATCAAATAATTAGTGAAATATATTATTGGAACAAATTTTGTTAAGAAAATTTCATTTAAATTAACCCACACCAATAAATAATTTTATATTTATTTTCACTATAATAATCTGCCCTTTTTAATAATTTGTATTGCAAAACTATGTAATGTTCAATGTAAAAGATTGAATATATTAAGTTTGAAAATATGTAACAATTACTATTATTTTAAATATAAGATATTCAATTACAATTAGTAACTTATACAAAATATTAAATATTATGTATAAAGGAGTTGATAATTTAAATGGTTTTAACACCTGAATAACCTTTAATAACTATATTAATAACAAATTGATGATAAAATTTAATGTGTTAGTGAATAATAAATAAATGAAATTGTTCATTCAAAATCATCTTCATCCATTGCAAAATCACTTCCAATTCCAGAATCAATTGCATAACAAGGACTGCAAAAATAATAAATACATACATATTTAAATAATGTTTTCCTAGTTTTCTACACTTACTTTATTGCTCTGCATGAGAAAAACACAATACGTTTCATTTTTTTATTGTAGAAGAAGTAGTTGAATGACCATAAACAACCATCTTCACCAAATGGGTCACTGACAAAATCTGGATTATATGAATAAATGTCACAGTCAATGACACTAATTTCATCATTTATGGCTGCCCATAATGCAGTTCTTAAACCTGGATAAACATCTTTAGCAGTAGCATTAAGATTTGTATCAATGGCATTAATGACCCAGTTTAACGAAGGTTCTTTACTGAACTCGTGGCTCTATAAATAGTAAATATAAATAAACATAACATTAATAATTGATTTGTTTTCAAATGTAATATTTTAAAAATATTTATTAGTGATCACAAAAGACTTGGATTACAAAATATACACTCAATTAAATTTTTTTGTTTTTCTGATCCATAGTTATTTACTATCAATAATATTAATAGTACCTTAGCATTAGAAAAGTCATAATCAGGTTGAAAAGATGCATTAAGTGTTGCAATTAAGTAAAAAAGAGTTTTTCTGCTGATAGTGTCACATAAGGGGCCATCTTCATCACCTGAAACACTGTTTCTGGAAAAAAAAAATATCTGCAGTAGTACAAATCTCGAACAATTCATATATATTTTTTATACAGAATGATGTTCGAGTATATATATATATATATATATATATATATATATATATATATATATATATATATATATATATATATATATAATATATATATATATATATATATAAAATATAATTTATATATATATATATATATATATATATATATATATATATACATATATATATAAATGACTGGTGGTGTAGTGGCTAGCATCATCTTTCCTGCGGAAGTCTGTTTAATGGTTAGTAGCCTGCCTAAGGGAGTAAATTCTGAATAATCATTTTTATCGATTCATCTGATCAATGTGGTAAGTATGAATAAATACCAGTGATTGGTAATATTTATTGAAACTTTTATCCAGTAATGGGCTAATATAAATTGATATAATAATACATGTATGCGCATGTGCATATGTAAGTGTGTATATATAAGGTTTTCCAATAAGAATGTCAGAACTTTGACAGAGGATGACAGCCATGTTTGAATTTTTTTTCAGGCTCATTTTGATATTTCAAACAGTATCATTTGGTAAATTATCATTGAATGTTTAACAATTTAACAACGGTTAGAAATTGTAAAAATTTCAATACACTTATTGAAACAGAAGTTTAATGAGTTCATTATTTCATGAAATAGACTCTTCAATTGGCCACCAAGATCATGTGATCTAACTCTGATCACATTTTATGTATAAAAAAAAAAATTGATTTTAAATAAATTTTGATCAACTTATGCATAAAATTTTATATTCTTTTTAAAATTATATACCTTTTTAGTAATGTATTACAAAAGAAAAAAAAACAATTAGGATAAAAACACAACACAAATTTATCAAATATTTACATATTAACAAAAGTTACTTTTACTCTCATGATCAATGATTATTCTAAAAAAATCTCCTTAAGTTGTTTTTGATACTTGTGATATTTTTATATAGATTGGATATTATTGATTGATTTTAAAATTTCAATTTAACAAAACACAAAATATTTGGAACGATTATATGTCAATGTTATGGTAACATTTATTTTAATGAAAAATCATTTTAATTAATAATGAAATTATTTATACGGATTATTTATTATAAATACACATATGATTTATTATAATTACCTATATATTGATCGACCTGGGCTGAGTCCTTCTGGTGGTGACAGTGCTTGTAAATCATGTGGATGTTGTTCTGCGTTAAAACGCTTGTACAACGCTTTATCATTTCCCGCCATTTTACACGAATAACTTTCAATACGTCCACGGATGTTACTATCACCGGTTTCAATGCAAAGAGCATTGTTGATGGCTTCAAAACGGGAACTTTCTAGTAACTTCATTTTGTATTTTCTTAAATTTCTATAATTAACTGACTGATCAGTTGAGATCCAATATTTTTTTTTGTTATTTACAATCTAAATACTTATTTCTTTATATATTTACTTTCGTGTGTATTCTAATTAAAGCTTAAATTATACATAAATTTACAATATGACTAAAACTAGAATTGATCAGTGTTGTTTGTTTAATAGAATGTATTGCTCTTTAACGATGCCTGTATCAACGATTACAAATACCTTTTAAGAATTTGTAATCGTCACTTTAATAACTTATATTTCTGCAAGAAGTACAGAAATCAATTGCGCAACATTTGAAACTATCAATAGCGAAAGAGTTCTTGTACATCGTAGCAGGATGTATAAATATTCCTTTTCGTTTACAATGAACAAAGCTGAACACAGCCGTTGGTATACTTTGACTTATTTCTGTTTCTGGTGATATTGAAAATGATGAATCTTCGAAAAATATTTGATTTCCTGAGTACATTACAAAATAAATGCTAACAGTATTGCCAAATAACGTGATAAATTAGTATGACAGCCGCTTGACAACTCTTCTGTCACTTTTACTATTTTTATCACTAATATACACAAGTCTTAGAGGTCACGGTACTGAAAGGTATACACAATATAATGGGTGAGTCCACTTAGTAGCCAATTGTTTTTTTTCCACAATACGTTTTATATAGCTAAAAACGTTCAAAATATTCAATTTTATGACAAATCATTTTCACTGTAACTTAATTCACTGCAAATTTACTATAAATTTTGCACAGATTAAATTTAATCTATAACTTTGACAAACACAAAGAATTGTTTGTTTTCGACTTGAAGTATCTATTTTTAGAACAAGCCTCACAAGCGTATTACCAACTTGAAAGTTATACAATTATTTGGTTGTGCTCTGTTAAATTTGTTTTGAATGCATGACGTTAATGTGATAATTTATTGTGAAAATACATAATTTTTTAAATATTTTCTCTTTTTGATTTCAAATATATTTGCATATTTAAATGTGTTACGATAATATTATTAACAATAAGGTGGTTACCCTGATTTCATTTGACAGCTATTTTTTTTGATATACATCGAGTGTGTATTACTTAAAATCGTAGTTTTATAAAAATACGTTTTATTTAAATTTGTTTTATCGTAAATATCAAATAAAAAATTATATTAATTTTAGTTATAGGAAATAAATGTATTTAAAATGGAGTATATATTTTTTGGGAAACTTTTTCATTAATTTTAATTTGGAATCACTTTTTATAAGTACGAGAATTAGGTGTCACTTGAAATCGTACAGCGACTTTTAGCGTACATAATTCGAAGAATCTTTCGAGAACTTTTTTTGAAATGTAAAAAATAACGTCTTTCTATGTTTAAGATTATTTCGAGTAGTTTGTGACGCTCTTCGAAGCATTTCCTTTTCACAACATTTTAAAAATAAAGCAAAAGTCTGCAGCAGTACATGAATTAGTTATTTTTTGTCATAAAAATGTAAAAAATGCGTAGAAATTACCAAAATTATAAATTTCTACCGTAATGCAGTTCAGTATATAGCAAAAAAAATACAAAGAAGAAAATTTATAAGAAATCAATTAAAAATTCAATGGGTTAAAAAACTAACTTGACTAATAAAACAATATATAATCCGTAAAATTAAGGAAAATTCTGGAATTTCAGTCCTCAAGATCACTGCAGATATTAATATATATTTGAGAAAAGATGCGAGTCATTCCACAATTAGATGAGGCTATAAAAATCGTTTTTTAAAAAAATATTTATTCTTATTTTTATATATTAAATTTTAATTAGAATATGAATTAGTTAAATAACTACATAAGAATAAAAAAATATTTACATTTAAATTAAGCTATATTTTCAAAATTATATATATATATATATATATATATATATATATATATATATATATATATATATATATATATATGTATATATATAGTGTACATGTGTTTTTTAATATTCTTTAAAAATATGTTTTAATTTCATAGTAAAGATTATTTTTTTTTGTCTTTAACAATATCTCAGTGATCTCATTGTGTATTATTGTATTTAGCAACTTTGGATGAATGATGGGAAGTAAAGGCAATCTCTTTCCATGGAATTGCGGCATAAGTTAAAAAATTGGTTTCTAAATACATTCTATTGGTTAATTGAATGAAGTTAAGTATCTTAAAGGTTTGTTTACACGGATCCTTCGAATTAATCAAATCAGTTGAGTTTACCAAAGTGAATCGTGTAAATAGTTCATTTAAATGTAAGTGATCAACTCTGTTGACGGATGAATAAGTTGGTGACGACCAACTCTCATTCAACTGTCAATTAAAATAAACTGTATAAATAGGCCAGTCTTAACCTGTTACTCAGGGTTGAATTGTTTTTGCTATTTATGAATGATTTAGTGCTCTTGTTGTCTTTCAATGCTTTCACAATAGTTTCACAAATTTCAGGCACAGTGCTGTTTATTGAGTGTTTCAAGAATTTAAAAAGTTGAAATCTGATATATGAATCACCAGTAGCAAGAAAACGAAAGGTTACTACTAATATTTCTTGTACTGATATAGCTTCTCTTCAAATTGTATTTTTTTTAGTAATTTTTGGTCTAATTAAATTTAGAAGTAAATTGTAATCATCAAAATGCATTCTGGTAAAATTATATAATTGTTCATTTATTTCTCAAGCTCTCAAATCTTTTAATAAGCAATTCCCACCAGACACTGATCTACTATTATACAATTGAGTTTTCTACTATCATTTTTTATTCTTACATTCTTAAAGAAAGATGAATACAAATATACATTGCTGTCAGTTCTTGTTGAAAAGACATTCTGTAGATTTGGATGGAAATTACAATTAGCTCAGTAATAGATAACTAGTGAACCTATCAGCACCCTTTCATCTATCAATGTTTGAAAAAAGATTTGCAACACAACTCGGTTGACAAGTTTGAAGAAAAAGGAAGTTAGAGAAAAATATTTTGAATTAATATTGATAAATACATTTGCAAATAATATATTTAATAAAGAGATTGTAAAAAAAAATTATATATATATATATATATATATATATAAGGAAATATATCCTGAATAAAAATCTTCATCAATCCTTCTGGTAAGCGTGATGACCAATTACTATCGAATGACAACTTCAATGAAACTTTTGTACAGCAGTGGGCAGATATAAGCTTTGAAAGAATATATATATATTCTTTTTTCTTTTAACTCCCTCTCAATATATGAAAGAAGAGAAAGAAAGAGTGATGCTTAAATTGAATTTCGAACATTTATATATCAATCATTCCTGTAGAATAAAAAAAACAATTCTAATTGAGCGGATTTTTAAAGTGAAATTTCTTTAGCGGCGTTGAGGTAAAATTTTTACATGCTACGGAAGTGACGTATGCACAGCCACGAAATTTAACAGAAAAAAGTGGGGAGAAATAGAGAAGTAGTTCTAGTATACGTACAGCATAGAGAAGAGGGGTAGTGAGGCCAATGATGTATGCGTGTCATGTTAACATATAAACATGTTATTATTATTGCAAAGCAAT
>CP092087.1:33787786-33812786 GCA_029203775.1 Neoneuromus ignobilis
ATAATTTATTTAACAAACTCTGTTATTTGACATATAGAAAACGTTTATTTTAACTCAAGTTGATTATAAAAATGATGATTTGAAATTTAATTAAAATTAATTAATGCCATTAAAGTATAATAAATGAATGTATTTTAGATACAATACTTAATTAAGTTTAAAGTCTACAGATTTTTTAATAAATTACGATATTGGTAATCGTGAAACTGTAAAAAACACTAAGTCCTAGCTACAAGTTTCAGAAGTTATTTAGATTTGTAGAAATGTTTTTGATTTTAAAGAAATTAAAATAAAAAGAGTATACAAAAAGTAACTATAGGTAAAAGGAAAATAACAAGGTACATCAAACATACTCTTCCCGTTTGACATATATACTCGTATATATATATATATATATATATATATATATATATATATATATATATATATATATATGTCAAACGGAAAGAGTATGTTTGATCTCCGGTCGGAAACATAGATCAGGCGGGACTATTTAGCCATGTGAAGGTAACATGTTTAAAGGAATAAACTTTGAATAACAAATCCTCACCAATTTGCTTAGTTAGCGTGGTGAGTATGATCAAGTACCAGGATTGGTAACATTCAATAAAGATTTCGTTCAGCAGTGGTTATAAGGTGATTAGATGATGATGATAATGATTATATATATATATATATATATATATATATATATATATATATATATATATATATATATGGGGAATGGGTATTTGTGTGTGTGTGAATGTGTATGTTTGTGTTTTTATAGATGCAATAAAATAGCAATAAAAATTAAAAAAAAGAATTATTAGTTGGATTAACAAAAGTAAAAAACTAGAAAAAGTCTAGTTGCTTACATTTAAATTAATTACTTCTATATCGTATTGTATAAGTATAATTTTTAATAGTAAAATAACCCTTAAAGGATTTTATATAGTTTTCAAGAATTTTACCTATGACTCTATGGACAATCAAACAATAATTACTTAGCTGTTCGTTGTAATTACTAGAGTGATAAGTTTTACACATACTTTATTGAATACCTCAGCTATTTCATTAAAGTCAATTCTTAGTTTTTTTATTTTATTCAAGATTTATTTTAAACTTTGAAGAAGAAAAGTTGAATGAAATTATATATATATATATATACATAACTATAAACTTTGATATAGTTGTGTGTTTTATATATATATATATATATATATATATATATATATATATATATACACATAACTATAAACTTTGATATAGTTGTGTGTTATATATATATATATATATATATATATATATATATATATATATATAGATAGATAGATAGATAGATAGATAGATAGATAGATAGATAGATATGTATTGAAATTAAAAAAAATGTTTTCGGAATAATCGCAACCTGTACTTTCACAATGTTTATGAAATTTCCCCTTTTTTACCATATTTTTCATGTAGTCATTACGGAACATGTGTTTTCCCTACAGTGAAACAAAGTTTTTTCAGACTGTTCTTGTTTTCATAAATTGTTCCTCGTTTTTCTTACGTTCATTACTAAATTGATTTCTATAACACTTTTCTTTTTCGTAGAATTTATATTTTTAAAGTATCATTTTGTTCAAGTGTCGACATGTAATATAAAGTTTTTTTGATTTGTTTTTTAAAAAATATAATGAATCTACAAAAATATATACATTCAAGCTATTATCACTATTTGCACGATTTTGAATTGCGAGTAAATATAATAAAAATATAAAAATATTTTTGTTTTATTTCTTGCAAGTGTATTTATGTATATATATATATATATATATATATATATATATATATATATATTAATGAGGGTCGTTTGATAAGTATCGTAAATTTATTTAATTAATTAATTTAATTAAATTTTTTATTTTAGTTTTTCTTGCTTTTTTACCGTACTTATCAAACGATCCTTATATATATATATATATATATATATATATATATATATATATATATATATGTGTGTGCGTGTGTGTGTATGTGTGATTTGTGTATTTATGTGTGCTGTGTTGTTGAGTAAATACATAGAAAAAAATAAGGGTTTTCGATTTATCAAGAACAGTCACGCCTAGCACCGTAATATTTTATTTCATCAATAGTTAATATTATACTTGTTTCGCACGCAAATAAAAGGTGCAACGTTATATTTTATAATAATAATTTTATAAGATATTATATTGCATTTATTAATATGTAATGATACATAATCTCCAATGTCTAATTTAAATTTTTAATAACAAAATTATTAATTATAATTTCATATTTATTTCACGTAATTAGAGTTTATAAAAACAAGGGAATTAATTATAAGCATGACATTTCTGTTTTTTTTTCTTTATTATGAATATTGTATGTTAATTATGAGAAATTAAAATATCAACAATTTAATTTAATTAATAAATATTAAATTTTTGTAGTACTCAGTATCTGACAATTAACAGCAATACAACAATATAAACGATTTAACACTAAGATAATTTTTTATATTTTATATATATATATATATATATATATAAGAGAGATAGAGAGAGAGAGAGTGTCGAAAGAGAAACCGATCTTTTTGAATAAAAATACTTTATGTTTTGTACAAAATCCAAATATCTATTTAAGTTATATTTATTTTGCATCAGTACAATGTTGAGAACGCTGAAATAATGCATAGATGAATTTTACTAGGTATGTTTTTTGGATGGTCTCCTTGATCTTTGCCATTGTATGATTTGTATGGCTTCAAAGTTATCGTACAATGCTCCTTTTATCGCTATTTTCATTTTTAGAAAAAGAAAATAATTGTAAGGTGACAAATCTATAACATATATCAGAAATTAATTGTTGTATTTTAATAAAATTTCAATAGTTAATAGAGGAGAAAGGTATACATAAATACCTTCGTGAGATTATAAATAGTAGTGTAAGATTCGGTAAGGCAAGGAAATTAAGTTTTTTCTCGTCATACTCTATATATTAGATTAAATTGAAATATACTGCTTTCTTTTAAATAAATTGTTTATATATATATATATATATATATATATATATATATATATATACATACAAGTTATTTGAATTATTTTGTTATAAAATAAAGAAATGTGAATTTATTATTATGTACATTTTTTTTAATATAGTCAATATATATTTTTTTATTATCACTACTTTGCCGTTCATTTATTCAAGAGTACTTTTTTTAAATGTCACCTTTTATTTTTAATGTTAAACATTCAGTGAGTTATATTATTGTTTAAATATTCAAATAATAATTGCAAAATATTGTGTATTATATTTGATATTTAATCTACTAATTTAAATAATAGAAGTAATTTGGAGATTGTATAACTAAATGAAATGTAGATGTATTCGTTATTTTTTGGTGTTTTGTAAATATTTAATATATATTTTTGTTAAATTTTAAATAATAAATATGTACATACATACATACATACATATATATATATATATATATATATATAAAAGGTAGCCTAAATTTGATTAAAGGATGTAAAGGATATTAAATAATAATAAACAAGTAAATGTAACTCTAAACTTCCTAGTCTCATTAGGACCACCCTATATAAATAATTCTGTTTGTAGAATCCTTGTCATTTGTTTCTTCGTACAGAATAAAATTTACAAATAATCGCATTAGACACTTGTTCAATTTTTTTATTCTTTTAATATATTTTATTGCTTTGTTTTATTAATTTCAAATACTTTTTTTTAGTCATGTATTTAATTTCTATTTACTTAATATGTATATTCTCTCTAATCTATCTATTATCATAGATGAATATATTAATATATATATATATATATATATATATATATATATACATAATTGTTTAAATGAAGAATAATAAACATTCTAGATGATAGTGATAAGTGAGCTATTTTATCTAGAATGTTTATTATATATAGAATTGAAGTAACTATCTAATGAGTTCATTTCATCATTATTTAGAGTCCCGCAGAGATATTAAAAATAAAACTGTACAAGTTGCGAAATTTATTATTGAATTAGAAAAAAATGTTCAATAATATAGTGAAATTAACTAGAATTTCAACATAACTACTACTACAGTCAACTACTTTTCTGTAGAATATATATAATATTATCCACTTTTTTGGTATTGACGATATCTTTATAATTTGATTTGTTCGTGCTATTTGATAAATATAGAAGATTAACATATATAAAAGCACACACATACACACACATAAATATATACAATTTATATGCACATAAGTCAGTGCGTATATATAAATATATATGCACATAAGTCATGGTACACATGGGTAACAAGCAATTTATTGATATAATTCAATGAAGTCGTAAAATTAAAAAAAAATATTTAATTGAAAATAAAAATAATATTCATTATATTTATTTTTAATTATTTTTTTTAACGACTTCATTGAATTATATCAATAAATTGCTTGTTACCCATGTATACCATAACTTATGTGGATCAGTATATAAATATATATATATATATATATATATATATATATATATATACATTGTGGTACACAAAGTAGTTGGCAAACAGGAGTTTCTTAAAAAAATATATATAGAAATTTAAAACAAAGTTTAATTTTTCATTGATTTTTTATTTAATCGTTTACATTCATGATTATATTATTAAATAAAAATATTATCCCATTTATAAAAATAAAAGAAAAGTTTCAATGTAAATTTTTACCTTTTATATATCGTTAAAGAAACTATAAGTTAAATATTTAATTGATTTTTCAAAAATTATTTTAATATTTAAGTTGCGTTTAAATACTAAAATAATCAAAAATTATTTTTGTATTTAAACACAAATCTAGCTATAACATTTGGATGGCTCTATATTTATAAATTCATTTTATTTATCTTGTACGTGATATAATTTTTCATTTGATTTTAACACAATATATTGTAACTTCAAATTTATAAGACATTTTAAAAATTATTGACAATTATTTATAATTTAGACTTTCTTTTAATTGATACTTTTGTTTTTTTTTCTAGATTTAATTAGTCTAATCTTAACCTAAAATTTTAAATTAAGATTATATTTTAAGATGAAAATATTTATAAATTTATTGAGATTTCTTAATAAGAAAATTTATAAAGTTATTTAGCTATATCGATATTTAAAATTTATATTGAGTGTGATGTAATATTGAAAATTTAAAAGATTTTTTTATATAACAAATAGGCAATTTATTCCTCAGACTGTACGACGTACATGTTACTGGTTAACCACTATAATGAAATACGTTGTTAAATAAACGTAGAGCGCCGTCGCGAGGCTTACGGACGCTCTGCATTTGTAACTACGGTTTTCACGTGGTTCGTGCAGACAGACGTGCGCCGCTCTTCGTGTGAACCGCTATCAAATACACATTATTTTCGAAAAATTAGCGTAGTTTTCATGCACGCGAGTATATAGTATAACAAAGATTTACAATCCTTAGTTTTATACTAAATATATAGGATTATTGTTAGCTTTTCTACGAAGACATTTTTAATTGGTACATATAAACAATAATTATTTAAAAATATTATAAGTTTGATTATGAAATCATCATGTATAAAGTGTCTATTCTTATTCAGAGAATAATATTATCGTTTATATCTGTGAATATGTTCAAACCGTGACTTTAAATAAACGATAAATAATTTTTTGTTAAATAAACATATTTATGGATTAAATTTTCCTAAATTCAATAAATATTTTTTTATTGTGTATTTAATAATGTAAATATTCATCTTCATTGATTGTATGAAAAGTGTTTTATGTGTTTGAATTAAAAATTATATTTTTGTGAAATTTGTGAGACTAAGAGTACTTCTTAATATTAATCAGTTAGTAACTACTTTTTCATTAAGTTTTGTGTTATGAAAGGTGTGTGCTACATATTATGTTTAGTTTGTTGAATTTGGTGTAAAAGTAGATTGAGATTCAAGTTATAGTGACTGTGTAAATATTATGGTGACTAAATCAATTGAGTAATCAAAATTAATAAATATTGGTAAGTGCATTATTATTATTATATAATTTAGTAATGTGATAAAAATTGACTTATTTTCTAAATTCAAAAAATTACTTTATTTAAATAATAGTTAATTGTGCAAGAAAATTTTACAAATATTAAATTTTTTGATCATTATAAATATAATCCAATTTGATATATAATATACCAATTGAATTTATATTTTAACTTTGTTATTATATGAATTTAAAAGTAAATAAAAAAAGTAAACAAAACATTTTTTTCATGAAAGAAATATTAGTTGAACAAATAGCGAAAGTTTTAAATTTGAATTCTTGTTTATATATATATATATATATATATATATACATATAAAAATATAATTTAATATATTTATATTTATATATATATACACACTTATATATGTATGTGTGTATCTATGTATGAGTATAACATTGATGATCTGAAGTGTGAAATAAGGAAGATATTTTAATATAAATAAAAAAGTACTAAAAGAAAAAGTTGAAGACTAATTGCTAACATATAATTAGCATCTGGCAAAAAATTATTTGACATGAAAGATATAAGCATATATAAAACGATTAGACAGTTGGGTTATTGATTTGTGTTACAAGTTGAAACTACACCTAATAGTTAAATGATTGTCTTGAATTCTTAACGAACTTCTCTGTTGATAGCGTTATAAAAATAATTAAAAAGGTATTAACGGCATTGAATATTAGCTATAACAAGATATATTGATTTATATATATATATATATATATGTAATAAGTTAAAATTAGAAAATGTTCATAGCCTGAAAATAATGTAAAACTAAAAGAAAAGAAGTTAATTTGATAAACAGTGAAATAATAAATTATTTACTATTGAGGAGATATACATGATTGTAATTAATATATTTTTAAATACTAGTGTTTTTTTTCGATAATATTTATGTTATTAAATCAACAGGATCTGTGCAGTGTTTAAATGTATTAAAACAGCAAACATTATTCATAATCACTTATTCAATAATTATAATTATTTGAACTGAATTATGAATACATGCAACAATTTAGTTTTTGCTAATAAGTGATTGAACATTGAAAATGCATCTTACAAAAAAAATATATATATATATATATATATATATATATATATATATATATATATATATATGTATATATAAAATTCATTGTAAACAAATCTATTTCTTTTCCCTATTTTCCAACTTATTATATAGGAATGTTATTTTTTTGCATTTAATATACACATATATTAAATATTGAAATTGTTAAAGACAATATATTATTTATTTTATTGCACTTATAAAAGTGAAGTTTTTTTAAAAAGTGTATTATTGCGTTTAAGTTTATATATTTTAGTATTTTACGAAGCAATAAAGAAATAATAAGAAATATTTTCCAAGTCGAGTTTTAGGAAAAGCGATTGTATAAGTTTGTAATATAATTTGCAAAGTAAATCTTACTATAATAAGAAAGCTATTATTATTGGTGTTTATTGTGTATTTATTTTGAAAAATTCTGAATTATATATATATATATATATATATATATATATATATATATAAGTTTTAACAGATTTAAACATTAACTTGCGTAAAATTATAACTTTTGTTTAAAAATGTACAGTAGTTTATAAAAAGTTTCAATATATTATTATATTATGTTAATACTGTAAAATAATTTATCAGTGATGTTAGTATTATTTTAGTAAATCAATCATTATCATTTATTTATCACCGATATAGATAAAATTTGTTATTTAGTTTCAATTATATTTTAAATTATTATTTTAAATGTTATCATTTATATATAATTGATTATTTTAATAAATTTTGCTTGTATAATTGAAATAATTTTTCTTGCATAATCTAAAGATAATTTACATAAATTGAGACAAATATTGTTATTTTACGTTATTCTTAATTGTATTAATATTTTTAAAATTTTAGTTGTAATCTTTGTTTACTAATTATAATTATACGAAAAAAATAAATAATGATTAAAATATTTTTTGGGGGATAAGGCTGTAATTTATTATTATTTTTAATTATTATTCTTTTTATTCAAATATTATTTTAGAAGTGTAAAACCTATAATAAATCTATATTTACTTATTATGTTAAAATATTGATAATATTTTGATCATTTTCATTTTATGATCAATATTATTTCAGATATTTTAAAATGTTTTCGAGATTGAAGTAAATTAAAAATTTGAGACAATTAACTTTATAATGAAAATTGACAACTCAGAAATTTGGTTTCAATTTATTACATATTGGCTAACAAGCTAATGTCTTTATACATGGTTATTTTCATTTTTCAAGTATCTGTTATGATTCAATTAACAGGAAGGAGGAGCCAAGCCAAGTTAGTTAAAAAATATAAACACAAAAATGGCGTTCTGTAAAAATTTATGATTTGTAAAGTTAAGAAAAAATAATGAGAAATATTGTGAATAAATGTAAGAATAAAAAAATATTTTTATTTTATAAAAGAATAATATTAATTATTGAAAGAAAAATGTGATAACTATTTAAGATTATCTTAAGGAATATTTTGGTATTAGTAACTTGAAAATTATTTTAGTATATTTTTGTAAATGTATTTGCTTTTAAAATAAAATTTAATTTTTCATTTCTTAGTATTTAAATTAAAACTTACTCTTGGTATATTCTCGCTCTCTTTCTATATATATAAATATAATCTTAATAAATATTGATTAAAAATACAACTTATAATACTATCAATGGTGTAAAAGTAAACAAAAGGTGTTATCAAAAAACATACATGTTTAAACATTCATTTATATTCGTTCATTTATACAATTAACTATTGTTTACTATTATAATCATAAGGAATTTTCAGTAATTATTAGAGGATCGCCATATGTTTTCATCAAAAGAGGTCATAAAATCTCTATTTACCTTCTTTATTGCTAACATCTAAAAATACTAATTTCCTTTGATATTAATCCAAGCAAATTTTTAATGGTATTGCTTTATATTCTGTCAAATATTAATTTTAATTGATTATATTATTGTAAATTTATATAGTTTGATACATTGTGTAGAATTAGAAGAAAAAATACACTTTAATTCAGATACGTTTAATTTTGTTAAGTAACTATTAAAACAACATATAACAAATATAAACAGAATGAATATTTAAATAGTTTCAGAATATTAACAGTTGAGTTTTATCTTTTGTTGGAAGCAATAACGACTTTTGGTAATCATCCAAATTTATGTGTATGTATCAACATATTTCAGTAAATTTTTGAATACGTATATACGTACTTATATATAAATGTATGTGTGTGTGTGTTTATGTGTATAAATATATATATATATATATATATATACATACATACATACATACATACATACATACATACATACATACATACGAGGGTCGTTTGATAAGTATGGTAAAAAAGTAAGAAAAACTAAATTGAAAAATTTAATTAAATTAAATAATAAATAAATTTACTATACTTATCAATTAATATATATATATATATATATATATATATATATATATATATATATATATATATATATATATAGGGTATATATATCATTAAATATGGAATCAAAATTTTAAGACAAACTTAAATTCAAATACGTGTTTATTTAAGTCGATAAAATGTATATTTTTGAATTTGAAGTACACTCTACATTGTTGGATGTTAAGATATTCGAATTTTAATATGTTAAGTTTTTTTTGTATTTTATTTTTTCATAGTTGAAAATTTTGTAGTCTTATATTACTTGTTTTAAAATATGTCTAATATGAAATTACCATATTTTTTTCTTTCATAAGATATTTTTTATTCAAAAATTTTTAAAAATACATATGTAAGAAAATATGATTAATTTTTGTGCTTTAAAATTACCTAGTAATAAGTAATCAAATAATTATTAACATAAATGTTGATGTGTATATTAGAAATAGTTTTAAAAATATATTGTATGAAATTTCAACGAAGAAATAATCTAAAATGTTATTTTTAGAAACAAGTATATACATATAAAAATTTCATAACAAAATGGTTTATAACAGTTTGATGATTTTCATAATATTAAAAAAAAATTAAATATAACATTTTTTTTATTTTGTTTAAAATAATTAATATTTGAAACCAAATTAATATAATTAATGAAATACAAAAATATAAATAACATAGATATTAATTTAAATATACTTGAGAAATATTTTTATATTTATATATTAATTTTTTAATAACAAATTTTAATTTTATTGTATTTCAAGTGTAATTGCTTATCGGAGTATTAACATACTTTGGAATTTGTTATGAATAGTTAAGTAATTTACTTTTATAAATGTTTAAATTATTAATATAAAAATGAATGAATAAATAATTAAATATTTTATTACGAGTAAGTTAATTTAGATTGGTTTGAAAATGTGATTGAACATTGTTCTACTTTTAATTTTCCTTTTTTTTTCGGCATTAAACTTTCTGAATTTAATATTTTTTTTAAAAGAAATGCTTTTAATGAAGAATTGAATCAAAAACGTAAAAGTTATTTAATTGTCTCTCTAATTCGTTTTTAATTTATTATTGTTTTCTGATAAAGTCATCTTTATATATATATATATATATATATATATATATATATATATATATATAAATTTAGTGTATGTTTCTATATATATATATATATACATATATATGTGATTGATGAATGATTTGTTATTCAATAAAACTTGTCAAATTTCCGATGAACGAAAATAGATTCAATTATGTTAAAATCACTACGCTATTGAGTTTCACGAATCTATTGAATCACGAATCAACAAGTAGTTAAAATAATACGTTGAACAGTATATAATATGTTTGTGCCACTTTATTACGATTAAATGACATTAATAGTTTAAAACATTGACTATATTTTGAATTGGTTTATATGACCTAATTAAAATTATAAATAATGAATGCTTTTACATCTATCTTAATTCACAACTCCATTAATTTCATAATTTCTATTTGTTTAAAAAAAGTTTTTTTAACATAATACTTGTAATTAAGTATGTAAGGCATAGAAGTGATTTATTATATTTAAAATTATGTTGTTCTCAAATATATAAAAAACTGTGTTTGTTAAATGTATTATAAAACATATAAAATTATACTATGTATAATATTTGTTACTTTTTAATAATATTTATGCATTAGAACACATTATTAACGATTTTTAATAAAATTCTTACATTAATATATATATATATATATATATATATATATATATATATATATATATATATATATATATATACATACATACATACAGTGTTTGTGTATTGAGGTGTAATTTAAATGACAGTAATATCTACGATTAATCTACGCTTTAAAAGAGATAAATTTTGAAAGTATTGTTGTCTGTAATTGGACAGATTTTAT
Organism: Neoneuromus ignobilis; assembly: GCA_029203775.1. NCBI lineage: Eukaryota > Metazoa > Arthropoda > Insecta > Megaloptera > Corydalidae > Neoneuromus > Neoneuromus ignobilis. The sequence continues at coordinate 33,799,244 of CP092087.1, forward strand.
ATATGTAATCATTATAAACCAATTCTCCTCTTCCCCAACTATCGTATCTTTTCAAATAAATTAAAATATAAAGATTATATATATATATATATATATATATATATATATATATATATATATATATATATACACACACATATATATATATATATATATATATATATATATATAATAATAAAACACTTCTCACTTCCTTGAATCATTATAAATATTCATATTATTTTTAGTTCAGGTCGTTGGTTTCGTTTATTTCTCTGTTATTATGTAACTTGTGAAATATTATATTTTAATATACATTTTTTGGATGTAAATATAAAGTTTTAAAAGTCATATCTGACAAATCACTAAACATCGTTTTATCTATATTAGAACCAGTTGTATAAAAGAAAAAATTATTGATTTTAAGAATAATTTTTTTTGATAATTAAATAATTCAGATTATTTTATTTTTTTATTGATATTTCAATTAGTTGTGTAAATTAGTCACATATATCATATGTTCGTAATTTTCTGAAATTATTGAATTTTTATTTTTATTTACTATTACAATAGATATAAAATAGTATAAAAGTTTTATATAAAATCTAATTTATATAAACGAATTTATTAATTACCTAATTAAGTATTTTATGATACTATGTATAATTTATTTCGGTATTTCTTTTTTCTCAGTTAAAAGGTAATAAAGTGATTATTATATGTTTAATTATAAATTTGTTTACTTTAAAAAATTAATTTATATTTTGTTTTATATTTGTTTCAATGAAGTATTTTTAAAAATTTTATTACTATTTGTTAAAAGAAAAAAATATTAAATTTTCTTTCTTTAGAATTAATATATCAATATAATATATTATTGATTATTAATTATAAATTATGAAATGTTCGTAATTTTGTGCACTGAAGTTTGTAGCATAGCTATGAAATAAACCTTAGAAAACGTCTAAAAATAAATGATTATAAAACCTTGTGATGTAGGAAAGTGTTTTTTTGTGGAATTTAATTAATAAAATTTAGTTATTTTATTTTACTTTAATCATTTTTAGTTCCAAAATTATATATTTCATAAAATATTTTATTAAATGTTTTTTCTATTATCAGTCCCTTTACAGGTAGCCAATTTAAATATTTCGTAATATAATAATAATTTTAATCCTTTTTGAGTATTTATTGTTAAATATTTTTGCAAATTATGTTGTAGGAATTTTCGTATTTTGTAAAATATTCAATGCGATTAAACTTAAAAGCGATTATATATTTTATTTTAATGTTTCGTATCATTTATTGATTTGAATATTAATATTTTCTTTCGTTTAAAAAAGAAAGAAATTTTTAATATTTTTTTTAAAAAATTAAAACATGTTCGGATTTTTTTTATTATTTTTATTAAAATAGCAATGAAATATATATTGCTATAGGTTAAATATTGATTTTACTATAATTCTATTTATTTATTTCCATATATTGTAATTTTTTAAAAACTTATAAAGTTATGATGGTAAGAATAAGTAAGCTTTACGAATATATATATATATATATATATATATATAAATAAATAAATAAATATATGGCGGCTGTGAATTTTTGTTTTTGTTCTGTCAACAACGTATAGAATGAAAACGTAAAGAATGATTAGTGTGTGTGTAGTTTTTTTAAAAGTAATTGAATTAAACTGTTTCTATGTTCACAAAAACAAGGTGTAGAGTATATTAATATGTGTAATTGAAAAAGTCTGTAGTGTAGTGTAAAATTACTAATTATTTTGAAATAAATTCGTTATCAATGTTCTTTTAATGAGCTAATGCAATTAAAATTAGTCGTTGTAATAAATATTTTGGAAATTGTTATATTTGTATACAACCGGAGAACTAAATTCTCCAAATATTATATATGCATATGTATATATATATATGTATATATGCATATATATATATATATATATATATATATATATATATATATTTATGTCTCTGTGTGTGTATTTAATATATAGTGTGAATTATATTTACAGAACGTTTGCCTGTTATAATTAAGTGATTTTCAAAGTAAAGGTATCGAAAAGTAACTAATTTAAATAGTTGTTTTAAATATTATATAAATAATGTAAAAATCGCTTCTGAATTTTTTACATTTATTTGTATATATATATATATATATATATATATATATATATATATATATATATATGTATATGTATATTTATATATATATATTTATATAATTAAGAATATATAACTCAAATTGATTATTCTTTCATACATTTTACAATAAATATTTTTTTTATATATTAAAAAAAATGTCATATGTTGATGATATCTATATTTTATTCTTTAAATTTGTATTAATTGCAACAATTAAAATATATTTTCATGTTTTTATTTACTTAATAAATATATTGTTTCATATATTTATTTATGAATCTACTTTGTTTATAAATTTTAAAACTGCCAATTTTATTATAAAAAAGATATAAATTAATTGAAGTTGATTTTTTTTATTATATTCCTTTGTTGCCAATGAACCAACTATATAATTGACATAAAACTGATAACACAATAATGTTATAAAAAAAATTATGAAAACGTTACTACATAATGATATTACTTATCTACGTACACAATTGTACGTGACCTGTAAGATAATTGTTTTCATATTATTTTACAGGCAGTAATATTCTAAATACAGCAGGCTCATTAAATTTATAGTGATTTTAATGACATATCTATACGACGAACGTAAATATCATTATCATATATATATATATATATGTATATATATGTAGATATATATATATATATGTATATATATGTAGATATATATATATATATATATATATATATATATATATGTATATGTGTGACACGCGGTGATATATATATATGTATATATATGATATGTATATATATATATATATGTATATATATATATATATATATATATATATATATATATATATATATATATATATATTTTATTCGGGGTATATATATATATATATATATATATATATATATATATATATATATATATATATATATATATATATATATATATATATATATATATATATATATATATATATATATATATATATATATATATATATATATATATATATATATATATATATATATATATATATATATATATATATATATATATATATATATATATATATATATATATATATATATATATATATATATATATATATATATATATATATATATATATATATATATATATAAAATATCATTATAGAGTGTATCAGCTCTCTACTGGGCTCTGAAAAAGTATTAATGAATAATACCATTCATTGGGTTTTGGTCATATTCACTACTTTAATCAGGTGGTTGATTCAGGATTTATCCATATATAGGTCACCTAAATGTGAGGCCTAGATTTGTGTTTTATAAAAGAAACATGTATATATATATATATATATATATATATATATATATATATATAATAAAAAAAAATATAAATCTAGGTGTCGCATTTGGATATCTCTCTACATACATATATATATATATATATATATATATATATATATATATATATATATATATATAATGTATGAAGTACTATTTTCATCAAAAATTTATTCAATTATATAGTTTTATATAACTAAACAGAATTATGATGAACAATTTAATTTCCTAATAAATCATCAATAATTAATAATATACTTTAATTTATATTAAAATAAAAAAATAAAGTATAATAGCGTGATGTGGTATAGCAATACTTTTTACTATCAATCATAAATGTGTGTGTAGAAGTTCTATACTTTTCATATTTTTTCCAATAAAAATAATGCCTTTTTTAACAATTAAAGTATATTTTTTAATGTTTTTTTATTATATTTGTATTATTGTTTATTAATATTAAATTATATATATTTATATAAACAGAAAAAAGAGAATATAAAAGAGAACTTAATCAGATTATATTAACAAGTTTATTCATTCATTATTAAAATAATATTATATTTGATTGCACTCATTCCTGTTATTAGATCATTTCAAATCAAACAATAATTCAATAATTATTCTAACCAATTTAGTACAAAATACATAAAATAATATGCTCTGTTTCCAAAGGATATTAACATGTATATATATATTATGAACTGTCATAAGCATTATTTATCTATTATAATGTACCTGACGTATAATAATTAGATATTATAATTATCACCGAAATTGATAGTTTAGGTCTGTATTGTATAATATAAAAATAATTTATAGTATTGTAAGTCAGTTTTAGTCTGAATTCAATATTTTAGAATATTTTTATATACTTCTAAGTCGTTATGTAATGGGCTGTGTTTTATACATTACTTTTTATATAATTTAATACATTTATTTAAATAATTATTCATAAAAACAATTTACTTTGATTAGCTATCTGTTTCTACTGTTTAAAATTACATTTTAGATAGTATTTAGTAATTAATCAGAATTTTCTTGGTTATTGATACTTTTTAAATAAAACTTATTGTAATCTTATCAAGAATAATTTCACTTTAAAGTTATGTAATTAGTACATTTTCTATTTCATTTATTTATAATTTGAAAATGGATTGACATAGAAGTTAAATATAATAAAAGAAATGTGTTATTTAAGAGTACATAGAAAAAACAATTTCATATTTTTATTCCTGCAAGATTTGATGAATTTTGCCCTAATATATAATACTTTTGAAGATTTTAATATGCAAACAAACTAGGAAACAGAATAATTTAGTTAAATGCTTCAATGAAAAAATAATCTTATCAGATTTTGATATTATTCTTTTATTTTGCTAAAAAGGTAATGTTAACGCTTTAGAAATTATTACAAAATCAATATATATATATATATATATATATATATATATATATATATATATATATTGGAATGGTTTTAAAACTTAATTCTGATATCATGTTAATTCAATTATATCAAACACTGATTGATCAGATATATACTTTGAGCTTTATCAATTATTTTCATAAAGATTTCTTGTAATATATATGTTATAATAAAAACAGGATATATATATATATATATATATATATATATATATATACTAAAATGTATTAAAATTAGAGCTGTAGGACTCGCACTAAATTAACATAATTGTATATTGAAAATTAAATAATTACTAGAAAGTTTACGATATTTAAGTTACTCGGGTTGTTATTGAGTTTGAAATAAAAAAATGTGTGTATTATATATTAGAAAATCGACTTATATTGAAAAGTCGACTATAAAATTAACTACAATATATTATTGAAATATTTATCATTGATAATTGCTTTTATTACATAACAATATTTGTGATTTAAAAATATTTTATCTAATTAATTCCGAGATAAGTTTTATTCTTGATTCATTTACTATTTTGTTTGAATTAATAAAATGCATCTAATACGAGGTCGTTTGATAAATATGGTAAGTTTATTTATTGTTCATTTTAATTAATTAATTTTATTTAATTTTTCAATTTAGTACTTCTTACTTTTTATACCATACTCATCAAATGACCCTCGTATATAAAGAACGAAATATGTGATATATAATTATGAACTGAGTAATTATATATATATATATTGAAAAAATAAGAAAAAAATATTATTTAAAGAAAATGTTAACTTTTTGTACATAGACATTTTTTAACAAAGATGATTACACCTGTTAGTATAAAGCAGCTTAAATATAGAATTATCCAAATGTGATACCTAGATTTGTGTTTTATTCAAAAGAAACAAAAAATATATATACATGTTTCCTTATAAATCATCCTATATATATATATGCTTCTTATATATATATATATATATATATATATATATATATATATATATATATGGGCTAGATATATATGAAAATTTTCATTTTACAAGCACAAATGTTGTATATATATATATATATATATATATGTATGTATGTATGTATGTATGTATGTATGTATGTATGTATTAGGTTGTCAAATATCTCCCTTCCGCCTTTTTGTCTTTTGAATTTCGATGAACCGGAAGGGAGAATACAATATGTATGCTGTATGATGTATATAATATATATATTATGAATATATTTATATATATTTATATATATATATATATATGTATATATATATATATATATATATATATATATGTGTTGTCATATATTTCGCGGCTATGTACAAAAAAAAAAGTATATATATATATATATATATATATATATATATATATATATATATATATATATATATATATGTATATATATTTAAATAATGAATTTTTCTAATCTTCTGACTTAAAAATCATTCTAGTTCGTAAATATCAGTTTATGTAGAGTTCAGGAGATAAGTAGTTCAAGTGTTTATTCGCTGATTTATTTGTTTATTTTGCTTACAAATTAGAAGCTTAAGCTAAAAGCAAATAAATGAGAGTAAATATAGATATTTACGGCAACAAGTTACATTAAAGATATATTCACGAAGGGCGAATTTTTTTGTCAAAAAGGCTTTAAATTATATCTCTTTAATGTATTTTGATTTTACTATTAATTTTAAGTTAAATTTGAAAATGAAAGAGATTAAAATACATTTTGAATATTGTATAAATTTTTATCAAAATTTTTTATCTATGATACACACACACACATACATACACACACACACACATACACATATATATATATATATATATATATATATATATATAAAATACAAATAAATATTTTATTTTAATTATGTTCAATAATTTCAGTAATTGTTAATATTGAAGTAGTTCAAAAATACGTGTAAATTTGATTAAAATTATTTAGAAATATTATTTAAGATGCAAAAATGCAAGTAATATTTAAATGAAAAAGTAAAATTTTTAAAATATAACAAAAATTAAAATATATTTGAAAAAAATATTAATATAAATTTGATTTTAATTAGGCAGAAACGTTAGAAATACAATATATATTTATTTCTAACGTTACAAATTTTTATATGTAACGTTAGAATAATTACATATATAATAATAACATATTTTTACATATTTCGTTAAAATAACAAATAAATGTATTATTTTATATCTAAACATTTCTAAGTAATCTGGAAATATACATTAATATTTTTATATCATTTACAAATATTTTTTCTAACCATATATATAAAGTATAATTCGACTGAAAATAATTTCCTCTTTTTTGTAAATGTATACTTCAGTAGTTGAAAAAATAAACTTGATTTAAGTTTTTCATAAATTAAATTAGGTTTAGAATTGCAAGAGAAATACATTATACTTAGTGCATTAAAAAAATAATCTAGTTATGAATAATAATGTTTAAATTATATTTAAAGAAAAGAAATACCACAATATATGAGAAAATTATAAAAAGTTTACAAAGAAAATATGCTGAAAAATTTAAATAAAACTTTTTTAAATATTTGTTATTTAAATTTTCAGTAGCAATGAAAATATTTGTTGTTTGTTTGCTTTTGTATAATTCTATAATACTTTCTTCTATGCAAAAAAATGATAAGTTTATTTTATTTAATATCTTTTATATTTTTTTTTGTCTCGATTTAAAATTATATTTTGATAAATGATCGAAATTTTCATACAAAATTTGAAAATTATGTAAGTTACATTCATTTTCATTTAAAATATATTTCTTAGTTATGTTTAATATAAAGTATGAAGTTTTATCAAGTGTCTATAATGTTTTTTTTAATTTGAAATACGTAATTATATTATTAAAATTAATTATTGTAACTAAGGTAATAAATTTGTGAATTTACAAAGTATACCAATTAAGTTTATAATAGATTATTAATACGTTTAGAAATTATATTATTTATATTCTTACTGAATTTTTATATGAAAATAAAGTTATCATCATAAATAAACAGTGTACTACATGAAAGTTGATATTAATCAGATTTTCATACGTAGTGTGCGAGAAATTTGTTAAGAAAACTGAGCCAGAGGAGTTTGTATTTTTTTATAGATTAAAATACTTTGATGTGATTCAGTTTTTATAAAAATATACAAACATGTTTTGATAACTTTTTTAGTTTATTGAAGAGTTAAAAGGAAAAAAAATATTTGTATTTCTTACAGTAGAACATACATATTATTTTTATAACGAATTGTGTTAATAATAAATCATTTTATACCGAAATTAATTTTAATAAACACATTTATTTTATTATATTTAACTCATTATACTTAAGATTGAATGAGGGAATTTACAAATCACATATAAATAAATCATTGCATTTTTGAGTTTTTTGTACAAATAAGGAGTTAAATAAAATTTTTAGGTAACTTGTCATTTTTTTGAAGTATTAACTGTTGCAGATTCTTATATGTAACCATTATTTGATTATTCATTTTAATTAAACTTTTATGAACAAGACGTATATCTGTATCTGACATTTTAATTCTATAATTCCTTTTTTTCTTTCGATTTGAAATTTCCTTGATGGTTTATTAAAGGACATTCATAGCTTAAATTGTTTTATTTGAACAGAAGTACTGTATTAACTGCATGCTATATGTTATGTTATACTGTATGTTATATTTAACAATGAAATAATCAAGAGTGGTTTTCATTTTATCTTTGAATATGTCTACTTATTAATCCATGCATTTTTCGAAAAAAATATTTTTTACTATTAATGAATGTTCAGAAAATTTGATTTGGAGAATAACACTTAATAACAACATATAATTAATAATCGTATACAATTGATAATTAAAATAAATTTAATGAATACAATATTTAATCATTTTATTATTCATTTAAAATATTTTAAATGAATAATAAAATATATAACTTGTAGGTATTTGCTGGGTTATTTTTGTTTTAATCATATATCTACAAAAATGATATGGAAAAAAATTGTTTAAATGAAAATAATATATATATATATATATATAGACATTACAACAAAAGTAAGGAATTATAAATAAAAATGAGTCGGTCGCATAGCAAGAACCGAAGACCACTTAAGAATCACTAGAGGAATTATTGATTGTGAAAATGTCCATGACAAAATCTATGGATAGATGGAATAAAGACATAAGAAAATTCATCGCAGTGGAATGGAAGAAAAACGCGTTGGGTTGGTTGAAGTATAAAGTTTTGGAATAGCCCTTCATTCAGCAGTGGATAAAAAAATGTAATTATATATATATATATATATATATATATATATATATATATACATATGTTGATATTAGATAAAAATTGATAAAAAGATAATTTTGAAATATATATATATATATATATATATATATATATATATATATATATATATATATATATATATATATATATATATATATATATATATATATATATATATATATATATATATATATATATATATATATATATATATATATATATATATATATATATATATGTATGTATATATATATATATATATATATATATATATATATATATATATATATATATATATATATGTATATATATATATATATATATTTATTTATTTGTGTATATCCATATATTGTTACATTATTTTTTAATGTTTACTAATAATAATTATTAGAGATTATTTATACATGATGTACATTTAGTCAGATTAATAATATTGTAGTTTTTATTATATTATTGTCAGAACATAATGGCGAGTGCATTCACTGATTCACAATGTGAAAAATATTTATATTTAATTCATAAGTTATATTAAATAAAATCATACTTTGTATTGAGTGTGATAATATATGCATGTCTAAAGGCTACTATTTGAATAGTGACTGTCAGTGATTTAATCAAATATTAGGAATTTAAAATGAATAAATATAAAATTTTGTTTTGTATAAAACGTATACATTATTATTTTTTATGGTCGTTAACTTTAATAAAAAGAAAGTACCATTTGGATATTTCTTTATATATTAAATTTACTTTCTTAGAATTTCGACCTGTAATATTTTACATCAAAGAACTTTATCTGATTATGTTTTATATTTTTTATTTCTTATTTTATTGTATATATGTAGAATGTAAGTTAAATATTATTATTAAATATTTTTAATACATACACACACAGACACATGTATATATATATATATATATATATATATATATATATATATACATTTAATAATATATTTTTAGTAAGTTACATACAATATTAAAAAATTGTTTTTGTTTTTCAAACATAAAAACAATAAGAGCTATTTTATATACGACTTTGTATATTTATATTTGAAAAAATTATTTCATTTTCAAAAATATACAAAATTCAATAATAAAAAAAAGTTTTCTCAATTATTTTATATGTACTAATGAAATATTTCTGAAATGTTCAAGTGAAAAGAAAAATTATATGAATGTATTACTGTTCTTTTAAAAATTGATTATAGTATCAAAAGATAATTTTTGTTAAGAAAAGTTTTTTTTTTTCATTAAGAAAATATATATATGAAAAAATAAAGATATTTGTTTTATATATAAAAAATAAATTAGTGATCAGAAATTACAAAATTTTCAACTTAATTTGCATATTTAGATCGAAATTCTACTATTTATAAAATGCAGACATATTACATTTTTATCTTTTTATGCTCAGAGAATGATAGAATTGTCATTAAAATGAACATAACCAATTATAGTATATGATATAAGTTATTAAATAATATATAATTAATAAACAATTTATATAAGTGTATTATTATTATTGACAATAATAAATGTATTATAAATTCAATAGTAAATTATCAAACTTTCTGTAATTATTGAAAATGTTTTAATAGCATATAAAAAGTATTTTTAAATTAATAAAATATATTTTTTTACATTATTGAAAAAGTTTAATTTATATAATATAACAATTCAATGATGTTATAATGAGCAATGTACAGAATTCTTTTAATTATGAATAAATAAGTATATATATATATGAGTTAAATTACAAAAAAAACTATAATTTTGTTTAAAAATACAAATTTGAGATAACTTTGTAGCATATATATTATATATACGTAGAAAAAAAGATACTCATTTTATTATCTCAGAAGACATGATTTTTCATTCATTACATTTAACTCTACGTGAAAATAAGTAACGTCCTATTTTTTATTGTACGTATTTTACGTTAAATTTTTATATATTATTTTATAAAGAAAAAAGATTCTGATTTTAAGAGTATTTTAGAATAATTAAAAAGATTTATTTTTTCAATTAAAAAAATATATTTAGTAATTATTTTTTTATATTTAAAATATTTAGTTCAACAAATAAATTGAAATATTTGATTTAATGTACTTGAAAAAAAATTCTTTTTGATTAAGATATAAATTTTTTCACAGTTAATTAAAGTGAAAGTAAGAAATAAATATTGGATATTATTGAGTCTATTCTATTCTATCTAACGAAAGAAATTTCCCTTTATAATTTATCAAAAAGATTTTTATGATAATAGCATATGAAATGTTTATTATGTTTTTATATTTATCTTATAAATTTATTAAAAATATTAATTATGAGAATGATGAAGGAATTGTAGGTTTTTGTGAATTTTAAGAAGTATTTATAAGTTTTATTTTGTTTTATAATTAAAGATTTTAAATCTTTTTATATATATATTAAAAATTAATTGTGCTATATATTTTAGTAAAAGTGTTATTTTAATCGAAATAAATGTACCAGTGTATAGTTAGTGGGATAACATTATATTTTTATGATTAAAATATTGTAATTGTAAAATAGTTTTTTTGTATATCTGTACTCAATATTAGATTGTAATATTTTATCAGATTATATTTTAGGTATATTAGTCTTCAAAAATATAATGAAAAGTGAAATTAATGAACTAAATGTAATTTAAAAGATAAAATATAATTTTGAAATATTACTTATACTTTACAGCGAACTGATTAAGAAGGAGAAAAATAAGGAAACGTTATATAAAACAATTTAGACATTTTTGTGTAAGCATTGTACGGTGAAAAACTTAATGAATCGTAATAAACATATTTGTATCAGGACATTGTGTTAACATAATTTTTATTCTTCATTTATAATAAATTGGTTTCATTTAATAATAAAGTAAATAATATAATTTTTAATTGATTTTCGTTCCGGTATTAAAATAATTTAAGCAATTATATTTTAATTTAAATTGAATTTATTTAAAATTAAAATTTATTGATTTAAAATTAATATATATATATATATATATATATATATATATATATATATATATTAGGTTGGCAAATATCTCCCTTCCGCCTTCTGGTCTTTTGAATTTCGCAGCTATGTACACAAAAAAAGCGGAAGGGAGATACTTGCCAACCTAATATATATATGTATATATATATATATATATATATATATATATATATATATATATATATATATATATATAGTATTTTTATTTTGTGTAAGATAGGTAGAGGAATGTAGATTATGTTTTATTACAAATGGTGCTAAAGGGATTGTAGAGTTAATAACATTGACGTTCGATATGAGTTCGTGTGTAATATGAGATTTCATATTTTATTAAGAAAACTATTTTTCTGAATGATTATTGAGAGCGATCTTGATAGAATTTTAAATCAGTCAATTTAAAATTTCAATTTTATATTTGGATTTGTTTTCCGAATAGTTATTATAATTGATTAATTAAAATAATTCATTATAAATATATATGTAAACATACATACATACATATATATATATATATATATATATAATTTTATTTTATACATTTTTTTAAAAAAATGCAATAACATTTTTCATTTTTATAATATTCAGTTTAATGAATTTTTAATAAGTTTAACTTCAAATGATTTGTTATAATTTTACTAATAATTACTTTACAAATAAATTATATACTATCATAAAATACAATTTTAATTGTAAATTTTTATTTGGAAATATTTAAGTAAAAATAGTAAGTCAATTGTAATAAATTTAAGAATATAAAAGGAGATATACTTGTAAAGAATTAATTAATAACATTCTCCTAAATAATCAGAAAAGTAATTTAAATAATTCTGGCCAGATATTTATAGTATGAAAATTAATTTATAGGAATATAAAATTAAAATGAATTCGCATAAAACTTGAGAAAAATGTAAAATTAATGGATTCAAAAATATATTTTTTTATTAGGAATCTATTACGGTTATAAAATATTTGAAATATAAGAACGAAATATAAAATAAGGATTATATATTAATATTGGTATTAGTTATGTTAAATTTATAACATAATTATTTTAACAAATAACATATCTTTAGAAAAAATGAATATATATATATATATATATATATATAATATATATATATATATATATATATATATATATATATATATATATATATATATATATATTTGCGACATAATCGTTGTACATGTATTCTATTTAAATTTAGATGAATAATACTGTTATAGAAATATGAAATATATCTATTTTTCTTGATTATTTATAAAGATTCTTTTTATAAATAAAATTTTATCCTTACGACTTTTTCCATTTTTCTGAATTAAATAGTGATATATATATATATATATATATATATATATATAT
>CP092087.1:33820286-33877786 GCA_029203775.1 Neoneuromus ignobilis
TATGATTATGTGGTTATCATAAAGTATGTTATATTTATTAGAAGTTTATTTCCAAATTTTATTTTGAGTTTATATTTCTTGATTTTATAAAATTTAATTTGAACTTATGCAACAAAAATACGTTCCAATATGTGTACCAGTATATGCCCTATTAAATTAGACTAATTATAAATATTTTCTCAAATTTAATATATAATAAACATTTAAATTAAAATTGTTAAAAAAGAACATAAAAGTATCCATAGTAACAATAATAAAAAAAAATGTTGGTCATTAACTGTTCACAAATAGATTTGAATCGAATAGAAAATGTAATATTTATTGTAAAACAGCTTAAATCTTCAAGAAATATGTCACATTGCATATGTATGTTCATATTAACATGTACACACCTGTTCATTTTTCGTAGCGTGTCTGTTTAGTTGTGAAAGCTTTTATGAGTTGATGTTTACCTCTCACGACAACCATTATTTCACTTATTTTTTTCCATATTTCCCTACTCTTTTTTATGTGAACAATGTCTCTAACAAAGTTATATAAAAATGAAAATGAACAACTTATCTACTCTTTTCTTAAAAAAAAAACGTGTCAAGTGAAATTCGATTATATATCTTATACAGTAAATTTATATACCCCATTTTTACGCACTTTAAAAAGATATTTTTCAATTTTTTTACTGACATTTTGATTCCATTTTTCATATGTTGAACCTAACATGATTTTGATACAAAGATATATGTTACTCAAAATTAGAAACGTTTTATACCATTATTTTTTTTAAAAAAATATATAAAAACTATTAAATTTTAAAAATTGTATAAATTAGAAAATATAAAAAGAAAAAGAAATATGTATGTCTGTACACAATTTTTTCATTCTTTTTTATATATAATTCCAAGTATTTAGATGGTAATATCTAAAAAAATAAAAAAAAGAATAAAATAATGTTACCATCCATAAATATACACCTACATTAATAAGTATTCACATACATACATATGCATATATTCTTTCTCTGCTATTTCTCTCTCTCTCTCTCTCTCTCTATATATATATATATATATATATATATATATATATATATATATATATATATATATATATATATATATATATATATATATATATATATATATATATATATATATATATATGTGTATAATTTAATGCTTTTGTTAAATATATATTTTTAAAAACTACCAGTAGCATTTAATAATATTATTTACAAATCAAAATTAGGAATACATAAAATATTTTTTTACAATAATATTTTTAAAACATCAAGAAATATACTTTTTCTATGAAATTATACTTTAGAGAAAAAATTATACAAAGTGATGTATATACGACGATCGTTTTATAAGTATGGTGAATTTATTTATTGTTTAATTAAATTAATTAATTAATTTAATTAAAATTTTCAATTTAGTTTTTCTTACTTTTTTACCATACTTATCAAACGACCCTTGTATATATATATATATATATATATATATATATATATATATATATGTATATATATATATATATATATATATATATATATATATATATATATATATATATATATATATATATATATACTTAATTTTAAATATGTCTTGAACAAATTCAATTGAAGTTGTATGTGATATAGATTTAACGCAATAAATAATTATTTTTTAAACTCCTATCTTTGATTTCTCTATTTTTAATATTTTAATTTTTTATTATAATAATAAATTTCGTTACATTATCTCCTAATAACAATATATATTGTACTTCAGTGCTATAATTAATTTAAATTAAGTAACGTGATTGGTTAATAACAATCCTTAGAGAGCGAGAGAAACCTATTCTTACCGATGACTTTGAAACAAAAACCAAAGTTTTGAGGTTTTGTAGCTTATGTGCGGTCACCTTATTTGCGTTGTGCTTAACTATCAAGATATATTATTTGAAATAGTAATCAGATCACAGAAGTGCATAGTCTGGAAGGTGGTTAAAATATAAAAATATGCATAATGATATAAATATATGTTTTTGTTACTTACTGATCGTGTTCTTATTAAAGAAAGAATAATGAAAATTTATCATAAAAATTTTTATGAACACAAATATTTTATTTTCAAAGTAGATGAATTTCTCTCTCTCTCTCTCTCTCTCTCTCTCTCTCTCTATATATATATATATATATATATATATATATATATATATATATAATGGTTTCATCGCAAAGTTAATGTTATCAATCTAATGTGATAAAATAATAGATTTATTTTTTTTTTAAAAAATAATATCGACTGAAAATTATATATATTTTAAAAATGTCTATTCTTTTAATTTTAAAAACACTATTATAATTCTTCATATAATCCTATAATACAATAAATATTATTTTTTAGATTTATTGTTTTAAATTACTATTTACAATATATATATATATATATATATATATATATATATATATATATATATATATAAATTTCGTTTTTCAGAGTTATAAGTTATTTTAAAAATATAATGAACTTAAAAATTTTAATTATATTTTGCAGCATATGAGGATTATTTAATTAAATATTAAATTCTTTTATGACAGAAACAAATACAAAACATAAAGAGTTTACCTGAAATGAGTTGAGATATTTATATTTTAGATCACTAAAATATTCATGAAGTTATTTTGGGACAAATTTGGCCTCTGAGTGTTAATAATCTGTAGTTAAAATATTCTATACAAAACAAATAAATATTATTTTAGTAGATGAAAATTGTTATGAAGTATTTTTATAATCATATCTTTGAAATATTAATATATTTTATGTAAATAAATTTCATTAAAAAGGTTGCTATATACTAATTAAAAAAAGAATAATCGTGACTGAAAAGAAATAAGTTAAATGAGTTGTTTTATATTTTAGTCGTGCGCAAATAAAATAGTAAACAAATTATTATATATTTTATAGCTAGATCATTTATAGCAATTTGTGTTCGTAATTGTGGAAATGTATGAAAAAATATTACTACAAATAAATGTATTTTCACATTACCTGTTGTAATTTGTTTTATCTTTTACTCAATATAATTTATATACATATATAAAATAATAATTACTATTGAAACTATCACTAAAATAAACAAATTATTTTTTTATTAAAACATGAAATTTTTCAGTTTTATTGAACGTTGATAACATTTATTTTTTTATTATTTTTATACGTATACACTAAATAAATAATAAAAAAATGATTTCTATAAATTAATAAAAAAAATAAACTAATCACAAGGATTATTTAAAAACTTTTTAGATTGGATATAGATGACGGTTGTTAGTAGGTACAATTTTATGATTTAGTGAAATCTGCTATTTTTCATACAAAGATCTGTATATTATTATATTTGTTTCTTCGTAGCATTTTGTAAATAGAAAGTTGAAGAAAACCAGTTATGTATTTGGAAAATAGAGAAATTTGAAATCGTGAGATGATTAAATACTTCATCAAAAAGAGCTTGTTAGTGATGAAGATTTATATGGATATGAAAAACATTTTAGAGACTTTTGTTATTTTTAACTAAGTCGACTACTTTTGACACGAATGAATTATCACTCTTAACACCGTAAGGTATTAGAAAGTGTTTAATAATTAATTATTATTCACTTTGTTTGTTTATAACAACAATAGGTTAATGCATATTTCGATGGTGATGCTATTATCGTTACAGCATTGGATTATAAATAATGCTCTAATGATGATGATGATAGAATCCCCATCAAAATGTGTATTTCTGGTAAAATAATGAAACACTATCAACTGGCTTTAATATAACGAAAATTTACTACGGTGATTTTTTGACTAATTATACAAACATATTTGTAAAAAAAATTAGTTTTTTAACAAAGAAGAAAATAATCTTTCATAATGACAGTGCCTGTATCTATATTGTGTTGTTTTAATAGTAAAAATCAAATAATTGAAACATGATTTGTAACTTTATAAATCTTATTCGCTTGAATTCGCATCGTCAGAATTTCATTTTTTCTTAAGATTGAAAATATTTGTTGACGGAAAGAAATTTTCATCAAAAAAGTTAAATAATTAGCTGAAGTATTTGACAGATATTAACGTACATTCATTTATTTTAAGGGCTTTGTAACATCACTGGTCAAACTGTATTGGTATTAAGGAAAATTATATTAAAAAGTAACACCAATTTCAAATAAATATGAATTACTTTTGATTTCATTTAGAGAATTTTTCAAATCATTTTCATATAAAATACAAAGAAAAAATTGGTAAATGTAAAACATGTTTACTGTTGTTCGAAATAATACAGTTAAGTTATTTATGAATATCGTTAAATTACATATACGTATCTATTAATTCTTCTTTAGATTATTTTTGGCTAATGAAAGTAAATTTAGTTAAAAATACTATATTATTATTTTTTTAATTTATAAATAATATTATGGAATTCGAAATTTTTGAGCAGCAATTTAAAAAGATTAACTGTGATTTAAATCAATAAAATTATAAAATCAAAGTAACAATAAAATAGTTTTAGATTTTGTTTCAATATCTTTTATTAAACTAGAAACAATGTGAAAAAATATATTGTTTAGACATAAATAAAAATTTAAAAAAATATTCTGAATAATACATAATCTTAAAAATGATGATTAATTTTATTTATTTAAATAAAAAAAGTAATGTACTTTATAATATATATATATATATATATATATATATATATATATATATATATATATATATATGTTAAAGAGTACTTTTTTCACTAATAAAATGTTATTTAAAAACATATTTCTCTGTAATTACCTCTTTTGTAACCACACATCG
Organism: Neoneuromus ignobilis; assembly: GCA_029203775.1. Lineage (NCBI taxonomy): Eukaryota > Metazoa > Arthropoda > Insecta > Megaloptera > Corydalidae > Neoneuromus > Neoneuromus ignobilis. The sequence continues at coordinate 33,825,122 of CP092087.1, forward strand.
CTTAACTGTTTTATTCCACATCAAATAAACAAATCTTATCGAAAATATAATACATGCTTACGAATTTTTTATTAATTTTAGACGCTCTTCTATTGTAAATTAAAGTATCAATTCGCGTAGTGTAATTTTATTTTTAAATTACCATCGAGAAAGTATTTTTATTCACTGTGTAATGACAACAAAATTCTAAAAACAATATATGATACAATATGTGAAAATTGATGTTATAGTAAAAAGTTTATTAATTGTTGTTATTCTATTACCTTTTTTAAATGAAATCGAAAGCCATTAACGTAGTAAATATTAAGCAACGGCAATAAAAACTATAAAAACTAAATATTTTTTTTAAATGAGGTTATAATTGTTATTTTTTTCATAAAGATTTGCAATTAATTTCAGTGATGTATATTAAATTTATGTATTAAATATATATATATATATATATATATATATATATATATATATAATATAAGTTTGAATAATTCAATGTCTCTACATATGAAAAAGTATGGAAATATGCATGCTAGGAATAACAAATAAAGACAGAAAGAGAAACGAGTTTTGGGAGAGGTCTTCATCCAGTAGTGGATAGAAAGAGAGTATTGATGATATATATATATATATATATATATATATATATATATATATGTATATATATATATATATATATATATGCTGTGTGTATGTACATATTTTTTCTGAGGTACATAAATACATTTTATGTATTGATCTTTATAAGCTATATATATTTTTATAGTATTTTTAATATATGAACCATTATTGAAATTGAGGTCTTTAAGAAAACATATTTTTATAGTTAATAGATTTCTTGAAACTCTTCCAATAACTTAATACTTTTACATCATCATACTGTGAAGATTTTTGTCTTAACTAATGTTTTTTTATGTATGAATATATAATATTTTTGAAGAAAGTTTTGAATTTAAGGTTACAATATTTGCATTACAGTAAATTTAGATGAAAATATTAAAATAATAACTAGAATACCACATTTATTATATAATTATCATTTGTTAATATAAATATCATTCATGTTTTAAACATGATACATTTCTTTTGTGTGTATTTATATTATCAAATAAATATTAGAGACTATATACAATAAATTTATGTTATAAAAATTATTAAGTAACATTTTTAAACTAGCTTTTTTTATTTGTTTTGGAACAGTAGTGAATTTACTTTTATACAAATGAACTACTATCACATTACCACAAGTGTTTAATAATTAGTTATTGTTGACTTTTTTTGGAATAATTAATAAACACTTTCAATATCTTGTATTATTAGAGTAATAGTACATTTGTGTAAAAGTAGTTTTAGTTACTTTCATTGTTTTTTAAAATATAAAATTTTGAATACAAAATATATTTTATTTCAATATTTTTCCACAAAAAGATTAATTTGAAATACAAAAGTGAAACTTATGTGTAAGTGTATGCATTTAAAAAATATTGTTCAGAATTAAAATGTTACAAAATGAATAAAATAATGCCATTAATAAAATTCATTCAATTTATTTATAAAATTTTGCATGAACATTTTTTCAGAAATATAATTTAAACTATTATCACATTTTTTTCAATTTAAATATGTACTAAGAAGAAATAAAAAAAATCGAGGTATCCTTCAATAATAAAAAAGTCTGTTTTTAATTTGTAATTATATTAGGTTGGCAAGTATCTCCCTTCCGCTTTTTTTTTTTGTACATAGCCGCGAAATTCAAAAGACCAGAAGGCGGAAGGGAGATATTTGCCAACCTAATATATATATATATATATATATATATATATATATATATATATATATATATATATTCAGAGGATTTGGTATGATTTCTTACTATTTAGTAGGTGCTTAAAACGCTGAAAACCGTTTAGTTTTTAAGAGAAAAAGAATAGCAAACATTTGATTTGAATATTAAATGATAACAAATAATTTTTACAAAAACAGTTTCAAAGAAGCATACTTTTACTTATACTCTTATATCTATATGTACAAATTAATATAATATATATATATATATATATATATATATATATATATATATATATATGTTTGTATGTGTGTGTGTCTAATGAATAAAATTATAATATAAAGTTATTTGTTTAAATTTCAGGATTAAAAATATAATAAATAACTATCATTTATTTTATAATAATTATACATATCTTACCATAAATCTCAATTAAAATATTACATTTGAAAGTTTAATATATTTTTATCTATTTTATGTATAGTAAAATATATACTATATTCAACATTATTATTAACAATAATTGTATACAATTATTTTAAGATATTTTATGTAGCCCTTCCAAAAATCTCGTGGAACTCTCTTGCTGCTTGAGTATCCATACGCATTTCATCAAGATTGATCTTTGAACGTTGAGCCATTAGCGATCGAAACTTTGCTGTACGTTCAACATCAGGACGTTGTCGAAGATACATAGGTAATGCTTGTATTTCCGATAAAAGTCGCCAGTATTTCCAAACTATAATTAGTGATACGAATATAAAAACTTCCAATAGTAACAGAAACCAAATTATAGTTGACTTATCAAATTCACTTTTCATCTGTGAAACCAGTATCACAATCGTTACAATGATGTAAAATTTCCAAACAAAAACCAATATTAATAACCAAGATAGAACAGCAACTATGCTCGAACGCTTTACTCCAAATTGTAAAACAATCGACGCTATAATAATTACTATTGAATTTGTGATGAGTATAATTGAAGCTATAGTTTTAAAAGGCTTCACATTTACTACATGTGGCCAATGCAACACAGCAAATATAACGAAAAGAGCGATTATTACTGAAATATAGTTGACTGCATATACTACATTTTTTAATTTACATTTATTTGATCTGTGCTCGGAGTGTATATGGGCTTGTAATGGCATTGTTGTTATTTGTTTTTTTGCTGTCTTAGTTGAATTATTTTTGATACAATGTTTGTAACTTTATTTTATATTTACATCGCAATTGAATATTCCGAGTTGTAATAGTAAAACACAGAGAAACTTGTGAAACGAATCCACTATTATTATTTTTTATTAAAGTTACCCTTTAACTAAAACAAAATAACTCGTTATATATTAACTATCACAATCATTTGACAGTTTGTGTTTTACTGCATTTCATTGTTTCAACAAAGTCAGCTAGATATTTTAAAACTTTTACAAATTTTATTAAATACCTTTATAAAACTTCATATTCAGTTATTATTTAAAATTTAAATAATTATTTTTCAATTATTTGAAGATACAGAATATTTCTTTTTTTAATTAGAAAAAGAATAATAAATACGTAAGGATTCTAACTTAGTAAATATAAAAATTGAAATGTAAATTTTACGTATAATGTAAAAAATATTAAAAACTAAAATAAATAATCATGTATGTTTTTCAATTAAAATATACTTAATTTAGAAAAAGAAAATAATTCAGAAATTGAATTTAATATAATTATGTTTTAAATACTAAATTTAATATAATATACATATGTAGTTTAAAATACGGTTATCTTTTCTAAACTATATTTGAATTTTAGTAGTGTCTTTTTTTTATACATATGACTTTTTTATACATAAAATTAGTTGTGTGTGTGTATAAGTATATATATATATATATATATATATATATATATATATGTATATATAATCGATTGGTGGTGTAATAACTAGAATCTCCACCTGTCATGTGAAAGAAGTGCATTCGTTCTTCGGTTGAAGATATAGGGTAGGCTAGGCTATTTAGCTTCAGTGAAGACAATTGGCCTAAGAGAGTAAACCCTGAATAAAAATCCTCATTAATCTTCTTTGTCAGCGTGATAAGTATAACTAAATACCACTGAATGGTAACATTTATTGAGATTTTCGCTTATCAGTGGGTTATATAAGATGATGTGATGATTATGTATATATATATATATATATATATATATATATGTATAAGTGTGTGTCTATGTATGTCTGCAGATATATATATGTATTTTAGTACATATAAAGTAAAATATATACAGATGAAATTATTTACTTTAATCATTCAATTTAACAGCAGAAATTCATATTATCTTTTAATGTAATGTTTAATTGGTTTTGTATAAAAACAGAGATATCAAAAAATTAATACTTGAACGAACACTTTGTAATTACAGGAAAAATCGGTGTTTGTATAAGTAAATTTCGTAATTAAAACGACATACTTAATACACGAAATTAAATTTACAATTCATCAGGCCTCAACAGACACACTAGATTTATCTTTCTTTCTCTGGTATTAAAAAATAAATTTTATTTGCTTTTTATGTTTCGATTTTAATGTTTTAATTAATGCCAATTGAATTATTTTATTTGCTGTTTGTATGGACTTATTAACAATGATATTTATATACATACACACACACACATATATAAAAGTTACATATTAAAACTCATATATATATATATATATATATATATATATATATATATATATATATATATCATCATATAACGCACACAGTCCACTACTGATAAACAACAGAACATAATCATATTCAACCAAGCGGATTGGTGAAGATTTTTTTATTCGGGGTTTACTCCTTCTCGACAGTTTTTTACAAGATGATTTTTTCAACCCTCGACTTGAAAACTGAAGGAACATTAAAACTCACATCTTTATATATAGTATATTAATATATATATATATATATATATATATATATATATATATATATATATATATATATATATGTATATATGTTAGTTTCAAAAACTATTGTAATAAAAATTATGAACGCAACTTAAGTGAAAGTTTCCATTTGATTGATAAGTAAGAGAAATATTTTGTTTTCAATGTATGTTAATTCTACAAAATAAGTTTCAGTATTTCATTGAACGTTTCATAGAAAATATCACAAATATTCAATAAATGGAAACTATTCCCAAATAATAAAAAGTATTCTTGGCACTGGTTTCTTACGTAAAATGTATATCTAGAATAATTAGTGAATTTAAATAAAGTTAGTGCATTGATTTACTTTAGATGTTGTTATTGAGAACTATAAAATTTTCTTTTATGAGAACACAAATAATATTGTATTAAAAATGATAGCGAATCATTTTTTACTTCAAAATAGAAAACTAAATATTGATAGCTATAAGAAAATTATGTACTTATTGATATATAATTATAAGCCTTTCCCTTTTTCAAAGTAATTTTTAAATTAATTTTTTTGTAATCACTATATTTTTGAACTTCAATAATTGAAGAATTAGTGTCAAACATATATATGTTTAATCTCTTTCTCTCTCTCTCTCTATATATATACATATATATATATATATATATATATATATATATATCTTATATATATATATATATATATATATATATATATATATATATATATATATATATATATATATATATATAATATATATATATACCTATATAGAGTGAACATTTGAAATGAGTAATTAAGTTAATAATAAGTGATTTTTAAAGAACCTATATTTATATAACCTTGTGTAGATGTGGCAAGTGATTCATTTTCGTTTAAATAAATTCTTCATATTGTAAAAAAATATTAAATTTGATGATTTACTAAAACAAATGAGATTTTTTTAATTTGTTCTATATAATAATAAATAAATATTTATGAATATTTTTGACTCAGAAGTAAATTTATACTTTATTTATTTTATTAAAATGGTATTGAAATAAAAATTAATATATTTTTTTGAATATAAAATTTTTCCAATAAATTTTTACTTGAATAATAAGAAATTGTAATAATTAATATTAAAAATATTTAATTTTTGAGCAGTAAAAATAAGTGTTGTAATGTAGAAAATAATTATATATTTTTAAAAAAATAATTGCTGTGTAGGTAATACTCGTAAAATAGTTTAATTGATTATACGTTAAATAAAAGGAAATAAATTAATGGAGAGGTATGATGTAAAAGAAATTATAAATATATATTAAAACATGAACTACTTATTCAATTGTACATATTATACAATTAAAAATCATGTAAAATTTAAAATGGAAAATGTTTTATTATTCACAATAATGTATAATAATTTTCCTCTATATTATATTTTTGTTTTATTGGTGAAATAATCCTAAATGTATTCTGAAAATGGTGAGCTACTGAAATATTTGAAATATATTTTTCAACAAATTTATTGTAATATATATATATATATATATATATATATATATATATATATTACAATAAATTTGTTGAAAAATATATTTTAGGAATATTATACCGTAATATTAAATTTTGTTTTATATGGAAAATTTCGATGTACAAGTATTCACATTTATATTTCAAAATCATCGTAATGTTCTTTATTTAAAACAGATAATTTTCTTTACAATTGCGTGGCAGATTATTTTAATATTTTGATTTAAAAATCAAAATATACTTGATAGTATATATATAAAAGTTAAAGAATTGTGATTTAATTTAATTTGATGTATTACAGTAATAATAATATTTTTTTATATCAAAACATCAGTTTGTAATAAAATTCAATCCAAAGATTATTTTTCTTTATGGAAAATGTTATTTTAAATTACAAAGTTTATTAAAATTTTACTTAGTGTTTATATATTCTTGTATTGTACATCCAGTTTGTGAACTGAAAGGTAGTTATATTTTTTATTCAGATTATTTCAAGAAATAAACATGTAACACATGTTTTGTATAAATTATAAGTAGTTATGGAGAATTTGCTATATTTATAAATATAAGATCTTAAAGAGGAAACGTACACATTTTTTGAAATGTACACTTTTAGTTGAATTACTTGACTTCTTGTTTTGAAAATGCATATAAAGTCTTGTTGTGCAATAGATATATTTTATTACTAGTGTAGGTATTTATTTGTTCATTGATTTTTTTTAATTTTTAATTTTAAATAGAATATATATATACATATGAAATATAAGTGCTTATTTATGTTATATTTACATATAAATCAGAGTCTCTGTAGTATTGTTACAAAGTGATATTTAATAAAAATATACAAGACGTCAATCTGATGGACTATTCATTAATAAATACAAAAGGATGAATTTCCCTATTGTATTAAGGATTATCCCTTACACGCAATTTCTCTCACGAGATAATAGCAATCTGTGGTTTGTTTTGTATCTACGATGGAGTAGATTATTGAAATTTAGTAGATCGTGTTTAAGGAATTAGAGTTGAGGGATAATTATAAAGGATTAAACATATTTTGGCATTCTTAATTTTATCAAAGTGAAATAATTGGTATTAATAAGCGTTATGTAATTTTATATATGAATTATAGTTCCATATATTTATAAATTGTAATCATTTTTTTATGATTACATTAATAAAACCTAATTTTTCTGAAAGAGTTTTAACTATTTAGAATTCATTAAAAAGTTTTTACGAAAACTGATTGATTAAAAATAAACGGTTTGTAGGAAACTTGGTTTGTTATTTGTAGAAAAATAAATAATTATATATGTATAATTTTCTAACAAATACTGCACCAAATTATGTACTTTTAATCTGATTTTCTTTGATTATATATATATATATATATATATATATATATATATATATATATATACATATACATATACATACACATATATCTCGTCATCATCACATCATAAAGCCCATATCAATCCACTGCTGGACGAAAACCTCAATGAATGCTGTTCATTGGTATTTGGTCATATATTCACCACTGTGACCAGGCAGATTAGTGAAGATTTTTTATTCGATTTATTTTTTATTACGTTTACTCACTTAACTTTTCGACAGTTATTTTTTATATATATATATATATATATATATATATATATAAGATGAGGTTTATATATATATATATATATATATATATATATATATATATATATATATATATATATATTATATATTGGCGTTTACAGTCCTCGTAGGGCTTCTGATAATGATGGTCCAATAGAGTTTTCCATGTCAGAATTTTATAACAGTTATATTTTTTATGAATTGAGATTGTCAGCTCCACACCCAACTCTCAATAACTTGAGGTACTATCTGACTGCGAATTAAAAGCAATCTTCCGCATAACTTGCAGTGGCGCATGGTACTATTCCACCGGTCTCTCTCTCTCTCTCTCTCTCTCTCTCTCTCTCTCTATATATATATATATATATATAGAGAGAGAGAGAGAGAGAGAATTGTTTATTTTTTAATTTAATGTTTATTTTAACAGAAAAAAAACTGAAAAACCTATCGCTATCTCATATCATAAATGTTCTTCGTTAGAATATCAGTTTTTTTTTGTTAAATATTTGAGTTTGTCTATATAAGTAGAAAGATTGCATTTAAGATGCAAACTAGATACATATATTTACTATGAGAGTATGAAACTCAGATGAGATTTTTTAACTGCGATAAATTTCTTATTTCAAAAGGTTTGTGAAAATTTTAAGTTTCTTTAGATTACCTCTTTTGATAAAAATTCCTCATACGTCTATGTTAAAAATATCTCAATATTCAATTCGTAATTGTTTATTAATATTAATGAGAGAGATAATTTTTTTGTTCTAAATCTGTTTTTGGTTGGAGTTATAGACATATTTTTGTTTCAGGAAGTATAATGGCCTGTATGAAGTAGTATTTTTCAAAATATTTGTCATTTAAAAAGTTCAAGTAACAGCTGTTAATAAAACAAGATGATGGCTGCTGCATTTTGAAATATTAAAGTACTGAGATGTAAAATGACAGTTTTTATTCCATTTGTTTTGAAAATATAAAGTAATTATTATAAATTAATATAGTTATATTTTCAAAGAAAAAGTAAAAATTGAACAGAATTTAAAAAATAAATGAATGTTAAAAATTAGTTTCTTACACGATAACACTGATATTAAAAGGCAATGATGGTAGAGATGGTAGTATGTGTTACTTTTTTGAAAAAGTAAAGTCTAGTTTTATTTCGTGTGTTTTTTATTTTATTAATGAATTGACTTGAAGAAAATGAAACTTATTTTTTTTAATATTTGATTTTCATAGGAGATTGGTAATAAAAATATCAAATAATTAATCATTAACAGAGTTTTTATGGAAATTTGATTGTTGGTTTTGTAATTATTTATACATTAACTTTTAATGAAACTAAAAAAAGATTCATAGACACAGAAATTTAAGAAAAATTATTATTTTTTAATTAAATGTTATAAAATAAATATTGAAAAAGTAATATTGCTGTAAGATATGTTTGAATTTATAATTAAAAATTTAAAAATGCAGTATTTATATTTGAAATTTTACGATTTGTTATAAATATATCTTATTTTATTAATATAAATATTTATTGAAATGCAAATGAATACCGTAATATAAACAAAAATATTATATTACATATTTAAAATATGAACATAAATTTTCATTTATATTACATCACATTTGCTAAATATTTACATTTATTTAAAACACAAAGTAGTGTATATATACATACATACATACATACATACATACATACATACATACATATATATATATATATATATATATATATAGGGTGGCCTAAATGAGTCTAAGAGGTTTGACATATATTTATTTGCTTATTATAATTGACAAGAAATTTATATTGATTATTCAATGAGAGCGAAGTTAGTTTTAAAACGCCGAATATTTTATCAATACCATGAAAGTTTTTTTCAAGTAATAATTATTCTGTTATTTTTTTTACTAACGTACATTTTAACCTTTAACGATCAAAAAGTCACACGTAGTAGTCCATCACACTTTTGATATAAAAAACGAAAAGCCACAGGCAAAATTTGAACATAAGTAAATCACTTTTATAAGTTTTATTTCTGTCATTATTATAACGAACATTTTCTGTAAATTTAGCCAATATTTTTTCATTTTATTGATAATTTCAAAAGTGTCGATCGTTTAAAGTTAACATCAATGTTATTAAATTTAGAGCAAAACAATATTTTTTTTAAATAGAATTTTAAAAAAGTATCAATATAACTATTTATATATTATAAAAACTAATTGATTCAAAATTGGTAATAACATAATATAAAATTAGTTATAAATAAAATGATGTATATTATTCCTTTTAAAGAATGATACTTAGTCAACATTGATTTATCAACGGATATCGTTTTGAGAAATATGGTATACCTTTTAACTATTATTACGTTGTAGCGATCTTCTAAAGAATGTAGATAGTTCAAGATGAAATATACTACACTGGTTATAGATATCATCAATAGCGGCCTTTATAAGGGTCAATTGATTTTGACCGAAACGAAGTTATTTCCAAGACATTCTTATGGACTTGATTAAGTTTCATCGTCTATACTGACAAACACTATCGCGTACGTTTAATCAAAAAAGTTATGAATGTTCGTTATTATTTTTAAAGATTTTTATTATCAAATAATATATATTTGTTTTACTAAAAGAATATAATTTTAGGTAAATTATTTTATAAAAAAATGATTAAAATCGATGAAAATTAATTAATAATTTATTATTAAAAAAATTTAATTTTATTACTGGTTTTTCTAAAATTGTTTTTAAATTAATAGGAATACTAAAGAATTTATAACTATGTTGTGAACGTATAAATATTTCAATGTTATAGACTTTGAAATATTTATTGACTATGATGAAAAATGTGGCATATTAAAAATATTTGTTTTATTTTTTTAACTTATGTATATCGGTAATGATTTTTTGTTTGTATTTATAGGTGTTTTTAAGCGTGATAGAACTTTAAATTAAATCCCTATCGAAAGTTCTATCTAACTTATAAAAATACTCTTTATCATACCTTTATATATATATATATATATATATATGTATATATATATATATATATATATATAAAGGTGTTTTTAGGTTAGATAGAAATGTCGATAGGGATTCAATTTCAAGTTCTATTACGTTCAAAACAGTCTATATAATAATAAAACACTGATTATAATAAGACGTTTATACTTTTTATGAATGTATATTTTATTCTATTACGAGTATATTATAAAAAATACGACTATTTATTTTCAATAATATAACTGTTAATATAATAAAAAAATCTAAATTACACCAGTAATTTCGTAACTTTGCAAGACTTTGATTTTATAATTTTAGTACTCTTTCTATTTCTTTAATACCCAAATCAAATATGGTTGCTTGGTCGACAATTGACAGAATAATGTCAGAGTTTAATAGTACTAAAAGTAGCTTTCAAAGTGTATGAACAAAATTGTGAATTACCCTTAGGTATGATGAATGAAATATTTTTTTATTTGACTCGTAATATTCTTTTTTTCAATTTTTGTATGTATCTTCATATACATATTTACATTCATTCAAACACACACACACATATGTGTGTGTGCATATCAAGATTACATAGGGTGGCTCAAATGATACTGAAGGATGTAATATGTAAATATGTATCGAAATCTTCAGTCTCATTTGGACCACTTTGTATTTGTTTGAGAATATGGGTACATTTTTTCCATTGAATATGAAATTTTATTGCACTAGAAGGCAGTATTTTTAAAAATAAATATTTAATCGTCTGCTTTGTATGTTATATGAAAAATTTGATTTTTATAGCAGAAAAAATGCCAAAAATCTATAATATTATTTGATGGTGGAAACATTTATTTTCACTTATTATTTTTATAACATTTACTATTGTATCAATTTTAAACTAAATTAAATGTGTATTTTAAATCTAATTATAGGAAATTTTAAATATAATATTTTATTGTAAAATTATAGAGCATGTAGGGTGTAAATATATTAGGGTATATTATAATAGTGTTTGTAGTGATAACTATTGTATATTGGAGAACACTGTTTAATATGTACATTAATTTTAACAAATATTAGGATGTAATATTATTAGAAATTTTAAATTGTATGTATACTTTGAAAATTTATCCAACATTTTAACTAAAGCGAATTAAATAGATGGACATGTTTAGATTTTCTTAAAGTGTTTAGTACTTTTCTAAATGATCTAAAATTAAACAAATCATATTAGTATATAATTAACAATAAAATAATTTTATTAATTTAATTGTACTATGTGTTTGAAATTCAAATAAAATAAAATAAGATCTATTAAATGGATAGTCACAGAGATTATGAAGAAATGTGATTATTTTTATTTTATTAATTTTTTTTACTAAAGAGATTTTTGAAAATTTAAATCATATGTATGACTTATAAATGTCTGTGAATTTCAAAGAGACCTATTGTCAAGTTTCAATATTTAGTAGTTGTAAACAGATGTAGACTTCCTAAATGGATAAACAGTATGGAAATGAATGTATAAAAATACCAAAAGAAAATTTGTGTTGTATATAGAGAAGATGTAGTTAATAAAGGGATAATCCAAAAGTGATTTGCTTAGTTTCATATTGAAGATTAATATAGATATTCATTTCGATTTGGCTATCATATAATTTAAATAAAAAAATGTTTGTTCGTATTTTCGCCTGGGATTTATTATTGAAAGGTAATAAAATCGAATTATTCTTATAACTGCTGATGAGAAATGAATTGTTTACAATAGTATTAAATGTAAAAAATCGTGAGGAAAGTAAAATGAAACACCATTAACTACACCAAAAGCCCATATTTATGAAAAGAACATTTTGCCTTATGAAAGTTATAAAAGTTAAACTGGAAAAGTATTGTACTTTATTGGAATGCTTAAAGTCTGCAGTTCAAAAAAAAGTCGAAAATAAATCAATAGAAAAATAGTGTCTTTCATTATAACAATGCCCGGTTATATGTTTTTTTAATGACTTGGCAAAATTTTTTGAAGATTGGATGGAATATTTTACTGCATTTATCTTATTAATCAGATCTTGCACCTTCAGATTAGCATTTATTTCGGTATCAGCAGAACTTTTTAATCTGGAAAAACTTTAATTCTTCGGAAGTCTGAAAAAAATATTGGGAACAGTTTTTTAATCAGAAAATCAGGAAATCCTATGAGGATGTAATATGAAGTTGCTTGTAAGATGATGGAAAGTAATCGATAAAAAAAGTATACGAGTACATTAACCAGTAAAATTATAAACATATAAAAAACTATGAATTTAATCTAAAAAACCTAACGAACTTTCCGAATAACCCAATAAAAAATAAAATAATTGTAAAAAATGATTCATTTATTTCATAAAAATACAATATTCCTTTTACACACATACATACAGATATATATATATATATATATGTATGGATGTATGTATGTGTGTGTGTGTGTAAATCTATTTATACGAATGTTGTGCAAAAATTCACTTTTATATACATATTAAAATTTTCAACCCTGTGATATACATAAGTATGTATTTTTGAAATTTGATTGAGATTAAAGATAAAGTAAGTTACAAATCTCATGGTACTATGAAAGCTTTAGAAATGTAATAAAGAGTCGATAGCGTAATGTAGAGAGATTCAACTTTGATACTAACAATGAAATTCAATCAGTAAAGTCTTTCATTGGTACGGTGTACTTTCCTTTGAACAAGAGTTTACACAAAAGTGAATTAGAAACGATTTTCAATAATTTTAGACACTAGATTTATAATAACCTCTTTATATTTCAATTTGTTTTCATTTATTATAACAAGATTTATATACTGTGGATTATGTAGTTATTAAATTTCTATGTAAATTGTAAATAATATTTTAACAATTTTATTACACGAAAATATGTATAAACATTTCAGTGTTATAAAAATCGATACTTACTAAATAAGAAATATACACGTACTTTCCATAACTGTTTGAATGTATTATATAAATTCTGAAAAATAATAGGTATTATTAGTATAATTAAAATGATTTTAATGAACTTTAAGACAATTAAAAAATTAATATTATATAGAACATAATTAATAATATATTTTTATGATAATTTGTTTTTTATGTCTTTGTAAATTTATTTATTTTTCTCATTGATAACTGATAGTTAAATTAGAATGTTTTTAAAAAAATATTGATTAAAATTACCAGTATTTAAAAATTTTAAGGAATGTAAATTTAAATATTTTTCTAATATTTCTTTAATTAAGTGCTATTTTTATTTAAAAATTAATAAGATATTATAAATAATTAAATTATAATATTATAATGATTGAATAAATCATAATGACTAATAAAAATAAATAATTTAATTATATGATTAAATTATTGATTTATTTATTTATCACTGTTGTAATTTTTATTATTTTTTTAACAATTCATAACGTAATATTGAAAGTAAATATCCTTTCATCTAAAGATTATAAATAAAAAGTATTTTTAAGGCTAGACTAAAAAAATATTATAAATAAAATATATAAAACCTAGTTTTATTGAAGTTTTATTTGCAAGTAGCATATTTTATTTCCATAACATAATGTTTAAATTACTTATGAAAATTGAGTAAATAGAAATTACATTTTTTATTCCCACTATTAGTATATTAAATTACACGTATAATTTAATAATAAATTATTATCTATATTATATAATTTTTATAACAATAAATACAAAGTATGCGTAATTTACTATTAAATGTATATAAGATTTTTTAAAATGTTTTTTTTAAATATATAATTTTTACTCCAATAATATGTGTAATAAAATTACAAATATTTTTTTAAAAATATGCGAAATTAAAATGTAATAGAAATTCTGTTCCTATCTAATTATGTTCAATAATATTTTAAAATAATTTTTTTACATGAATATTTTAAAAAGAGTATCAGGTTCTTCTGTTCTGTTTAATTGTATCAGTCAATCTATTTGAAAAGTCTGGCAGAAATGGCCTAAAGGTATAGCACCGACAGAACTCAGATTGAGAATTTATTTAATTAAAAATGTGTAATATCAAAAAATGACTTCAGTAATGGAAAATGAAAATTAATCAGGAATATGGTTAAAGTTTTTTATAACAACTGATATTAAATTTTTATACAAATATTCATTTCTATTTATTATAATATTATATTAAATAGTAATATTTTTATTTTTCAAAGTTTTGGAAGATTTATAAATTATATGTTTGTCTTATGAATTAATAAGATGTTAATATTTAGTATATACGTACATACATATATATATATATATATATATATATATATATATATATATATATATATATATATATATATATATATATCAGTTTAAATCATCTACTGCTGAGCGAAAGATTCATTAAATGTTACCATTCAATAGTACTTGATCATATTCATCACTCTGACTAGAAGGGTTGTTGAGGATTCTTCATATCGATTATATATATATATATATATATATATATATATATATATATATATATATATATATATATATGTATTTTTTATATCAAAAGTAATTTGAAAATAAAAATATTTTTGATATATTTTTTATAAATATATTAACATTTTGTTCCAAATATAAATATATAAAATGATAATAGTTATTTCATATTTACAAGAAATATATTTTTATTATAATATAATATGTATAACTAAATGGTGAAACATTACTTCATACTAAATATATATGTGTGTATGTGAGTGAGTGTGCGTTCGTGTGCGTGTTAGTGGTTATTTTTATTTATATGAATTAAATGTTATAAAATATATCGCATTAATGAAAAAGATGTACTTGCCAATCATTTAATTAACGAAATTAAAAAAAATAATTTGATTTTTTATTTGATCTGAATTTTCTTTGAAGGTTGATTATATAAATA
Source organism: Neoneuromus ignobilis (assembly GCA_029203775.1). NCBI lineage: Eukaryota > Metazoa > Arthropoda > Insecta > Megaloptera > Corydalidae > Neoneuromus > Neoneuromus ignobilis. The sequence continues at coordinate 33,840,880 of CP092087.1, forward strand.
TTAATTTCAAGAATTTGATAAAATATATGTATGTAGATAAGTGAATTTATATGTATATATTAATCAGTGTATAGGAACCTGTATTTCACTTGCAAAACAAACATTAATTATCATATTTTCACAATAATTACAAACGTAAACAACATCTATTTTGTAAATGTTAGGGTTGGCTGAGACTCTTTTAGTCATGAAAGGGTTCACGTATGTGATCTACTCCTTCAATATAATTATGAGTTTTGTGAACATAGGCGCAGGCCTTTATCTTTAAAATGATAATGAAGTACTCTAGTCTAGACTTTGAGTTAGTAATAAATTGAATTGCCCACAGCGTTGAAATAACAAGCTTTAGTATATTTATCTCACGGGTTTGTTTATATCAAACATTATTCTGTGTTTACGGTTTATTCAAATCAAAACAGCTATTCAACTATTTAAAAATTAATTGAATGTTGTTAATGTGCATTGGTGTATAGATTTATTGATTTTCTTTTAATATGCTTAATGTTTGTGCACATTTGTTTTATAAATAAATTAAGTAATATATAAAAAAAATAAGTATATGAAAAACGTATAAATTTAACTTAAGATAATTTTAGATACGAATTTATTTTTCCAAATATTGTGCAAATAATGAGTTATTAATTCGTCTTTAATTATTTATTCTGTTTGATAAAATTTATAAATTACATTTGTATATATTAGATGACCAGTGTATATATATATATATATATATATATATATATATATATATATATATATATATATATATATATATGTAAAACACACATATTTATTTTTAAAGTATAGTGTGATTATTTTGTTTAATATTATACGAACTAAGTAAATAAATTAATTTATTGTAGTATTTGTTTTATATATATATATATATATATATATATATATATATATATATATATATATATATATATATATATATATTGTTTTATAGTTTTAAAATTATGTCAATTATGTATTAGGAAAAAGATAAAATTATTTATATATATATATATATATATATATATATATATATATATGTATGTATATATGTATATATATATATATTTGTATTATGTTTTATTTTTAATTTATTTCTTATCGAGTGTTGTAATTTAGTTTACTAAATTAAATATATTTGTTTAAAAAATAGTATATCAAACTTTTAGGTTTTTTATAAAAATTATATAAAATATTTCTAATATTTTTGAGTTTTCTTCGAATACTAATTTTATTTTATATTTATTTTTTAAACAAGTAGGATTTAGTTTATATGTAACTTATGTCTCCACCCTTCATTTGTATTTGGGCAACCTCGTATATATATATATATATATATATATATATATATATATATATATATATATATATATAGATAGATAGATATTTGTACATTTATAGATTTGATAAAGGTGTCTTTATCTATTACTGCATGTAGATTTAATTTTTAATAAATTCAAAATTTTAATTTTTTATTTTTATTTATGAGAAAAGAGAAACAAAAGGTGCTTTAATTCAGTTTTAATGAAAACTGAATAATGTGATACAGAACGTCATTGTTTTATCTACGTGATTCAATTACTGTACAAGAACAACGAACGCGATTTTTAATAAGATCTTGTAAGCTTATCCTGTTGATGTAATACATCTTTTCCTTTGTATACTACAATGTCCAGTGTTTCTATCCATCGCCGTACTTCATGGAACAATTGATTACATTAAAATATCAACGAGTCGGTTTTAGCGGCTTTATCCGTACAAACTTTCTATTCGGATCACAACTTGTTCACTCGACAGCTTATTGGAATAATCGAAATATTTACATTAAAATTAGCTGCTAAACTCTTTACAGCACTTGAAATTTAATTTAAATAACTTAAAAGAATTTCGAAAATATGGAATAATGTTTAATACATCCAACCATATTCAATAAACCCATTTATTTGAATTATGTAAAAGGTTTAAGTGAAAGGTTTTATCTGTAGTTTATACAATGTATAATTCCTGAAAGATATTTATGAAAAATGTATGTAATACAAAACTTTAATAAAAAATATTTTTATTTTGATAAATTTATTATAAATGATTGAATAGTAATAATTATTTACATATAAAATGTGAATAAAAATATAAAATTATGAAAGTGTGAACATTTTTAGTATGATTTGGACCATATGTTTTATAAATTCAGTATTATATTTTCTAAAATAACATATATATATATATATATATCACATCACATCATAAAGCCCATATCAATCCATTACTGGACGAGAGCCTCAATGAATGCTACCATTATATATATATATATATATATATATATATATATATATATATATATATATATATATATAATGAATTATTTTATAATAATAATAAATTAAATATTTAAATACGGTTATATTTTAAAGAAGTTTTTTTTTTTAAATTTACTATTCTTAAAAAATAATTCTATTGGTATTTTATTCTAGTATATATATATATATATATATATATATATATATATATATATATATATATATATATATATATATATATATATATCTTATATATCTTAAATAATTAATATATTTCATTACATTTTAAAAAAAAGTATAAAATGCTCATTAAATGGAAAGCAATCTCTAGTTTTTATAAATATTTTATCGAGTTATAGAAATAAGTTTTATTTATATAATATATATATATATATATATATATATATATATATATATATATATATATATATATATATATACAACAGTGTATCAGTACAACTTTATGTTTAAAGAATGGTTAATAGAAATGTTTGTTAATGCAAAAGTAGAAATATTATTCATATTTTTATTACAATTATATAGTAATATAAAGGCAATAAAATGTTATTTTAATATTTTATTTCACATTAAAAATGAAAAGTAAAACTCAATAACATTTATTTATAATATCCAATCTTTTCTTTGAAATATTTATTGACAGAAATGTACGTTTTATATTTTATAGACATAAATTCAAAAATGAATGAAAAGCAGTTAGATTGAGACTGAGGTAATGCTTTGAACTCTATATTAGTATTTCCCACTAGCTACGATTGGAATTATGCGACTTAATTTAAAAATTCGTAAAGGTATTCAAAAAGTATTTTTATAAATTCTTTGAAGTGAAAATTGTATTTTCATAAGTCGTTTAGGTTTTTGGATATATGTGAATTTTTTTTAGGAAACGTTTAATCAATATGTAAATTATTAATAAGAAGTAAAAGATAAGAAACAGAGATGGAAACAAATCAACATGAAAAATTCACTAAAAAAGTATTTCTTTTTTTGCTTACTTATTTTATATTATATTTTCTTATTTAAATGATATTTGATTGTGAAAATGATTGTTGGATGAGAATATTTTTCAATAATTATTAATATATTATGATGAATGCATGGAAATCAAAATATAGAAAGAAAACTATATATAAATTTTTTTGAATAATAAATATTTTAAAATATAAACAAATTTAATATTTATTAAATTGTTTAATATATATATATATATATATATATATATATATATATATTAAAATAATAACTTTCTTCGTAGTAGTAATCTTTTGATAATTCATATTAAAAAAAATTCAATACGCAATTGGAAACGTAAATAATATGTATAAAATTCTTTAAGAAAAGAATATTTCAAGAGATACCTTTTTATGAAAAATTTGAAGAGAATGTGTGCTGAGATTAAGCGAAGCAAAAGTCGGAACCGTGAATACAATGGGATAGACTTTATCATGAACAAAAAAAAGCACACAATTGAATATTCACTTGCGCAAAACAGATGTTATCTAAAAGTAAAACATTTTTTCTTTCTTTTTTTTAATTATATATGATTTGTATTTAAAGATTTGCTCATTCAAAAATTAATAAATTAAATAGAGAGTGTGCAATTTTTACGATGTTTCTAATATAATATAGATAATATATAATATTTTTCAGAAAAAGAAAATGCGATATTTAAAAATTGGGAAATGTATTCATATATAAATTTTTATATTGTACCATTAGTCTGTAGTATGTACTGATATAATTTTATGAAAATCAAAATAACATTTTTTTTAAAGCTTAACTATAAATAAGTTAATATTAATTTATATTTACACAATTTGAATCATTCATTAATAAAACACAAAAAATCATACAAACACATTTATATATATATATATATATATATATATATATATATATATATGTAATATTTATGGTTATATATGTAATTTGAGTCGTAGTATATTCCAATCTAAATTTATTATATAGATTAAAATTTGAAATATATTTCCAGAAACCGTGGTTCTTAATTACTTTCGTACAAATATTTCTGAAGTGATAATGTGAAATACTGGAAAATAAATCTTTAAAATCATATGTAGGAACTTATTTCAAAGTCAATGCTTTAAAATGGAAATAATTCGACTGACAAACTAACTCGTTACATCCAGTCTTTTACAAATATCCAATTTAAATATTTTATGTGAAAATACATATTTGTTTTGTACAGATAAATTTAGAGATCATTTATTTGTATTTGACCTGTCTTTATCTCTTTCGCATGTTCAGTAACTACCCTGTAATTATTATTAATAATTTTGTACTCGTATTCCTTTCATATTCGTGTTCATTGTGAACGTTACGCACTTATATATATATATATATATACATGTATATACATTAACATATATGTATTTATACATGAAATATGTTCAATAAAAAATTGTATACGATTACTCCTCTCATTTATACAGTTTGTAACTTTCTTTTTGTAAATATGTATGTATGATTGACTCTGACAATAAGTTAACATTTTAATAATTCGTCTTTTTGGTAGTTTGTCATAATAGAACTGAGTTCTGTGTACAAAAAATAATTTAATTTCTGTGCTTTTTATATAATGAAGTATTTTAAAGGGTTGAAATATAATTTTAAAAAAGCGAAATACCATGGTGTAATGCATAACTTTATTATGAAATGGAAAAATATATATAAGGATCGGATAATTTCTATTATGAAGAAAAAAGTTGTCAGAAAATCCACTAAATAGAGAAATTAAGAGTTTTTCAAGTTGTTTGTGGAGAATTTCCATATATGATGATGAAGAAAATCAAGCAAAGCTATTGAAATAAAGCACAAATGTATTTTTTTTATTATCAGATAGAGACTTTTGGAAGATATGATGAAATTTAATAGTATTTTGATGAAACCAATACTTTCAGAATTATATATGGAAAAATCTAATTGACAAGTGAAATTTTTATTTAAAGAGCTAAGATATGCTTTGTCTAGGCAAGAAGAAAATATTATGCTGTGTACTGTGAAATATCTTGTAAATAAAAATTATTGTCATAATTTTATACATCTTTTAAAAAATTTATGAATTTCAAATGTTATAATATATATATATATATATATATATATATATATATATATATATATATATATATATGAATGTATATATGTATATATGACATTATATATATGTTATTATTTCTATAAAAATATTTTGTAATATTTTATTGATATCTATATATAAAAAAAATCATATCGTTTTGTAGAATGATATATGAAAAGTTAACCTCTTGACTGTTTGAAAATTATTTGTTTCTCGAAATTGTTTTCAATAATATATATGTATGGAATTCGTCCAGTTCAAATACCTGAAAGCGAGCTGTGAAGCATATTTTTTTCTTTTATAAACGTGAAATATACCTTAATATTTTTCAGATATAGTGGAAATAAAAATATATTCATTTTATATCTTGGGTTGTTCTACAAGTGAGTATCAATTCAGATACAATATTTTTTTGAATAAAATGAAAAGTTATTGAGATTTATTGTAGTATTTCTTTTTTTAAAATATTTTTTATTCATATGGACTTAAAAAATTACAATCATAAGTAAAAGAATAATTTTTTTTAGAGAAGTAATTTACAAGTGTGTGAAAAGTATGTGTAAGATATTAAAGACAAATAAAAGTTTTTTTCTTAATTTTCAGTCATTTTTAATATTGATTTTTTTTTGTTTACAAAATCGTTTAATTTTTACGATTGTTATAAATTTTTTTAAATATAAGATAGAACTCTGATTAGCATTAGAGTTTAGTAATAGTTTCAGGCTCTTAAACATTTTTTTTATTTTTTGTAATCAGATATAATAAATAATAAGTATAATAAATCAGCAAGTGATTAGAAAATTTTCTCTAAGATTAAACAAACGTAACATTTTAAAGTATTTGATTTATTAAAATGATTACATTAATAAAAGGCATGTTTATTTAATTTGTGTTATAATAATATTAATTTTTATTTAATTTAGTATAAAATATGTATTGGGTTGTATTTTCGTTAGAATTAAATTTTATGTTAAATTAATGTGCTTTTTCAATTAGATATTGATGTATTATTTACATTATGGTTTTAAAATTACATTTTCTGTATGTTTTATATTTGTTATTACACTTTATAGAGTTAAATGTAAGTGATATTATGTTAAATTAAGTTCAAAAAATTAGATTATCAAAATTTGATTAATGTTGTATACTTAGGCAGTTGTCTATTTCTTATGATTTTATTAAATTTAAAAATATATTTTGAGTAGATTCAGTATGTTCTAACTTTAACTTTCAGAAAGTTTCAATTACTTTTTTATATAGTAATAATTTTTTTTTACTGAAATTAATGTAGTATTTTAATTTATAATTAAAGTAAATTAAACTATTTTTTTTTAATTTAACACAAATGGATTTTAATCCTAACACCACAATAGTTATATATAATAAATTGGTTAAAATAAGAATATAATAAAAATATATGAAATATACAATAAATTCAAACATAGAAAAAATATAATAATTATTTTATCAAATATAATTAACAATTGTAAATTTTATATTCACGAATAATTCATAACATTGAATCTGTCAAAGCAAGAAATGCTAGTATTTATTCCTTCATTAAAAATTGATATTTCAATTTAAATGACTAAATCAGTTTGTGTTTTTAAACTTTATTTACTTAAAATTGAGTAACGTGTGCATATATATACATACACGCATATATATTTCATATGAGTATGTGTATCATGTTTGCCTAAAGATCGATTTAACTTTTTTGATGTTAAATTTTTTGTAATGTTTGCAAATATATTTAATTTACAATGCTTTTTTTATTTTCAGATATTATCACCAATAACGAACGAACTTCAACGCAGCACCTAATTTAATTCAACACGAATATACGTGGGATTGTGAGAATGATGTATATAGATAATAAACACATTTATTGTTTGTTAAAATTGTGTTCTGTAGTATACATAACAAATTAATTGAAACGCTTAAAATTACGTTGAACCACAAAAGGCTTAACACGGCATATTATACGTATTTAATTTTTAATTATCTATGGTAAATACTATTAGTGGTTATTACTGTAATTCATTTTATTAGTTAATATAGTTCGATATAGTTTTTGTAATTTTTAGATATACAATACAAATGAATAATATAAGCTAAAAAAATATTATTCAAAATAAAATTGACAAAAAATATTATTCAAAATATATTGAAATAATACAATTTAATAAGAATTTTAAAACTGGTTAAGCTATAAAATAAAAATTATGTTTTAAAAATTTAATAAGATTATTGATTTTATATAAATGTATATAAAATAACTTTATAAGCGTGTTGGTTGAAGTAAATATGTTTTTTCATTGATAATTTATTAGATTGAGAGTTTGCTAATTTTTTAAAATTTTCTTTTAAATTTTTAACTAGCATGAAATATTATGATTCTTTGTAGTATATCTAAGTTTGGCAAGATTTTATAGCGTATTATAAAAATAGTATGAGAAGTTATAGTAACTGTTAAATAAAAAAAGAGATCAATTGAACTGTAATAAATTTATTCGCTCACATTATTAATTTACATTTAAATATATAAACGCCTCTTTAAAAATCAAATAATATTGATTTAAATATCGAGATCATATTGAGTATTATTTTCAATAAGTTTTTTTTATCAAAATTGAGTTTGTGTTATTAGATCTATTTTCATACATAAATTTTCTATATTTGTTTCAATAATACTTGATTTATTCCAATGTGATATTAATATTAAATTTGAAAATTGATTTTAATATCAACTACTTTGTAAAAAAAATCACTTCAAATATATTACCAATTCAATTCAAAACTGTAGGTAGCGTTAATAGCTTTCTATTTTAAAGTAGAAAATTATTTTAAAATAAAAAAATTAAATTATTAGACATATTAAAAAAGCAATGAAATAATATTATTTTCTAAATTTGTAGACAAAAAAAAATTAATGTCCTATAAAAGTAAAAAAAAACGATATGAGCTTGAAATAAAATATAAATTTCCTTTACGTTATTTATTAAATTATATAAATACACTCTTTACGTTTATATATATATATATATATATATATATATGTATATATATATATATATATATATATATTGCTGTCCAGATGGTTTCTTGTTGGGCCAGAGACTTGGGTCTGCTTGCCTGCTTTTACAGATGTGAGGCTTTTCCGGCTCGGTTGAGCTGAGGAACACTGGCCTTTCTGCTCGCCTGGTTTTTATGGATTGAGTCGGCTGGCTGTTCTACGCTCGACTCCACCGTCATCGCTGATTGGGTGAAGTCAGCGTGTGCGGCTGATATATATATATATAAACTATTAGTTTAAGTTACATTATGTTTAAGTTTGTATAAAATATCAGAGCAAAATTTCAATTGTTACAGTCTGCATCTTTTATAGATTATTTTTATTTACATTTTAAAATGAATATTTAGTAACATGATAAAAATGATTATTTAAATAAGTAGGTAAAATATATATTTTAGTTTAACATACAGAATTTTTAGGATAGATTTACTTTTAGAAATGTTGAATATAATTAGCCTGAAATCTAATAAAATTAGAACAAGTTGAATATATTCATTGTAAATAAGGAAAATATAAATATTTGAGAACATGGGTAAAATAAAGAGTTATTATGATATTTCATGAAAATAATATTTATGAAATAAATTTTAATAAAATGAAATTTAGGTATAAGTACAAACGGTATAAAATAGAATTGAAGAATATTCATTGTTAATAAGAATTAAAAATACTTATGAGTACACCTATCCTCCGATTTACACTGAAGGTCGGTTCCTCAAAAAACCGTGTAAATCGAAATTGTGGATTTTTATAAGCAAAACCATGTAAATCGAAAATAAATTAAAATTAACCAGAAGTTTAATTACTGTTATCACTTTCATAGCCTATTAATATTTTCTACGAGACTTGGTAATGAAATCCGTAATTAACAATTGTATTCGGTTTTTGGTTAAATCGTTATAGACCTCCTCATATTGAGTTAAGCATTTATTAATATCTCGCTGGAATCGGAGAACTCGTTCAACATTCGGATCATTTTGTGGAAAATGATTACCCAATTTTCGCTCTAATTCAAATATGTGCGCCGGTATTACCAAGCGAACGGAATTAAAAAATGACTGCAGAAATATGATACAGTCAAAATGTTCACTTTTATCAGTTTTTTTTAAGTCAGTTATTTTGAAAACCGTGTAAAAGCGAAATTGTGTAAAAAAGTACCGTGTAAATCGAGGGATAAGTGTATTCAGATAATAAAGTACTAAAGATTATTAAAATGATAAAAATCCCATAAAACATTGGGTATGCATTTTTTAGTTTTGAATATGTATAATACAGTTAATTTTTTTTTAAAATATGAACTTTTTCAACTTTCAAATTGTTAAAACAAAGCTGTACAGACAACCTATATTAATTTACAAATTATTTTTTAAAGTTTAAATCTTGAAAAAAAAATTATATACATTTTTTCTGCAAAACAATAAAACAAATGCATATTCTATTAAATATACAAATATTGCAATATGTAATTTATTATAATAAAAATGTGCAAAAAGTACAATAAAACATTGGAATAATATATATATATATATATATATATATGTATATATATATATATATATATATATATATATATATATATATATATATATATATATATATATATATATATATATATATATATATATATATATATATATATATATATATATATAAAGTTTGTTAAAAAAGTACCGGGAATTCTTGATTTAGAAGACGCGCATTAAAGGAATTTTAATTTTTTTTGGGGTAAGTTGACAACACTGCAATTCAATTTTATTTCAAGTTCGAGCATGATATATTACGAGGTTTATTTATATGAGTCGATCGTAGGTATCGAAACTGAATTTTTACAATAGATAAAATTATTGAGTAAAGAAAGAGTAATTTCAAACTTTGGGTAAGCAGGAAATTTATTAGAATAGTATAAACATCCATTTTTGAAAAGTGATTTTATAGCTTAATTTTGATTTAAAGTTATCTCTTTAGTTTTTCATGGTATTTTTAAAAAAGGTCATTAATAATTCAATATATTTTATACTGTATAGTTTTATATAAATACACAGTGTTAGAATTTTATTAAAAAAATATATGTTAATTAATAATAGTTATATATATATATATATATATATATATATATATATATGTATAAGAATATTTAACTCAAAAAAGTTTTATAAATGTTATATTTTAATAAAAATTCTTTGATTTATGTCAATTAGAACAGCGCGCGTTAAACAGTTTAATTATTATTGAACGTTATTCCACAAAGAACAAAAATAAAAGAAATACCTTTTCAGATATAAAGGAAAAGTGCGTGTGCGAAAGTGTGTTTTAATGAGAAATGTTAAGATTCGAATAAAAAGACGAACCAGTGACCCCTACGTACATCTGTAAGTGTGTATCACAAGCAACCAACCTGATTGTCATACTGTATCTGTACACAAGGCTGGCTGCTGTGGTAACCATGGCAACCACAACGGCGTCGGCACCACCGTTAGCACGCCAGCCTACTACGACGAAAAACATCGAACATCCATCGGATGCGAACGAAGACTCTCGGAGCGTATCACCTCAACGTCACACGCAGGTATATACAATATTTTCTATATTTACTGACCTCGTATTCACGGATCTTAATGTATGTGCTGAATATTCACTAAATGCAAATATTATATCCTCTTTTTCACAACGCTATCAGTATAAATAAATTCGAAACAATTAAAAAGTAATTAACGCTTTAGAAGACAGCATGAAATACGTTACACGGAACTTTTATTGTAAGAAAAAATTGGAAAACGTGGAATTTCAGATTCTTTGCATACCGAAGAAAATATTTTTACATGAAAGAAATATTTTATCATTTACTTTATAGTAAAATATAAATATTAAACTTCACATTTTTTTATATAAACAGATCCGTAATAAACGAAGTAATATTTTTTAAAAAAAAGCATTTTAAGCTTTTTTTGTAATAGAAAATTTTAAAATCTTAATGAACGTGACAGAGGTATTAAATATTTTAACATAAATTGGTAACGAATTTTTATATACACAGTTAGTTAATTTAAAAATGAAGTTCTGAGCCAATAGGATAATATTACTGTTAAGTACGAGTAATACTGTTTTGGTTTTAACAAAATTTAACGAATTTTACAAAAAATAAATATAATTAATAGTAAATTAAAATTTTGTACAATTATAATTTGTTATTAATTTTATTTTAGTTTTAATTTTACTTTATAAAATACTACATTAAGTAAGAAGATAACAATTATTATTTTTTCTCACAAACTATTATTGAAAATCATATATTTTTTCAATATAAAATAAAAAAATCTGTTTATTTTTAATTGATTTATATTAAAAATTATGCAGTTGCAATGATAATACCCAATTAATTATACAATTACAATGTATTTTTTTTTATTATTTAGTTATAAGATAAAGGTTAAAATGAAATAAAATATAATTTTAGTCATATTTTATTTTTTTAATGTTTATTACGAAAAAATTTAGTCCAGAAAATATAATTAGAATTGAAGAAATATCTAGAAGACACAAAAAAAATTTTTTTAGTGTATAATTTATTTTTCTAGTTTTAAAAAATACTATCCTTCAGGTAAAATCAAAGAAATTTTCGTAAATGATAAACATACACACACACACACATACACACACACACAAGTTATATGAAACACATGTAACTTTCCCAAGGCTAGTCACACGGGAACAGCATACATTGTCCACGTGTTTATTGTTGAATAATAATTCCTTTAGGAAGTAAATAGAACTATAAAAAACGCGACAATCAATTTTTGAAGTAAATAAAATACCTTAATAATGAGAACTAGAGGTTTCTTTGTTACTTATTACATTTGGTAACGGCAGTTCTACACTGGACGTTACAACGACAACATCAATTCTAAAATAGAGGATGCAACCAAGAAGAACTCCTCAAGTCACTGTTGTTGATTGATAATTGAAGAACCTGATTTTAAACGTTGTAATTGTTGATTGATAAATAAAAATATGTTTTATTAAAAATCGTACTTTCGATTAATTTAAAAATAAAACTCACACGTACACACACACACACACATATATATATATATATATATATATATATATATATATATATATATATATATATATTTATAAAACAAATTGGATTTTATTTTCTTAACAAATGAAAAAATTCTTTCATACATAACCTTCATTTTTCAATATATTTATTATATTTTCGCATAGATAATTTTTAAAGTTGAGTAGCTCTTTTTACTCTATTCAAAGAATTTCTTTGTTATATGAGTAGCTACTATACATCGTTTATTACCTTTTAGTGTAACGAAAATCGTTCACTTTTCAAATATTCCATCCATAATTTAAATAGACAGTAATCGCTCTAGGCCAAATCACCATTTTAGGTGATATATAGTTGTACATTTTAACTTAGTTCATCAAGAACTGAATCCGTTAAATTAGCGGAATTTAGATGAATATTTTATTGAATCATATAGAAAAATATATTTTGATAGTTAAATTTGTCTAATTAGTTTAAATACTTTGTACGTTTTCTTCCTTTTTGATAGTTATTTTGGTATAAAATATTTGGTTTTTATTATATTTGCTGTAAATCATAAGTTCAGTGAGAAAACACATTTTTATGTTTCAGGATACAGAAGCATACTAGCGTGTTTTATATAGAATATTTAAGCTTTCAATATTTCAACTAGTGACGATTTGAAATGGCATCGTTTAATGCTATTTACTTTGATCTTTAGAATATAAAGTTGTATTTATGTTTCATTTTTTATGAAATTTTTGACGCGATACTTTTTTATTTCTCTCATGTTATTAAGTTTTTTTTTATTTCACATTCCATTGATATTAAAAATGTTTTATGAATATTAGGTAAATGGTTATTAATATAATAAATTTAAGCTTCCATAAATTTATAAAAATAAAAATATTAACTATAACAAAAAAATCGATTTAGTTTTAAAAAAACTCAAAAAGGTTTTTAATATTTTTTGAGAATGTTTATTAATTTAAAGTTAAACTAAATAAATAAAATATAAGAAGGAAATTTAACAAAAATATTTTTTTTAGAACTAATGTATAATTAAGAAAAATATGTTTTTTTCCTTAATTATTATTCTATACTATATATTTATTTACTTAAAAAGATTATAATAGTGTAATATAAATTAAAGGACATTATTTAGGAAAGAAAATTAATTTTTTTAAAAAATAGTTACTTTTATGATCTGTTTTGGGACAGTTTTTCTATAAAAAATTGAAAAAAATGAATTATAAATATAGAATGATTATTTGTATATATGTATATATATATATATATATGTATATATATATATATATGTATATATAAATATATATTTCGATTATTGATAAATTAAAAAAAAATGTCAAAAGAGAAGATTTCAAAGTGTGAGAGTTTATATTGATGCTGTAATGTTTATGTATTTACCTTGCATATGTATTGTCCTACTTTTAATATAAACTGGTTTTCCAGATGAACATAGAAGGGGTTGGTTAGAAACAGAAGTAGAAGTAAATGAATTGATCATGTGAAGCCCTCTCTTGTAGTGTAATAATGACTTAACGTTCAATGCCCATGATAACAGAAATGTCTATAGTATGAAATTGAGTATCAAACTCATGATTTATTCATCGAGTACAGAATCATTATTAAGTGTTGTAATATTATTGATAGGTCATATATATATATATATATATATATATATATATATATATATATATATATATATATATATATATAATTGACACAAATAACATTTAAAAAAGTTTATTTCTCTTATCGTAATTTTAATCGAATTAAATGTAATCAACAAATAATTTTTTGTTTAAATATGATAATTAATGATGTATTTACTGGCGTTAAATCTACATTTTTTTGTTCTATGCCAATTATTGAAAATGCGTGTACTGAAATTTATTGCTACGTAAAACATAAAATAGATTGAAAAATATCAATTGTGGAGTTGAGAATATAGTGCAATTAAATATAACTTAGTGTCATAAAAATTGTTTATGGACTTTGTGTTATATTTCTTTTTTGTATTATTCTCATTCTATTTTTAATTGAAAAGAATAATTATGAAAAAAAAATTATTTAGCTTATTATTCGAATTCTCTTATTATTTTTATAATTATGTTATTTATCATTATTTCGAGGCTAATTATTTTATAATCTTTCTAATTTTCCACAATGAGTATAAATTTAGTGTTTGTTTGTTTTTTTTAGTACAAGGAAGAGAAATTATGAAAAAATATTTTTATTAGTTTAATAATTTTAATAAAGAAAATATAGCATTATTTTACATGAAAGTTATGTATGTTATGATTAAAAGTTTTTAAAAATTTATCTTGATGGTATGATGTTGAATCGTATTGAAAAATGTGACATTTTCGATATAATTAGAGTATTTTAAATTGGTTAGATTTCATTAAATGTATTCTTTTTTATTATTTTCTACATTGTCTATATTTTTTATAATAATTATTGATCCGATTCTTATAGTTGTAGTACATATCACACACACACATACACACATACACACATACACACATACACACATAAACATACACACACACACATACACACACACACATATATATATACATACATATTTTTAACAGTACCTGTTTGATATAAAATAAAAAAATCTCATTATTTTCTAAATTTAAGTATAATACAGAAAATATCTAAAAATTCGGGCTACCGTTTTAGTCTGCATTCAATTGAATTTACTTTCTTCCAATTTATATTTCAGACCTTTTTAAAATTTAATTCTAATGTCTAGGCTCCTCAGTATTTTTAGTTTTATTTTATTAAATAGATTTTTTAAAATGTATGTACATATACATATATATACATATATATATATATATATATATATATATATATATATATATATATATATATATATATAAATACATTAATATATTTATAATTTTCCTCAATATTATAAGAATGGAATATTTAAAAGCTAACATTTTTCATTTTTAACATTTTTTCTTTTTTTACATTTATTGAAATATTTTCAAAAGTTGATAAAAGAAAGTTTAGAAATATAATTAAAATTAATCACCATACCTACATTGCACATAAAATTAACTTAATAGTAAAGTAAGTTTCTGTTTGAATAAGTGAAGACAAAATTAGAAACTTTACAGACAGTAAAAAACAAAAATAAAAATCGATATAAATTTCATTAAACAAAGCACAAATTGAAATAATGATTATTGGATTAATGTAAACTTAGTTGTTAATATTTTTTGATTTAGTACATTTATAACGATATTTCTAAAGTTTAGTAAGTAAAATAAATTCAGTGTATTTAGTAAATTAAGTTAACTTGTTAGTTTTATTATTTTCTTTTCATAATAAGAATTTTACTTATTATTTCGTTATTTAATCATGATTATATTTCGAATGTTTTTATGAATAAAATTATAAAAAAATAAGTTACGAAAGAAAATTGTATTTAATAAATAGTGGTTTTATAAACTGAATTAGAAAAGTTAGTATATTACAAAAATAGTATAATAAAAATTAATATATAAATCTATTTTTCTAAATTTGTAGTTTGTAAAAATTAAATATGTAGATTATTTTAAATTTGTAAACTCATTAATATCTAAATGTAATTGTTTTACAAAATCGTAAATTAATTATATTGTGTGGATAAAATAAAATTGCCATAATAGATACTTGTGTGATGCTTATAATAAATCATTGCATAAATTATTAAATGTATGTAAGTGTTTCTGATGAATTATTTTCTTCAAAAGATTCTTGTATCAAGTGCAAAAGCATGTTGATATGACAGGTAACACGAGTCAATTTCTCGATTAATAACTTGGCCTGTACTCTTGTTCTGTTATGAGTTCCTGTTGTTCATGTTTATACCCTGAAACAGTATATTTTAGTGGCATGTTTTCGATGCTTGTTAGAAAAGCTTAAGAATGTTGTCGCAAACAAACTACAAAATTCAGAGTCGATTCATGTCTAGAATGTACCCACACGATGGAACTACGCCGGACGAACGGATGTCGTTCTCATGAGATTCCGTTCCGGATATACAAAATTTACGCACCGATTTATTTAAAAAAAAATAAGATCAATCATCATCTAACAAGTAAATCTATGTACAGCTTTTGGATTACATTTTTATTTAAAAAAATCTGGAATTTTCCATTCTGTATTGATTTATATTGTGATAATGTTTGACATTTTAAAAGTATTCAATTTATATATGTTTTATTTAACAAAATAAATGAAATTTAAATTAATAAAAAATTTAAAAAATTAGTTTTTAATTTTTTAAAAATATTTTATTAGTATGGATATGTTTTTATGACAAATTGTTATTCATTGTAAGCGGCTAGTTTAAAAATAAATAATTCAAGAAATGTACCAAAAGTACTGTAATATTAAATAATTAAAACACACATTGATATAATAATTTCAAATAAAAATAATTTTTATTTAAATATAAACTTCTACTATAAGTTTTTAGTCTATAATTTTTATAGTCATTGTATTTAATAACGAATAATTGTTTTTATATACATTTTTCAATATTCAAATTTCTCATTTTATAAAATATACTTATAAATTATATTAACTATGTATATATTCATATTTAGAATTGTATGAGTGATAATACGAAATGTTTGCTACAATAATTAGAGCTATTTTTCAATCATATGGAAAAATTGTGAATATTAAAATCTAATATTAGCAATAAATATTGTATTGCAATCAGAAATGTTCATAAGCAGATAATTTATTTGAAAGAGAAGAAATATTGTATATTTGTTAAAATAAAACTATTTTAGAAAATAATTCCCGTTTATTGCTATTATTTGTGAATTAGAGAAACGGTATTTTTTTAAAATGGTTATTTTGTATTTAAATAACATATTCTGTTTTCTTATTTTCATTTTGAAATGCAATTTTAAAAATACAGATTAAATATTTTTGGTGTCATTAATTTAAAATAAACAAATATATTGCACTAGATTATATTTTTTAACAATTTAATTTAGTTTTTATCATTAGAAAAATTTATTTGTCTTGTTTTTAATAGTCATTTCTTTCTATTATAAAACATACATTTTACATTTATTATAAGAATAATCTTTTGCTATATTATTTGTTTTCTTTAAAGTTGTAATTGTATGAAATTTAATAATTATTGTTTTGTAATATTTATATTAAGAAATTATATTTTTAGTTCCAATTATTTGATAACTAATAGGCAAATTAAGTAATGAACTTGGAAAACATTAGATATATCGTTGCGAATAGACGTAAAATATTGAATATAAAGAAAACACTAAATTGACTTTTAAGTGAGCTTGCATTTACCTTCAGTATCAGTAATCGATAATGTTTTATCTACAAACATCCTTTGTTGTTGATAATCGAACTGTAATAATTTACAAAAAGCCAATCTTCCTAAGTTGTCAAATACAAAACTACTCAAAGAAATTATTTTTTTATTGTCATAGTGATATAGATTATTAGTAATCAATATATATTTAAGATTTATTTTTTATAAAAAAATGATTCAGAATGTTAAATGAATATTAACTTTTCTTATGTTTGTTCATATTTTTTAGTTTATTTATATATATATATATATATATATATTAGGTCTACCGGAAAGTTCTGCTCGATAATGAGATCTCAAGTTTTAAAAATGAATCATTCTACAGAAATGGAATTCACAGATTACCATCACGCTGGGAAGAAGTCATTAGTAATGAAGGAACAATTATATTGTTCAGTAAATATTAATAAATATATTAGAAATGTATAATTTTTTTAATTTAAAAACGGACAGAACTTTCGGGTAGACTTAATATATATATATTTATTCTGTATTTTTTTATATTTTTGATTAATAAAAAAAATCATGTTTGAAAAAGATGTAAATTTTAAGTAATACAATTAAATCGGTTCTTTTTTCCATTATTTGACAATCACTTTTCCTTTTCCAACGATTGTCAAACACAAAGGAATAGACCGATATGGCTGAAACTTGATGTGTGTTCTTCCAAGAGGTGATACTAATTAAAAATACTTCGATATATGGTGCCGGACTTTATATGTATGATAAAATTTATGGTAAAGTCTATAATAATGTATAATTAAATTATAATAACGACTAATGAAATACTCATCATTAAATGAAGGGTATTTAGAAAGTAATCTTAATAAATACACAAATTCGAATATAATTTTTATACTACAATGTGGTTTTTCATTTATTTAAAATTTTCAATAACTGAATTTGCAGGCTATTTTTTGTAAACTATTAAATAAGTTTCATAATATTTTTTGAAAATAAAAAAGAACCATTTCATAATTATTTTGTTGTTATTTTTTTAAAATAGTTTAGTAACCAAATATTTTTACAGGGATTTTAAAATAATGTGCAGTTATTTTTTATATTAATAAAACGTTTTTGATATTCATTTCATTACTGTCAAGTACATATTTTTAACACTAGATAAAGCGCGTCATTTTGACGATTTTCAAATTTCGTGCTTAAAAATTTCGATATGGTTTTATGTATTTTAGATAAAATGTTATTTTGATAAAATATGGTTTATGTATTATTCTAGAATTTTATGACGTTTTAATGAAATATAAGAACAGTTAAATATTCATATAAATATTTAATTATATATATATATATATATATATATATATATATATATATATATATATATATATACTTAGCAAAAAAACTTTAGTATTTAAAATAGACGATTAATGAATTTATAACAAACACACGTGTAGATTGTATTTTATATGCATTTATGTTTTAAATGCAGATTTAGTAGACAGAAAAAACGCAACCATTAAAAAGTCTGATATATTTGTTGCAGGTTGTTGAAAGACAAAGAAAGTATCATATTAAGCTTTTATTAGCTGTAGACGTGCGAAGTAAATATCTTATAAATGGCTTTCCGTACTTAGGCAAAGATGTTTTCCTTTTAATATTTCATCGCGAGTTGTATAATATATCATATAACACAACATACATAATTCACAACCCTTGGGATTTGAATTTTTCTTGGGATTGTAGAATACTTTATATTAGAGTATAATCAAATATGTTTAACATTTTGACTCAGGAATAAAAGATTTAACTTGAGAGTGACTATTATTCTTTGTTCATTATTTCTTTCTTATGAAAATATTTTTCTTAAATGTATTTTTTGTAATTTTACTTAAATATTAATGTTTAAAAGTAAATGTTTTTAATTTGATTCTTATTTTATTTCATAATGATATATGAAAAAATGCCTATAATATATTACGTTATTAAAAGTAATGTGTATGTGTGCTTATATATATATATATATATATATATATATATATATATATATATATATATATGTACACACACAAGTGTGTGTGAATATATTATTAGCATAATACTTAATATGTATACCTGTTTTTATGTATTTATTATTTTCTTATGAAAGAGAACGTAAGAAATTCTGTACAGAAAATTAACTCTCTCAAGAATCGACCAATGATTGATTTTACGTTATAATTTCCTGTTAATATAATTTGGAATGTCGTTGTCACTCTTGTCATTTTGATTATTGTCCTCTGATAATAAGTTATTACAGTCGGTATTTGATTTATTCTTACGTACTAATTGAAAAAATAATTGATTTTCATTTTACCATCTTTCTGATTTTTTGATTTAATAACGTGATCGAAAATATTCCTAGACATCTACATATTATAAATTGAATAAGTTTAATTAATAATTTCAAAAACAAAACTATATTGTTCTATAATGAGATTTTTTTAAATAAAAACGTGTTTATATTATTTACTCAAATTTCTTTGATATGGATTATTAGCATTAAAAGCAATATTAAAAAATATGATAGATAGTATTTATGATTTTATTTATTACTTTAATTATAAAATTCGAAGTTATTTAGAAAAAAATCAGTTAAAGTATTTTGTCTGTAAAACATTAAAAGTGTATTCAAATTCTATTACTACAATGCAGATATAAAATTGATAAACAATACGAAAAACATCATCGAGTTTACAAATCATTTTAAATACATTTGAATTTTCAGTGCTATACAAAAAAATGATTTAATTATAACACGTATTCATAATAATAAAATAGAGCACCAAGAAATATTATGAGCAATCTCGAACTAAATGTTACTTTTTTCTTGAAACTTATACATTTACTCTTATTTAGAGAGATGAATGTGAAATCTGTCTAAACTCCTACTGATTTATAAGGTTTTTCATTTTTATCTCTAACTACTATATAATAAATTATCATACAGCATCTTAGTAAACTCTTCAATTTACATTTATCTTTATCTTTTAGACTAACAAACTTGATTTGGAGAAAGTAAGACGCGACATAATGTTAGGCGGTCGACTGGGACAAAGAGCGAACAGTGAACAAGGTCCCCCACCGGGTACGTCTCATCTATGGGGGGCCGGAACACGTCGCGCAAGATGGTGTCGCAAACGAACCAGCGCTCCACAAGTAGGCAGGATAAGCAGCGGGATTCCCGGTACAACAGCAATGATTCTTAGGGGCAGGAGGTCGTGGCCTGCAGCGCCACTCCAATGTAGAAGGTCAGTTCTTGAGATTATTGTTTTTCATTTAGATCATTTTTCTCGGTTATTAAATAATTATCGTTGATGTTTTATTTCGATATCTTTTATGAAATTATTAACAGTCCTCAAGAACATAAATCGAAATGAATTGATCTTGATAATAACTCACAACTTTTCTACTTTTATAATATTTTCATTAAGTATATGTGTATAATAATTTATTATAGATTAAAATTATAAAAAAAAACACTTCAATGATATACTAAGATAGAAAATGTAATAGTATATTCTTTAATTTTATTATTATATTTTGAAGATAATTCATATTTAATACATACATACAGGCCCGCCCCAAGGGGATCGGCTGCCCGTGTGCAAAAATATATCGGCCGCCCCCATTCCCAAATTGCACTTTTTCCATGACTATTGAATGATATTTATTAACTTCAAGGGAAAGGATAATTGGAATTTTCAGTGATATGTGTTAGAAATACAATGATTGTGTGTGTTTGTATTCGAAAATGGTCTCTCAGTAATATGTAATTAAACGCTATAATCAAGTAATGTCGAACAGGTCAAAATATTACATAAGGGCTGATGTGGCTAGACAAATTTAAAGAATGTGTTGTTTCACATATTTAAAAATTAAAGGGAACCAAGTGTTTTTCTTGTAATTGACTGCCTCTAAAGCTCGGCCGCCCGTGTGTATTGCACACATTGCACATATGGAAGGGGCGGGCCTGTATATGTATATATATATATATATATATATATATATACATATATACATATACATATATATATATATATATATATATATATATATATATATATATAAATGTTTATGTAACGAGACATTAAGATTAATATTTATATTAACTGGATTAGCTTTTGTCATAATTGTGTTTATTCTCTGCTTCTCTGCATATAAACGTAAATTTTATTTTAATCAAACTTATTACGATTAAATTTTCTATTAAATTCTTAACATGTTAAAAATAAAGAAGAGAGACGACTATTATTAATTAAATTCATGCAAATTATTGATTTATTCAAGGTATATGAATAAGTATACTTTCAGAAGTAATAATGTTCTATATATCCTCAATATTTTTATACTTTCATATGAAGAAAATTTAATTATAATTATTTGGGTTTATTTTTATTTAGAGAAGAATTTGTTTTAGTAATTTTATATATATATATATATATATATATATATATATATATATATATATATATATATATATAAAGACTGTTTATAAGACAAAAAATGTTTTTAAAAATCGAAAGAAATATCTGTTAAAACAATTCATACAGGAAAAGTATAAAGATATCTATAAATAAACACAAAAAAATCTTATATTTATAGTAGGAGTTTTTTATAAAACAAACAAACATATTTTACTCTACTAACGACATACAACTTTCTAGAACTTTTTATGTACAAACAATACACACACATACACAACCATATATATATATATATATATATATATATATATATTTATGTGTATGTAAAGTAGAAATGTTTATTTATAATGAAGCGAAATTTTATACATAAGTAAAAAAGTGATTAATGACTTAAACTGTTAAAGTGTTACCTTTGTTTTGAGTTATTCATAAATAAAGTAGATGTTTACGTACGTTTTTAAGCAAGAGTAATAAACGAGGAGTTATTTTTCATATTTATTTTATATTGAAGTAATGTTTCACTCTTTAGATTAATCAATATAAATTATTTCAAACAAAAAATAATGTTTATGTAATATACATAAGTATATTAATAGTGTTTATATTATACCATAAGTGTATAATATTGAATGTAATTTTTTTAAGTATTTAGATTATTTTTTTCATTGTTTTCTTAATAAAAAATAATTCTTGCTGTATAATAATGATAATTAATAACTATTGTTTAGCAGTTTTTTTTAATTATCTCAGAAATTGTTTTCAATATGTTTTTTTTAATATTAGATTTGTTATTTTATGTTTTTGGAAATTATTTTTTATTAATATCAAAAAAATAATTTTAAAAAAAGTAATATTCTTTAACTATATATATATATATATATATATATATATATATTTATATTTATATTTATTATTATATATACATCTAGCAGACTACGAATATTTTACTATAACCTAAAATAGAATTTTTTCTCTCTATTTAAAAAGAAGGATGCTCCATCTCCAATATGATATGAAAATCCGCAAAATTAACAAAAAAAGGAAAAATGATACATTTTCAGATAAAATAAATTTTAATTCTATTGGCATTAGGTTTGAATGCACATGAGACCATCATCAATCTACATACTCTTATAACAAGCATCGTTTATGCAGAGGCATAAACATAGCTTTCTGAACATTTTATTTTTCATAACTTATTTATTTTGTTAAACAGAAGTAAGTTTGAGGGTCGACAATTGAAGTAAGTACGAGGTGGACTCCCTTGGCTTAGAAAAAAAAAACATTTGATATGATTGGTTTGACTATTAATTCTTTAAAATATAATATACTTAAAGTATTATATATAAGTATTATGGGCACATTATTATATATTTATATATTTTTAGTAGAGATCCTTTCCACTTGTTTTTTATTTTTCGTATCAAATCAATATTTTTTTTATTATTTCAATAGATTTCAAATACAGATCATTTATTTTGTTTAATTTTATGCCAATAAATTACTTTTCCTATCATAACACTTTATAAATTTGTCTTTTAATTATTGTACTTATTGCTCACTTTTCTACTTATCTACAATTCGTTGACAGTGTCATCAATATTAACGTTCACTATTGTAAAAATAATTCATTTTATAATACTGTGATCTATTTTTGACAGCATTTTCTTTTAAATATACTCAAAAAATAGTGAGTTATTTTTGTATAGATTTTAAAAAATCTTTCAAAGAAAACCATTTATTTGTATTAAATTTTATTAGTCGTAGAGTTAAAAGCAAATATTATATTTTTTATTTTTTTATTGAGTAATAATTACTCCAAGAGTTTATTTTTTGTTAATTATGTTTCAAAATTATGAATATGTTAATAAAAATATATTTTTTTAACGTAATATATGAAATTTTATTCATAATTTATTAAAAAATATTTGTACTTTTATACCTTGAAACATTAAGTTATAATTTTTTGATTAAACATTTTGTTACATTAACTTTCATTGTTTTAGTAAATTATCTTGTAAAATAACTAATTAAATTTGATTTGATTTTCTTTGTATTTATTATAATTATGAAATAATATTTTTTTTATAGATGTACTATTTTTTGATAGTATTTATTATTAAATTATTATTTTCAATTATACGATAAAAATATTTTAATTTTGTTAAATATCATTATTAGATATTAATGATCAGTATTCATACATAATATGTTCATTGCTTCTTGATACATTGATCGATTAAAACATTTGAAAAAACATTATTTTTCAGAGATATAAGCATTTGGTTATTTATAAAAGATTTACAAATTTATTTGTTATGCAAAATGGAAAATATAGAGCATTCTCTTTAAAATTTATAGCAAATATTCTAAAATAAATAATTTTACAATCAAATTATTGATAAAAATCATAACAGATTTGTTTATAAATTATTTCTATACGATTCATTCATTATATATATATATATATTTATATATATATATATATATTAAAAAAGAAAATAAGCGTGTTCAAAAAATATATATTTTATAAAGTAAAATGAGAAATTATTCATCTATATAATGACATAATAATTTACCAGACACTTTAAGCACGACAGTTCATTCGTTATATTGTTTTGCACAGTTGGTGATGTTCTTCGAAATATAAGCATAGAAAACAGTTATACCAACAGATTACTCTCAAGATAAAAACTTATTAGAAAAATAAGAACAAATAATTATTCAATTCATAATAGTTGTAAATTTACTGGAAAATATTTTATAGATATTAACTATAATTTAGTATAAAAGACATTAAGTTAATATATTTTTATGTATATTTCAGTTCACTGGTTTTCTTTTTAGTATTTTATATGATCAGAAATTAAATTTTTTCACACACATATATAAACATATGTACATATATATATATATATATATATATATATAAATATATATAATACATATATATATATATATATATATATATATATATATATATATATATATATATATATATATATATATATATATATATATATATATATATATATATATATATATATAACATATATATATATATATATATATATATATATATATATATATATATTATATATATATATATGAGTCATCCAAATGTGACAGCCAGATCAGTGTTTTATTAAAAAGAATCATGTATATAGGTTGGTGTATAGAGAAAACATGTATATAATTTCTTTTTAATAAAACTCAAATCTAACCGTCACATTTGATTTACTCTATACATTTACATATATTTATATGTAGTTTAAAATAGATATTTCTTTATTATATAATTTACTAAGATGAATCTGTGTTAATTATATAATAAAGAATAATGATTGTGATAATCCAAAATAAAGGTTAGTAATTTAATATAGTTTTTAAAAATATAGAGGACAATATGTGTACTTGGTAAAAACGTAATTTAGAAAATATATCAGTAATTATTTATATTTATATTCTATGTACTGCAAAAATAAATATTATTTTGATTTCTTTTACAATATATTGTATATACATGTATGTATTTTATTTCTTAACTTTTACACGTTTGAATAAATATATAATTTGGTTAGTAAATAATATATTGTAATTATATTTTCATGCACTTTATGATTATCGTCAGTTTAATTAAAGCTTTATCAGATGAATTTACAATGCATGTGAAATGATTTCACTGAACTAACACAATTTCAAATTAATGTCGAAATTTGACAAACAAGATTTACAATTCCCTGGGCCCTTTAGGGTTTCTATTTATAATATATTATATATAAGCTTTTCATTTATACTAGAAATGTCTAGGATAAATTATGAAGTATAACTACAATTAGTAGATACTAAAATAACAATAATAATAAAATCTACAATGTAGAACACAATTTATTGCCATCGTTTATTTAACTTTATTATACGTGGAAAAGTATTCATAAAATAATTATGTTTAATCATATAAATATTTTTTTGTTAGTAAGTAATGGATTCAAATATTAAGTGTGTATGTATATAATATATATATATAAATTGTAATAAAATAGCCAATATGTATTTGTTGTTATTTTTGACTTTTTCACTGTTTTGGTAATGTATTTACAAATTTGAACAGTTGACTGGTTAAACGCAGAGCTTAATGTAAATGGTTTTCGTTCAATATGACCGCGTACAGGATAAACGCATTTGTCATCATGTCTGTTGATAACAAGATAAAATCAACTACCCGAATAATCTAGGTCAATGAAAAAATATGAAATAAAATTTATGATTATATGTGAATTTATATATATATATATATATATATATATATATGTATAAGATATTTTATAAAAATGTATTGTACGATATGTTCACATGGAAAGAAAGGCAATTGCTGGTTGATAATTCAAATATAATCCTGTAATAAATTGGAGATTTTATTACCTAGAGTATCTATAAAATTGAAAAAAATATGTTCAAATAAATATTATATAATTTGTAGATGTAGTCTTTAATTGAATCTTTTTATGGTGTGTGAGTAAAACTATATTTTATAGTTAATATCAATTCTATATATTATGTTATTAGAAAACGATTTTATTTGTTTATTATTTATTTACTTTGTTTTATTTATTTTAATAAATATTTTTGTTAAAATATCGTCAATTTTGAAAACAAACCCTAATATTCTTCAGAAAAAATATTCTTTCATCGATATAAATATATATAAATAAAGATTAAATTGTTTATAACTTTTTTATATAAAAATATTTTTTTAATAATTGCAAAAAATATTAAAGAGTTATTTTTATTAAATTATTTTTATACTCAATACATTTTATATTTTTTATAAATTACACATTTTACTCGACTATAATTAAGGTACTTTTTTATGATATTGGACATATTTTATTAAGATAATACATATTTTACAATTTATAAAATTATTTTAATTAAAATATGATATGTACTTTTTATTTGTAATATTTTTTGAACAGATTTTGAAATCACATTCATTCATTCCTACTATCTGTGTATACGTATTATATATATATATATATATATATATATATATATATATATATATATATATATATATATATATACAATATTTATAGGTAGTAGTGTTGAACTGAATGCTATATGTAGGTTTGTACGGATCACCGAATTCCAATGAGATCTTTTCTTCAACAAGATAAAATGAACAGATAGAGTTATTTTAATTCTTGAAATGAACGAACGTATTTTTCATCAGATTTAATTCAATTTATTTTTTTACCAAATAGAAAATTTTAATTGTTTTCGTATAATTCAATTATTTCCGTTGCCTCTATCTATTTCAAAGTAGAATGGATCGGAAAGGTTTGACATGTTATTATATTCAAGAGAAAATTATTTTTTAATTATAATGTAATACAATAATAATATAGAGAATAATAGTATAGTAAATTGTATGAGTTTTATATTATTAAGAAAATATTATACAGATTATCAAGTAATAGGTTTTATTACATTATATATTATAATATAAGTTATGTAATGAAAAAAGTTACTATTATAAATTATTTAAGATAACAAAGGAATTTTGAATAAAAGTGTAGAAAAATGTATTAAACTACAATAAAAGTATTTTTTTGATTCAAATATTGCAAAAACTGATTGTTATATGAATTAATTTAATCTAACCACTTTTTAACTTACTTGATTATAATAATTATATCAATTAGATTGGTGATTACTTTAAAACAGAATAAGTAAACTAGAATCAATATTAACATAAAATATAATTAAAGTTAATAATTTATTCAAATATATATATATATATATATATATATATATATATATATATAAAATTCTTAAATATAATTCAATAAAAATATTGTTATATTACGATACATCCATCGTATCTGTTGCAATCGTTATCTTTTTTTAAAAAAAAAAAATAATTGAACATTTTTTTTCAAATAATTTTACACATTAAAAAAGATAACATATCTTTGATTTACAATTTAATTATGAAATTTTTTGAAAATTAGTAGTTAAAACTAAATTAAAATATAAAGTGCTTGATGTTAATCTCTATGTTTTTTATATCTATTTCTCTATTTTACTATATATATACGAGGGTCGTTTGATAAGTATGGTAAAAAAGTAAGAAAAACTAAATTGAAAAATTTAATTGAATTAATTAAGTAATTAATTTCAACAATAAATAAATTTACCATACTTATCAAACAACCCTCGTGTATATATATATATATATATATATATATATATATATATATATATATATATAACAAAACAAAAGAGAAGACCTTTGATATACAAGAAAAATTATTGATAAAACTCTAAAATTTGAAAAAATCGAATTCAAGATCAGTGGATAGATGTGATATAGATATGAGAAAATTTGTTGGAATGGAAGAATAAAGAACTGAATCTCTGGAAGTTGAATGTATTTGGAGAGGGTTTTAAGCAGCAGTAGATAAAATGAGACTACTAGAAATAATTTATATATGGTGTGTTCCATTAAGAGTGCATAACTTAATTTTTAAATAAAACGCATATTTTGTGAGTAAGTGATGATGTTTTTTTGAGCAGTAATGAGTGTGTGTTTCTGATCATCCCTATATATCCATACACACACACATATATATATATATATATATATATATATATATATATATATATATATATATATATATATATATATATATATATATACATATATATATATATATATATATATATATATATATATATATATATATATATATATATTAATGGTTATATTAACTCTAAGGATTCATATTTATGAGCACATTGTCTATAAACGATAATAAAACTAACCTTAAATGAAATTTCTCTTAAATTGGATACACAGTAAATAATTTATAAAGCTAAGTTAATGAGAGACTCTTTTATTAAAAATGCTAATTTCATTGATTTTTTTAAAAATACTGTTAAATTAGGCGAGTCTTTTTTATTTAGATTTGTTTTGTATTTCATAGTTTATTGATATTATTTGGATTTCATACCCTATTGTTCCCTATTATAGTTTTATATACGGTTTTATTAGTGTTAAGTTAGTTTTTTATTTTATTCTTGTATCATAGGATTTGAATTAAAAAATCAAATTATTTTAAGTTTTACTAGAATACTACAATATTTATTTAATGAAGATGAATTTTGTTTTTGTACAAATCTAATAAATTTATCTCCTTCTCTTTAATAGAATACAATGTATTAAATGAGTATTTTTATTTTTAACCTGAATAAAAGTAATCTTTGATATTCTCTATTGTATATTTTTATTTTTCCTCCATTTCATAACTGTAAATAATTATATTTTATTTACACATGAAACAACATTGAATTATTTATTATGTATTTATTTTTGATATTTTATTTATTTTTTTTTAAATAAAAAATATCCATGAGCAACAAATAATAAAATTTTGATATAATTTCATTATTTATACTTTGTATTTTTGTATATAAACAATTTTGTTTTCATTATTATTGTAACAAAAAATAACAAAACATTTAGTCAGTAATATTAAGTGCATAAAAATATCAAAGAATTATTTATTTTCATTCTAAGTTGTTAATATAATTTAATAATTATTAGTTTACATTTATATTTGTTCATTACATTTTGTAATAAAATAGGTAAATAATAAACTAACAATTACTGTTTACAATAAGTTTATTTTATATAATATTTATTTTTGGTTTCATTTTTCACATAAAATTAAATAATTTAATTTTTATAATTAATATTTTTCATATTTTAATATCAAGTAAATTTTAAAGTGTAATTTAAATCTGTTATTAAATTGTACTATAGAAATTAATTTAACATATTTATGACATTCATTAGGACATTCGCCCATATTTATGATTTATTTAAATAAATAAATCTCTATTATGTAAAAGCTCAAATAAGAAATCTATTTCAGTTACAACTATTTCGAAATAACAGTTCTGAGAAATATGTAAAATCAATAATCCTGCCAAAAAAAGATTCTCCATCTATCTTTTCATCTGTTATACTTTATAGTAAAGTACAGTAGCATTTGTAAGACACATTTATACATATAAGGTACAATCCATGAAGAGAATTCAAGAAAATATCAACGGAGAAAATTTATAGCAGTCTAGAATCTGAAAGTGTAGAGTAACAGGTGGTTTACCGTTCTGTCTTTTTAGTAATGGGAACGACTTGTAACAGTAAAAAATTTATAAAGTTTATAAATCAGTCACATCACAAATCTTTTTCTATCGTTTATTATAGTTCATTTGCCGATTTCAATTACATTACATATGTATATATATATATATATATATATATATATATATATATATATATATATATATATATATATTATATATATATATATAGTAGAGAGAGAGAGAGAGAGAGAGTTATCCAAATGTGATATCTAGATTTATGTTTTATTAAAAATAAATATGTGTATAGGGTGGTGTATAAGGAAACATGTGTAAAGATTCTTTCGTTTCTTAATAAAACACAGATATAGTCGTTGTATTTGGATAATCATATATATATATATATATATATATATATATATATATATATATATATATATATAAATGTGTGTATGTATGTGTGTAGAAACGTGCTATTTTTCTAAAAAAATAATCTTAAATAAAATTTTAAATCGATAAAATAAAAATATTAAAATAATAATTAGAGCTCAGTTTCTGATAAATTTCAACTTGCTCGGCTTTCTGATTTACATTTAACAAGCATAGAATCCTTCGTACCAAAAATTTTAACTTATTCAGACTAACTAACTATTCGAATATTGTCTGACGTAATTTTGGTCCTGAGGTGACGCAGGTGCTTCAAGTTAGGATGTCATTTTGTTCACAAGCAAACGTTTTATGCTATATGAGAAGCACCGGCGTCTTAATAATGTTTCATTCTCGAACTGTTCATGTAATCTTCATAAAATCTCTGTCGGTTACAAGTTTTTACTTGTTAAAAATTTAATTTTAATGCGTTTTGGAATGGTTTAGGCAAAAAAATGAATTTGAGGCCATGTGTTGGAAAAGGAGGGAGCCTATACATCCGTACTATATTTCACTCAATCAGAGTTTGCTTGTTCTTCGTAAAAGCTCAAATAAGAAATCTACTTCAGTTACAACTATTTCGAAATAACAGTTCTGAGAAATATGTAAAATCAATAATCCTGCCAAAAAAAGATTCTCCATCTATCTTTTCATCTGTTATACTTTATAGTAAAGTACAGTAGCATTTGTAAGACACATTTATACATATAAGGTACAATCCATGAAGAGAATTCAAGAAAATATCAACGGAGAAAATTTATAGCAGTCTAGAATCTGAAAGTGTAGAGTAACAGGTGGTTTACCGTTCTGTCTTTTTAGTAATGGGAACGACTTGTAACAGTAAAAAACACCCTTTATAAATCAGTCACATCACAAATCTTTTTCTATCGTTTATTATAGTTCATTTGCCGATTTCAATTACACTTGTATATATATATATATATATATATATATATATATATATATATATATATATATATATATATATATATATATATATATATATGATTATCCAAATGCAACGACTATATCTGTGTTTTATTAAAAATAAATACGTGTATAGGGTGGTGTATAAGGAAACATGTGTATGGTTTCTTTTTAATAAAACACAGATATAGTCGTTGTATTTAGATAATCATATATATATATATATATATATATATATATATATATATATATATATATATATATATAAATGTGTGTGTATGTATGTGTGTAGAAACGTGCTATTTTTCTAAAAAAAAAATAATCTTAAACAAAATTTTAAATCGATAAAATAAAAATATTAAAACAGTAATTAGAGCTCAGTTTCTGATAAATTTCAACTTGCTCGGCTTTCTGATTTACATTTAACAAGCATAGAATCCTTCGTACCAAAAATTTTAACTTATTCAGACTCACTAACTATTCGAATATTGTCTGACGTAATTTTGGTCCTGGGGTGACGCAGGTGTTTCAAGTTAGGATGTTATTTTGTTCACAAGCAAACGTTTTATGCTATATGAGAAGCACTGGCGTCTTAATAATGGTTTCATTCTCGAACTGTTCATGTAATCTTCATAAAATCTCTGTCGGTTTCAAGTTTTTGCTTGTTAAAAATTAGTTTTAATGCGTTTTGCAATGGTTTAGGCAAAAAAATGAATTTGAGGCCATGTGTTGGAAAAGGAGGGAGCCTATACATCCGTACTATATTTCACTCAATCAGAGTTTGCTTGTTCTTCAGTGGCAAAGAAGATCGGTTTATATTTGACTGATTCTTGTATATCATTTAATTACAATATTAAACTGATTAAGAGAAAATTTTTATAATATTAGGTTGGCAAATATCTCCCTTCCGCCTTCTGGTCTTTTGAATTTCGCGGTTATGTAAAAAAAAAAAAAAAAAGGCGGAAGGGAGATACTTGTCAACCTAATATAATTCAATTAAATAAAAGGAACAAAAATGTTCAACTATTATTAAAGACGAAATTTATATTAAAATTATATAATATTTATATATATATATATATATAGCTCACTGGTGGTGTAGTGGCGTGTATCACCGCCTGTCATGCAGGATATTGTGTTTAGTCTCCAGTCGGAGAAAGAGGGAAAACAGTGCTCTTAGTATAGGTGAAAGTAACCTATCTAAGGGAGTAAATTCCGAATGAAAAATCCTCATCAATTCGTCTGGTCAATATGGTGAGTATGGTTAAGTATCAGTGAATGGTAATATTCAATGGGCTTTCGCCCAACAGTGAACTTATATGATAGTATATATATTTATATATATATATATATATATATATATATATATATATATATATATATATATATATATATATAAAATCGATCTCATTACATCATTGCAGTGCACTATTTATTAATTCGTCCTTACTTTGATTTATAATTAGTAAAATATAAATTGATTTATATCTTTATTGATTTTATATAATAAAAGATTTTATTTTTTTATTACAATCAATTTTGTTTATAAAATAATTTTACGTAGAATGATTTTTTTTAATTATTGTAGTAATTATATAATTTTCATTATAATTATTATAGCAATTTATGTTGTGGAAGTTTTGAAATATTTTGAAATTTATTTTAAGAAAATCAAAACTAACTTTTCTCTCATCTATATTTTTATTAGTGTTGAGTTAGTTTTTTATTTTATTCTTGTATCATAGGATTTGAATTAAAAAAATCAAATTATCTAATATTAAATAAAAAAAAATCTCTATCAAATTATTCATTATTTACTTTTTAATGAATGAAAAAAATGTATAATTTATCAGCTTTTGATAATAACTATAGTTTAATGAACTATGGAGATTACTTTGTTTTTATTTCTTTATTATACTCTTTTTTATTAAAATTCTTTATTAGATAAATATAAATTTTGTAATTTTTTATATTATTTTAAATTCAAACATGAAATTCATATATAATGAAAACAATACGTATTAACTCAAGTTTTTGGAATAAGTACTTAGTAGTACATACAAATATATATTGATAGCAAATTATTGTTTTCAAATATTCATATATGACTAAAGTGTAACATTTTGACTTTGTCTTGTTATGTTTTTTGAATAAATCTCTGCTGTAAATTAAACATTATATTTTTATCAATAAAAATAAGATAAATTCAATATTTTAATCTATTGATTTTCTTTTTAATGTAACTCAAGTTATCTGTTTTTATATCTTTTTTCTTTTTATACTTCACTTTTTCTTATGTTTTAATTTTATTGCAATATAACTTTTAATATACTAATAAAAAATATTTCTTCAGTGTGTATGTTATTTTGTAGAGAATTAAGAACAACAGTAATTATTTATTTCAGTCATATTTGTTATAATTTCTTGTATATAATAATTTTAGTATTATTATACACACACATTATATATATATATATATATATATATATATATATATATATATATATACATATATTGAACATTAACAGTTTTATTCTATACATAAAATTCGTACGATTTACTATAACATTTTTAGAAGTTTTTATCTATATTCTCATTTAATGGTAAAGAAAGTTGTGTATTTTATTAAAAACATAAAGCTTGGACAGACAATATTCCCAATATACTTTTAAAAGTCAATATAATAACAAAGAAATTTATTTGAACATTATTTTTCACATTTTATAATGTCTTATCTTATTAACACAGACCAGTGTTAAACAAACTTTTGTGTTAAAAATATTTTTAAATAAGTGATAAAAACACAAGTATTTTTTTTATTATATTTTCTGAGATAAATTTATCATCTTAAAAGCGTCTTTAAGTGAAAAAAATAAAAGTCTGCTACTTGTGTTAGTTTCGAACTCATTTATGCATAGATTTTGTAGAAGATAATGTTTTGGATAATTTCATGAGTAAAACGGTGACTGATATGTAGACTTCAGTATTATTACGCGCTTGTTCGTTCGAATTATGTCACGGACATGTTCAATTTTATCAGAAGTAATGAACGTGAATGGACTATTTTTATCAGTCACGTTTCTGCTACTATCCTGAAACTTTTAAACCTAAATATAGAATCGTTGCTAATACATAACGTTTTCTGTTTTGTCAACAGTAAACGATGGATGTATATATCTGATACACATTCAACACATAAAAATCCGATCTTATTTGGTATTATTTGTAAAGTATAAAAAGAAAACGATTGTATTCATAAATGCATAAAATACTTTTTTATCTGATAAATCGTAATCCAATTTAAAGAATGTATAGTAAACAATTGTTAAGAGTACAACTAATTAAATGATTATTTAATGTAATTTTGTACTGGATTTTGCAAATTTAAATTTATTTTTATTTTGGTAAATATAAATTCAGTTCTTTGTTTAATATTTTCTTAATTTTAAAGGTCGTTAAATATTTTTGCACGGAAATAATTTTGTTATTTTTCTATAAAAAGAAATAAATAAATATATATAGACTTTGTTAATTTTTAGTTATCATTTTACATTATTTTTTTCTGATATAGTCAATTTCTAAAACTTTTATTTCGAATAAGAATAAAATTACTACACATGTAGTAATATTATCAACTTAATATAGTAATAATTAAAGTTATTAGTGTAAAGTTATTAGACGTAAGCTTATTGAAGTCAAATCGATACGATATTAATTTAATCACGAGGGATTTATTCTAAATTAAATTATGACGATACAATATCGAAAGTACACTATTTTTTATTGACTTTTATTGATGAGAAGGACGATGAATTATACCTTTTATGTAATAGGTTAGTTGTTGGCGATCGTTCGAGATACGTGTTATTTAGGGGTCATTGGAGTTCAAACCCAGAAGAATCAATATTGTAACCCCTCTCGATATTTTCAATAATCCTCATGAACGATCACCTGTAGCGACGATGAATTCCTGTTTGTGACAATATGAAAGCAATGAGGAGTCACACGTCATGTTAATAAATATAATAACAGAATTGTAATTGACGATACCTTTATGATATTTACGATTTCAATGTTGATATATAATTTTAAATTCAATTATATACCGTTATATTTAAGGGGTGACTATTAAAAAATGTTTGCACAGATGTGTATACAAAAATTAATTTAAATTATATTGTTGCGCGTTTTGACTTAGATATGAAATTTAATATACAATACCATCAGTAATTGACGTTTGAATATGTAATAAATATATATATATATATATATATATATATATATATATATATATATGTATGTATGTATGTATGTATATAACACGCTCAAATACACACACACACACATGTGTGTGTATGTGTTTTTAAGTACATGTTTGTATATTTGCACATTAAATTTGTGAAACAGATTTGAATTATTGTTAAAAATAAGATATCTTTCTGTTTTCTTACATTGTATAGTTTATTTAATCATGATAATTAAAATATATAGATCTTAATTTACATAATTATATATATATATATATATATATATATATATATATATATATATATATATATAATTAAAAAAACTGTTAATATACGAATTGTATCCAAAGAAAATTATTATTTTAAAAAAATTTTTGTTTAAAATTATACATTTGACATTTTTTTTAATGAAACTTGTTATTTTTATTGAATAGTGATGAATAAATCAGTATTTTATTCATTTCTCAATAAAAACTTATTCTTACTTACTTAATTTAGCAATTAAACCTTAAAATTTATTTATCATACTTAGCGTAGCATTAATAATTATTAGAATTTGCTTTTCTCAGTGATGCATCATTCGATATAAATACTTAATAAAATAATAAGTTATAATATTTTTTCTCTTGTGTTAAATAAAAAATCAAAAAGTAATAAGCATATACACAGTGAATATTAATTATTTCCAAGTATCAGATAATTCTGTAAATTTATTAATGGTAAAATAAAAAAAATTAAACAATAATAATTACTACAATATTTTATCACTTTGTTAGTCGATACTTTAATAGACAATCTATTCGACAGTTATTAATAATAATTAATTAT
>CP092087.1:33882786-33897786 GCA_029203775.1 Neoneuromus ignobilis
TGAGCCATTAAATTATTTTGGCATTTAAGATCCATGTTTAATTTCAATATGTAAGAACAGGTAGGATGTGTTAATTAAAAAATGTTTCTTCGAACGTAAAGGAATATTCAATTTAATAATATAAGAATTTAATCTAAATTTATACAATCATATTTTTATTTTTCTGAAATCCACTGTTAGATTTACTGATTTCGAAAAAAATATTTTTTGGCAAAAACGCAAAAACTGGGGGGGGGTGAAATTTTCCGAAAAATTACAAAATTTTTTTTGGTAATTTTTTATTATATTCGTATTGTTTATGGTCCGTAGGTACGTGTATAAGCATTAGAAAAGGGCGACGACGCTTATTAAGCTCGCGAACGGGCTTCGAAATTTTGGATTTTTGACGATCCGAAAAAAGTCCAAAACAGTAAAACTTCAAAACGGTGCTACGACGCTATTATGCGTATTAGGGTGAAATCGACGCCATTACTAAGATATTACAAAAATGATGAAGAGAGAAAGAACCAGTTCATTCAGAATCAAAACATTTTATGACTGTTAGGAAATAACATTTTTTGTTGTTAATAGTTAACCAAACATTGTTTTTAATTTTATATTAAAATTAAATTATTTTCGTATAAATTCTATTTAATGAAAATGGTTGTAAAAAATAATATTACATAATCAATTGCACTATTTCATTTTTTTATTTTCTCTATCATGTAAATTAAGTTAATTATATAAAATGATCAGTTATGTTCTAGTCATACAAGTAATATTCAAATTTAGAACCAATTAATAGATAATTAATATATGATATAATAAGGATATTACCAATCTCAACATTAATATGTAGCGTATAATGTAATCTAACCAAATCAATGAAATCAAATATTAAATTAGGAAGTACTTCAAATTACGGTTCCGAATATATATATAGGCTAATGTTACTTGTCCAGTTAACAGATTGATGTTAAATAATTAAAATAAGCATAAAGAATTATTTTTTCTATTTTAAAACGTCTTATATAGAAATATATTTATTATTACGATTAAAATAATATAATAAATATAATTTAAATAAAACAAATAATATATTTTTTACTTTAAAAAATATAAATTCTATAAAATATTTTGTACTAACCTATAATTCGTTATACGATGAATAAAAAAATGATTGTAGTGACACCAAATAATTTGATAAATTTATCTGTTATATAATAAATATAGAGTTTCTTAGTTACAAAATATGAAATATTTTTTATTTTATATTTAGTATTATTCTTTAATGAATTTGCATTATTAACGAAATCAATTTTACAAAATATTGCTTGTATAACTCAATATGGTTAATTTATTTATGTAAAAGTATTTTTTTAAATATGAATAACATATCTCTTTTTATTATATTAAAGAAATTATCTTTTGTTGAGAGTTAATATACATTGTGATTATAAAAGATCTGAGCGATTTCAAAAATTTATTTTGTTGAAAATGATTGATATAAATAATTGAAATATTCATTATTTTAAAAAGCAACTCAAATATTTTATTTACAATTTTAACAGTAATGACAATTACATTTTTATTCATATAACAGTTTATTTACAAAATGTCTATTCGATCAGAGAAAGCAGTTTGTATTCTTATATTTTATTCCACAGATTTTTTTTAAAGGAGTAATTCTGTTTTACTCTTTTCATAATTTTAATTTTTTCTATTTTTTCATGAATATGACGAGGGATGTAACATTTCTATTAATATTTTCTAAGAGCTTAATATATGCTTCTTCGATTCCTTTATTCTTCAATGCATTTAATATTGCTTACGTATTGACTGAGTTGATCTCTTTCATAATGTATAAATCCAAAGCAGAGCAGTATTCTATACTTGTTGCATTGACTTATAAATATATATATATATATATATATATATATATATATATTTATGTATGTATGTATAATTTATAAAATACAATAGTGTATCTTATTTAAGGATTTAAGATTAAACAATATATAAATTATGCTGGTTTATTTCAAGAAACTTTTTTAAATAAAAATAGAAGAAATATTATTTTTATATACAAAGTATAAAAAAAACAAAGAAAACAGAAATGTTATTAAAATATGTTGCTTTAAATAAATTCTTATTTATTTATGAAAAAATAGAACATTTATATCTTAACAAATTATTAATTCATTTACTACAATTTGTGATCATGTATAAACATTAAACGCACAAAAAAGTGTTCGGATGTTGATTTAATCAAGATAAAATTCTGTATATGTTAAGTTTATCTAGATGATAGCTTTGCGTCTAAGTTAAAAAAATAATCAATTGTAGTTTTATGTATTTAGTTATAAATATCTATTCAGCGAAATCTAACTATACTATCTTGTTGAAAAGTGTTTTTTTATATAATCGTGTTTTAACATAATAAATACTGTAAAATTAAACAATAAAATTTATTGTATATTTATACTGGTAAAAATAACATAATTACTTTGTGTGAAATGTTCTGTTAAATGTTAACAGAAAATAATTATGTTTTTTCCAGTAAATTGTATTTGTGAGTAATTTCATTTATAGTGAAGAAAAGAACATTGATATTAAAAAAAACTTTTGATATTCAAATATGTGATTTACAGTGAAAAATATTAAATTTTTTGATAATGAAGAATTATGTAAATGTTTGAGAGTGAAATATATTTTTATTTAATTAAGTAAAAATAATTTAACAACTGATATTTGAATGTGATTTATTAAGAATTTTAGAATATTTTATTAAAATTGTTACTAATTTATAAAGGAAATAGTAAAATGTATGATTTGTTATATATACTTAATTTCTATGTTAATATGTACATGAAAGATCTTAAATAATTATACATAATATTAATATTTTTATATATTGTAGTTGATAAACATTTTTCCGAATTAATTAATGTACATAATAGCGTAAAATAATAATATATAAAAGGATATAATATCTTCGTACAAAATGTGCTTATTTTTATAAATGAATTTTATTGTATTTTATTATGAAAAAATTAAATTATTCTACTACAATATTCTTCTAACAGAGGTTAAAATTAATAAATAATGTTAACATTGTAATATCACATTTAAAAAAATCATATTAAGAGGATATTATTTATGAAGCAATTATACTTTAAATACGTATTTGAAGAAAGCTTAAAATACATAAAATAATTAAAGTTTGAGTTAGTTTTTAGTGAATGAAAAATGCTACAGTGCAGCTAATTAAAATTAATAAAAGTTTCATTTCATTTGATATAATAATTTCTTTTGAAACAGTTTCTTGTAAAACCGATACTATGTTTCTAAAGTTAAGATGAAGTGGAAGAAAATTCAACTGTTTAAATTTTAATCAAAACAGTTACATTTTCGATGAATACACATTTACAGCATTAAATTATTCTCATTATTAAATTAAATCTTAAATTCTTTATAACAAATAATTTCAAAATATTGTAACATTATTATTAAAGAAACAATGTAAAACAGTAAATTATTATTATAATTTATTTTAATAAAAAGTGCTTTTCAGGTACAAATTAATTTTTTATTGAAATTATATACAAGTATATATATATATATATATATATATATATATATTTATATATATATATATATATATATATATATATATATATATATATATATATATATATATATATATATATATATATATATATATATATATATATATATATATATATATATATATATATATATATTTATATATATATTTATATAAACATTCAATAACCATTTTTTTGGTGAAAGATTGAAAGACAGGCAGTTTTAATAAAGTAATAATTAATTTAAGTTTATTTTTATGACAATATTAAATTTAAATCAAAAATAATTTATATTTATTCTTAAAAAATCTTATATTAGTATAGAAATTTTACATCAAGGAAACTACTATAAAATAGATGAAATAATGAAATTTATATTAGATCCGTTTGACACAAAGGTTGTTTAAAATTTATTTTAGTCAACTAGAATAAACTTATATAATTGGTAAATAGATATTTTTATACATTATATATAATAGTGAATTAATAATTAAATTGTATATTGAATTTATTTTTATTCATCATTCTAAAATGTAACATTGTTTACATATATACTTTAAAAATAAATAACTTAATATTAGTTATTTAAGAAACATAATATTTTATTTTTATCATACATATTTTTCATTCAAAGTATAATTAAAGTCAATATTTTAGTTTATGTAATATAATAATAAACTATTTAAGTCTTTCAAAAAAATATGCAGTTATATAAAAATAAACTAGTAATGTTACATACAAAAATAATATACATAATTAAAGTTTATAAATTTAAAATATATTTAGTTTTGTGAATTATCGTATTTCTACGAACCGGATATAATTAATCGATTATTGCTTACAACTGTATAATTAACATGTAAAAGAAAATACAATAGATGAAAATGTTTATA
Source organism: Neoneuromus ignobilis (assembly GCA_029203775.1). NCBI lineage: Eukaryota > Metazoa > Arthropoda > Insecta > Megaloptera > Corydalidae > Neoneuromus > Neoneuromus ignobilis. The sequence goes on from CP092087.1 coordinate 33,887,267, forward strand.
CATCATTCGCTAAATTTACAACTTAACAGTGAAATAAAGCAGAAATTCACTGCTTTTCAAAATACAATAAATCTGAGTACGTGCTATTTTCAACTGATTTTAAATAACATAGCAAATTCAAAGAAAAGGACGTCATGTAAAAATATCTAATTTTAAATTGCATGAAAGAAATGATGAATAATTGTATTATGCGTCGTATTGAGAAATATTTATTTTTAGACAATGAAGAAAGGATATTTTGTTTTAAAAATAGACAAATTTATTTTAAAATATTCCATTTAGAGAAAAAAAATATGTTATAAGACTTTTTTATAACAATTCATATTTTCTAAACCGAAAATCCATTTTTATAAAATCAAACGAAACTTGATTATTGAAAGTTTTAGAGATAATAATGTACAAAAAAGAACATTTATTTAATATATAATTACATATATTTATCTTCAAACAATATTTAATTTTAATTTTTTGGAAAATTAAATTTGATTTTAATTAATTATAGTCAAATATTTTTATGATTCAATTAAGTTTCACAGACTTTGCATTTATAAGAGCACTTATTTCAACTCTTAGGGTAGTATATATACTGCAACTAAATACAATTGATAAATAGGACTCAAAAGAAACAGGTATAACGCTTAAGGACAAGAATGTTATGTAAATTAATAATTCTGAGATTTTTAAGTAACGATTTTTCTGTTTTTCATATTTTTGAACTAATTAAATTATCAATATATAAAGTGATATTTATATATATATATATATACACATATAAATAGTGAAAAAATTGGAATATATTTTGTCAAAAAATCTTTATGAAAAGTCTGCTTGAAAATCTATGTTTTTTTGTTAATTTTAATACTTCATATAATTTGTATTTCGGTAATTCTCGGAAGACTTCCGGAAAGTTCAGAAAGAAATTTTTCATATTAACCTGGAGGCGGAGGATAAACACCATTCTTTTTTAAATAGAAAGATAATGTTTGTTCATTTTTGTATATATTTAATATATTTGGGAATATTATAAACAACAAAATATTTCATTTTGAAACAATATATATATATATATACATATATATATATATATATATATATATATATATATATATATATATATATATATATATATATATATATATATATATATATATATATATATATATATATATATGTATATAATTATATAAAGGTATAGATATATATTCATTTATGAGAATATTTCTATAATACCTTATTTTTAAAATATATTGAAATTTTTTTATTTATTAACTAATTTTTTATTTCTACGTACAATATCATTTATTCCAATTTAAATCCAACATTTAATAAAATAATTCTTATTATTTAGAAAATTTAAATTCATCCACAAATATTTTATTAATTTCATATAATACAAAAAATATGAAAGGTATCCAATAGCTTAAAAATATATATTAATAATTCCTATTTGTGACATTTTATTTTATAGTTAAAATACGTTCATCGTTGATTTTATTATGAATCACTTTTATTCGAAATTTCACATCAAAATTGTATGTGACAATGCATATATAATTTGCTAAGGTAGCTACACGAAACCACGTTTCATTATTCACAAGTTTGAATACGAATGAGATCAAGTATTGCGCTTCCATTGATTCAAAACAGGTGCTCTGGAGTTAGAGGGATTTTGGGGTGTAATTTTATATCCGAAACTCTAATAAGTATCGTACTATTTTTGTAATTAGGTATTTTATTGTGCGAATTTTTATATTAATTCCAAAGTTAAATATAAAATTGATATTAACTACATATATACATACACATAGGCATACATACATTGATATATATATATATATATATATATATATATATATATATATATATATATATTAATGAAATTATGGAAGTATATAAATTTATAATCATATATTATTATAATATTATATTCTTCAAAGAAAAGGTAGTCTTATAAAATATAAATAAGATTGGAAAAATTTAATTAAAAGGTAACATTATACGTATCGAAAATAAGTAAACACTTCTCAAACTTCTATTTTATTAAATTAATTTTAGATAAGATATTTTTATTTTAAATTAAATTATAGTAAAAGAATATTAAATAGAAGTTGAATTAATATTGACAAACGCAAATATTTTAGCTATTTAATGTTCATTCAAGTAATTTAAATAAAAAAATAATTAAAAAAAATATTTTAATATATTATTATGTTGAAAAAGTTTCAGTCATTAATAAATAATTAGTTAACTTTAGACAATATTTGAAATTTTTAGAAAAACTATTTTAAAAACTTTAAAGATCGTTGTATTTTCATAACCAAGAAAATAAGTAAGATTTTGAAGCAGATTTAGTATTAATTATATTCGAATAATTGAGAAAATTCATTAGTGGATATAATGAATATATTATATTGTATATAATTAATAGATTATAAAAAAGTATTCGAATTAGTCAGTATATTAGCAATGTTAAATGAATTGAAAAATCAAAGAATTGAGTAACTGTGCATTGAATGTTTAAGAAAATTTTAAAAACATTCTATATCGTCTATGAAAATACATTAAAAAACAGGAAAGTTTAAAATTATAAAAAGGAATAGGAGAATTTTTTGCAATATAATAAAAAATTATTTATAATGGCACTAGAAGAAGTTTTAAAACATTAAATTTAGAATTTAAAAGAATAAAAATGAAGGACGAGGTACTCAGTTATTATCGTTTTGTTAACGATATAATTTTTTTACGAACCCAAATGAATTGGATTAAGTAAGTAAAAAATGTTATATCATAAACTATAGTAAGACAAGAGTAATTTTCAATGTATTTGTAGATCTAAAAAAAATTATTAAAAGAATAGAAATCTAAGAAGTTAAAAGCTATATGTATTTATGATACGTTTGATGACAAAAACGGAACATTTATTAATAAACTGAATAAAAGAATGTCAATTTGGAAAAAACGTTTACGTTATGAAGTTGAGTATTCTTATAAGTTTGAAGAGAAACGTTTTAAATCAGTCTACCTTATTTGTTATCTCTTATGGTAGTGAAATGTGGGTTTTAAAAGTCAAAATAATTCAGTGGCATCAGACAATATAAAAAGCATTGTAAAGTTTATGCCTAGCAATAAATAGAAACAAAAAAACAATGGATTTAAAGACACATTTAAGTTTACAATTATATTGAGTGGAATATAAATAAGTCGATTAAATATAAAGAAGAGAAAACTAAACACATCGAATTGCTAGAATTTGAAAGTTTTGGAACAAAACTTAATCTAATATAGAATAAATAGATGATAATGATGACAATGATGTGATATACATACATACATATGTATATATATATATATATATATATATATATATATATATATATATATATATATATATATATATATATATATATTTACTCGTATGTATCATCATCAACGGCTCCACAGACTATTCCAGTCCCAGGCCTCTTTGAAAATACCAGTTAAATAGAGCCTTCTTGTCAGAACTTTTTGACAGTTGTTTTTTTTTATAAGATGAGGTTGTCAGCCTCATTATCAATCCGCAAAAATGACAGACTATCCGACTGGGAATCGAACGCAATCTCTCGCATGACTAGTAGTGATGCAAGATATATATATATATATATATATATATATATATATTCATTATCATCATATTGGCTTCTACCAGTACACTTCTAAACGAAAGTTTCAATGAATGTTACTACAATATTTATTTATGTTTGGTTATATTCGCTGCACTGATCAGGCGTGTTGGTGATAATTTTTATTTAGAATTTACTTCTTAGGTAGATTGTTTTCATTATGGCTAAAAATCTTTGTTCGCCCTTTATCTTGGCGGCAGGGGATCAAATGCAATTCTCCAGATATGTTTATATATATATATATATATATATATGTGTGTGTGTGTGTGTAGATAGATTACTTTATTTTATGGAATCAGTCTTGCTAACTTACCGAAAAATAAATGATATCTTTAGACCAGGGGTTCCCAACCTTTTTATACCCTAGAGCGTATTCTAGGGTATAAAAAATCTTTTTCAAAAATGGGAGCCTTTCTTTGTCGATTATGTTCCATAAGTCCTCTGATATTAAGGATTTTAGCAAAATATCATTCTTAAGGTCAAAAATTTCTAACTCTAGTTCTTCTGCTTTCCCCTGAACAAGATCTACAATTCATGCGGCTAGTTCCATTACATTTATTTGGCAAATAAAAGAATTGATACAGAAGGAGACAATTGATTCAATATTTGTAAACTGCAGAAATCTCTCCTCAAACTGTTTTTGAAGCACTTGAAGGGTCTCAATAAATAATGACGCGTTTAATTCATTGTTACCTAGCATTTTCTCAGAAAAAATTCTGTCGCGGTCGAATAGTGGCGGGCGCATATAAATCGGACCGCGGGCGCCATGACGCCCGCGGGCACGGGGTTGAGAATCCCTGCTTTAGACAGATAATTTGTGAAAATCATTATTATTTCTTGTGAATGATATATTATTGTGGATATTTGTTAATGATATATTATTAATTAAAAATGTTGTTTACATTATATAAATATATATATATATATATATATATATATATATATGTATGTATGTATGTATGTATGTATGTATGTATGTATGTATGTATGTATGTATGTATGTATGTATGTATGTATGTATGTATGTATGTATGTATGTATGTATGTATGTATGTATGTATTGTATATGATACAGTCATAAGAAAATTCGTCGAAGTGAATTGAAATAGAAAGAAATTGGATCACACAAAGAGGAACGTTTTGGGAGAGGTATTCATCCAGCAGTGAATAAAAAGAGGCTGATAATTATATATATATATATATATATATATATATATATATATATATATATATAAATAGAGAGGTTATTATAAATCAATTTGAAAAATATGAATTGATATTTGATAACAATTTTATTATATTACTAAATGCAATAATGTGATATAAGTATTATTGTATTTATTTGCTGTCTAACATAATGACTGGACGAAATTTATGAATCAATATTAATTGATATTTTAAAATAACTTTGAATTTCTATTATATTACTAAATGCAATAATGTGATATAAGTATTATTGTATTTATTTGCTGTCTAACATAATGACTGGACGAAATTTAAGGTACAGTAAGGTTTTTTGAATCAATATTATTCACTAAGTTAATAAAATAAACTTTGAATTTCTAGTAAATTTACTTATTTTAAAAACAATATTATAATTATTATTTAATATGTTTATATATTATTATATATTATGGGAAATAACTTTTTAATATACATATATATATATCTCATGCATATATATATATAAATATATATATATATATATATATATATATGTATATACATCTTATATTTGGTTTTCAGTTAATTCGATTTATATATTTGTAAAAAACATGTATATGGTTTTTTCATTTTTTTGCATGTTATTGTTAAAAATTATATATATACACCTAATGTTAGTCGATCTAATTAAAACGTCTGTTGCTGTTGCGAATGAGTATAATCATTTAAAATATATGGGATGGTTACTCCAAATTACATAACTAAAACTGTATAATATGAAAAATTACACATGTTAACAGTATGCTTTATTATGTTTCATATATAAAATAGTTTCTGATTTTAAATCACTACTTTTAAATATTAGTGTGTCTGAAAAAATATATATTTCACAACTTCATCACCTGAAACAAAGCGATATCTATATCATTATAATATGGAAATTATAAGAAATATAAATGATTATCGTTAAGTTTGCTTTATTTATCTTAAATTTAAAATTATGGTACTTGCAGTGTACAATTATATTAAAATGATTATTATTTTTTACACAATTATTTTATATACTGTTTTTTAGTAACATAAATAAATTTACTTGAATATTGTTTTTTATTTTATTACATTAATATATTCTACTTCCAGTAACATGGTTTTTGATTTAACATTATAAATAAATGTGTAATTTTCGAGTAATTTAACGTTAGATTGTACAAAGTTGTAGCTTATAACAAAATATTAGATAGATTCAATCACATGTTATATTTTAAGTAGGACTTAAATAGTGTAATAATAAAAAAAATAGATCCATTATTACTCTAGTGATTATTATGAGAGGAAAGAGTACTTGGTACATTATTATTTATTCATAATGTTTTAATGATAATATAAAAAATGCTGAAGTTTGATATCTAGCGATTACATAAAATGTAAAAATAGTTTTTAACGTTAGATAAAATTAATAGTTGAAGCTTAATCAGTAAAAATCAGATATAGAGCAAATCCAAAAAGTCATTTATATTGTTTATATAAAAAATATATTATTATGATAGATTTAATCATATATTATACATTAAGCAGGACTAAATTAGTATAATAATAAAAAAAATAAATCCATTATTACTTCAATGAAGAATACGATAGGGAAGAGTACTTGGTTCACTAATATCTACTCACAATGATCCTAATGATATTATAAAAAATGCCGAAGTTTGATATCTAGCGATTACAGAAAATGTAAAGAGTTTTTAAGTGAATGCAAATTAATTGTATGTAGTTAAACATATAGAGTAAAAAAATATTTATTGTCAATAATACTATTAATAAAATGTTAAAACAGTGTATGGTATCTGAAGAATATCAGTAAAAATCAGATATAGAGCAAATCCAAAAAGTCATTTATATTGTTTAAAGTAGATTTTTATGGAAAAAAACAATAATATAGTAATACATTAAAAATTGAGGTAGTTAAGTTTATAATAAACGACTTACTGTAATGTTAGTTGATTTTTATAATTTATCACATGCCCCAGAGTGAAACATTACATTTATTTCTCGTAAAAAAATAACAACTGTGTATATAAATTATAGATTGGAATAATTTTTATATGAGATTGGTACCATTATATATATATATATATATATATATATATATATATATATATATATATTCATCTAAACGAAAAAATGTTAAAATTGATTTTTATATTTAGTGTATATAAGTGAAAAATTCTTCAAAAAGGTGAGAGAGAGTTTCATCCAACATTGGATTAGGAGTGACTGATGATGATGATGATATGTACATATATATAAGTAACAATGTTCAGTAGAAATGTTAAGCGTATGATAAATTCTAATTTTAATTCTAAAACTACCATATTTTCGTCTTCCTCTGCAATAACACCATTAAACGGAAAAAGTATGACTCGTGTAGTTTTATTCCAAAAAGATCTCCAACCACTTGACTTATTTATGCTAAAAATACTTTTTATCAATATTATTGAAAAAACACATTTTTTTAATTATGTTAATATTTAGTTAATCTTTCTGTGACTTCGTGTATTTTATTCCAAATATATATTTATATATATATATATATATATATATATATATATATATATATATATATATATATATATATATATATATATATATAAATATATATATGAATATATGCATTGTATAATATATATTTTTTTACTTCATAATTTGTTATTTTCTTCAATATTATATTCTAATTTTGTCTCAATGCATATTATTTTCATACGCATCTGAGTTATATTCTGTAGTAATCCCTTTTCTTTAGTTAAATGAAATAGATGATTAAATCGTGTTCACATTATAATTAAATACAATTGAAAGTGTATTAGTTACATTAATTATACATTTTGAACATATCAACTTTTTATTATTTATAAAGTTTAATTGATTATTTATGATAGTTATTAAACGATTAAATGTTTAAAAAGTCACATATTATATAATACTAATTATGTGATTTAAATGTCAAGGTTTTAATTATTTTAAAGTTTTTTTCAGAAAACTCTCGTATGTTAGTATAGCAATAATTTATATCATTAACAGTTATTATTCATTACATTTACAATAGCGCTATGAAACTAAAATTATGAGATAAATTATAAGTGAAGTTAGTCGAAAATTAATGAATTTTAAATAAAATTTATATTTATTTTTCTGTATGAAATATGTTAATTGTGACTTCATTTACCTTTATAAATAACTTTGAGACGAAAGTAGAAACATTTTAATGAAATGTATTTATTTTCAGTCGATTATTTATAACAATTATTTCTTATCATAGAATAATTAAAATATTAACGATTATAATGATCAAAATAAAAATCATCCTCTCATCCGAACTCTATTCTTTATTATTAGATTTAGAACGATTTACAGAAGTATATATTTTTGTTAGAAGATATAATTTCTACTTTGAAACAGAGGTTCAGGAATTATTAAACTAAGGCTGCGAAAGTGTAATAGACTTTTTAGTATTAATACAGTCATTGAATATGTTATAAAAGTAGTAAATTAAGTAGTTAAGCAGTAAGTGTTATTAAAGTAGAATATGCTCATAAGTAGTAAGTTAAGTATCAAATTCGTATATGAATATATTGAACCATGTAACATTTAAAATTCAGAGTATTAAAAAAAAATATTATAATGAATGACAAATTATTTTGAAAAAAGGAAAATTATGAATCGAAAAGTAATATTTGGTATGAATAACCTTTTTCATTTATTTTTTACATGAGTACTGAAATTTATATATTTAAAAATGAAGTGAACAATTATTTTTGTCAACAACGTTTTTATGAGTCTTTGGATAGAATTTGTTACTCCACTAGTACGATGTGGATATTCATTTGAAAAAATTTACATTGGGGGATCAAAAATGAATAGGTTTTTAAATCATTATATGTACGTGCTTAATGAGAATATAAATTTATATGAACATCTTTTGAAATGACTCTTAAAGAACAAAATAAATAATGAAAGTTGAGTAATGTTATAATTAATATAAATAATTGATGTTAGTAAATATTATTTTAATGAATACAAAATAAATAAGTTTTCTTTATATACCTATGAAACAAAGAGATCTTCAATGATTAAAATAATTTTAGATTATTGGATGTATATCTAAATTATAATAATTTTTTTTATTCTACCAAAAAAAATTTTTTTTCGACAAAAAAAATTATATCAATATATAAAAAAACTGCTGTGAAATAATTTTCAATTTCTGGTTTATATATTGTTAAAGTATAAATAATGAAGTTTACATTAAAATAGCTGTTTTTTGTGATGTTTGACAATATTTATCAACTTGCGTTTTTTGGTTTGTTATAATAAGTTCAATGATGTTTTTAGTTGGTATATTTTTATTAAAACCTACATGTAGCTTGTTGTAATAGTATATAAATTATAAATTATGTTTAATACTTATTTCATCCTATTGTGGACTAATGTTAGGAAATTGAAAAAAATTAGTAATCGTTAATTAAATTATTTATCTAATAATATAACTTTAATATTTGTTGTTTTGGAACTGTGGCTGATTCACTTTACACAAATGAATTTTAACCCCAACACCACAATAATTTAAAGTGTTCAATAATCACTTATTGTTCACTTATTATTTATAATTATATAATCTATAATTATATCGGCTGATGCATTTCGATGGCGTCGCCATCGAAATATATTATTTCGATATATTTTTAATTCAAATAAATTTTTATACTTGTATAAAAATTTATTTGAAGATATAAGGACAAACAAATTAGTTTTTGGATCAATACTAACCTAAAATAAATCACTTAGAATAGATATAATAAATTTACAGATTAAAAACTATAATAATATTATTATCTTAATATCTATTAAAGTGTGTAAAACTAATTAATGTTAATAATATATAATTAATTTAATATTTTATCTATATAGTATATTCTCTAAAAGTAATATTCGAAACAATTTTTACTGTTAATATTTTTCATTCAGATTGGTTAATTAATTAGTGACTTCGATCGTGCTTAACAGGTACAGAATGATATAATAGGTTCCGAAGAGCATGAAAACAATAATATTCAATTCAAACGTTTCCTGCAGAATATATCGGAAATCATCTTTGCAAACAAATCCGGTTGAAATTAGAGGTGTTGGAATTAAATCAATAGCAATAAGTTTGAATGGAACTTGATGTTTCCTATTTATTTTAATTAAGAAGAGTGTAAAAGAATGGTTTTTAATTACAAAATCAAGTTCAATAAAATAAAGTCTATTACGAGTATTTGTTGCCATTAATTGATAAACGATTTTAATATTAACTAGTAGATAAACTTTAGAAAGTAAGATAAATCTGTTATACTTAATAACAATTTAAGGTAATTAATTATTTAAAATTTATATTTCAAGTGATATTTATATAAAATAAATACTTTATCAATCATTGAACTTATTTGTAATTTATATTTACCGTTTAAACATTTAATTAGTAACAAATTTATTCTAAAATATTATTGTATGCTGCTGAAAAATAAGTTGATAAGTTGATAAGTACTAATAAATTAAATTGTAAAATTTAATAATTACAGAATATTATAAGAGGAAGAATTGTAATTATAATTAAGAATTTTTTTAAAGAAATGAAAAATATTAAACTGGAGATTATAATTT
>CP092087.1:33900286-33917786 GCA_029203775.1 Neoneuromus ignobilis
ATTTTAGAAGAAATTGAATTAATAACTCGCATATTTTTATTTTAAATGCTAAATTGTTTTATAATTATTAGTGTATACATCATGTTTATTTTATTTAAACATAATAATATTAATCTTTCTTTATTAACGTTGACCCCAATCCACTCCTTTGATTTATTGTTATAAGACTGCGTGGCTTTTAAAAGATCGATCTAGTACTCCCTAAACAGAATACACCTTATATTCGGGTCGACGCCCTGTGCAACAGAGATACATTTATTGTTTTATAACTAACAAGGGAACAACTTTTTACTTATGATAGTCAAATAGAGTTGAATAAAATGAAAATGTATAGTTATATGTTTTTGTGTAAAATTGATGCAATATTTATTGATCAATTTTATAGAAACTTTAACAAAGTTATTCATGTCGCTATGTACACATAAAAATGTTTTAAAGCTTGGTTGTACAATAATAATCGATTTAACAATTTGAAAGATTTTGTTCCTATCAACATTTGACTAATATATAATATTACATTTATGTTATTGTATCTAAAATTACTAGCTAATTTTGTATATATATATATATATATATATATATATATATATATATATCTCTCTATATATATATATATATATATATATATATATATATATATATATATATATATATATATATTGATTAATAAGAAAATAGGTACGTAAAGATTTGTAAATTTTAACAATATTTATTTCACAAACATTAATTTTTAAATATAATAATATTTAGTCTCATATTAAAATACTACTATTGACATATCAAATAATGTGATTTGTGAGTATATTTTGCTAAGTTTCTGAAAAATGATATACATAGACTATTTATTATATATATTTTAAATTTTGTAAATAGAGATTTTTTTATTATACTTCTTTCAAAGTATTTCTATAATTTTTTGTTTCTAAATGAGGTTAAACTCTTTCTTGTAAATATTTAAAACTTATAATATTAAACATATAATAATACAGTTACCTTGTATTAAGGAGGTTGGTCTGTTAAAAAATATGATAAGATTAATCTAAAATTTGAATATAATGATCATAACAACGATCAAATTCTTCAGGAATTTTTTTGAAATTTTTCTCCATCCCGTTTTAGAAAAATTAAAGCATGAAAATTGTGTCTTATAACATGGGGTCTTATGGCGGTGTGGTATAAATTGAAACTTAAGTCATTGAAACTCCACTAAAAAATGCCAAGAATTTTTTAAAATATGTTATATTGTAAAGCTTATATTTTTAATAGTATTATCACTCGAGTAAAACAAATCTTCACAACGCCGTTTGCAAGTTTTTAGTTGAAAAAGAATTGTAAATGAATGATTTTAAAGTTACAGCCAGTATGAACTTTATAGCCAGAACGAATTACGGCGCAGCACTGAAGGCATGTGACACATACGATGCGCGTGTTAGTCGTGTTCATATACCAGTATACTATACAGAATTATTTATTTGCAGTTGGCAATCGTTATTTTAGCCCATACAAAAGTGTAGACCACTACTCCTTACCCCGCGTCCCTGTAAGACTATGACCAACCACCTTAATATATCATGTAGTAATAAAGAAATATGTATTTTGATTTTTTTATTTATTTTTTTTAAATCTTGTTCTAATAATTTAAATGAACAATTTTTACTTAAAATATATATATATATATATCACATCATCATAAATCTCATATATCAATCCACTACTGGACGAAAGATATATACTGATATTATATATATATATATATATATATATATATATATATAAATATATGTAAATAATTTCTAGCCTTTCTTGGATGGAAATAATTTTTCAAATTAGAGCAAATTTTTTTTTAAAAATCGCTAATATTTTTTTCAGTTTGATTTTTCTCTATATATTTACTGGTTTTTAATAAATATTTTTTTTACTATTTATTACTTGTCACCTTTTCTTATAATATATTCTACTTCAGTTTCTTCACTCTTTTTGACTGTAACAAGAAGTTATATTTATTTTTAAATCCATTCTATTATTTTTAATTTTTTATTGTTTTCCCAGAATATATGTTTCCATTTTCAGTTTTCTAGTCTTTAACTTTTTTACAATAATAAGCAATACTTTATTGCCACAGGGAAAAACTGGTGTATGTATATATATATATATATATATATATATATATATATATATATATAATGAAGGCGATACAGACCATGTAGAGCCTAAACCTCTCTGATAATGTCAGAGTTCAGTGACAGTTAATTTTACGAGATAAGGTTGTCAGCTCTACGTCCAATTCCAAATTTGAAGAAATTTTCTATCTACCACATGAGACGTGGTGATGAGTGCCATTATTGTACTGGTTAATAGAAATATACATATATATATATATATATATATATATATATATATATTAAAATTACGTTTATTTTTTAACGTTAATAACTTATAGAAATTACTAATTATATGTAGTTATGTAAGAAAGATTTTTAAAGTTTCATTTATTTCCATGCACTTAGTTTTATTATAAACTAACAGTATAATATTTTGTAATATATTTATTTCATATTAAAGTATAACGACGTGTGCCGTTTTATTTAAATAATCTTTAAAATACACAGTTAAAAAAAATAAATTTAAATTAGAATTTTATAAAATAATCATAATAATTCTCTTTGTGCGTTAATTTTTAGATTTAATAAATATAATCATATTCAGAATGTAGAGTAAATTGTTTAATAACTATATAAAATAACACTAATTTAGTAAAAGCGTGACTGAGTAATTATAATTTTCATAACTCTAATGTCAAGTATATAAAAATTAGGAATAAAATAATTTTTAAATATATTAAATATCTTAGCATTTTTTGAGTTACTTGAATTGAATTGCTCTATTTTTGTATATTGATTAATTTTTTTTTTAAATTTTAAATTATATATATATATATATATATATATATATATATATATATATATATACTTTTATCTTTAAAAACTAGAACATTTTTAATAACCTACCGACAATTTTGTATACCTATTTATATGTCAAATTGACCGGTAATTAAAAAGTTATCGATTTTCTTATTCAATGCAGATAATTTTGATTTGTTCCTAATGTTAAAATAAAGAATTTTCATCAAGTTTCGTCCAAATTTATTTTTATATAATTTCTAAAATTCTTTATAAAAAACAAATAGAACTAAATTTTTATACACACTTCGCACAGATTTTGTTTGTTTTATTATATTTAAAAATTTTATTTGAAAGTATCGGAACTTGAGGACGGTGTTGGTAAAAGCTTTTTCTTGAGATTTTTTTGTATGCATTAAATAACTAACAAAAATTCCTGCCTCGAAATACCCGTTGTTTCTCTATACAAAATCCAGGCATTTATTCCAGCTAGGTCCAAAATGTTGAAAAATACCTGAAGTTAACTTTTCGACTTCACGCTTTTCTTTGCCAACATCTACACCAAATGCGTCTAGTTTTGTTGCATTTTCCCACTTAGTCCCCAACACCCTAAATGCTTCTTCTTCTGTACATTTTATATATGATGCATTATACGCTGATCAACGGTAAGAGTAAATGCCGTCTTCAATTTTTTAGCATATCCTGTTGGCCCTGACATATCCCTAAAAATATTATGCACTGGTAACCTGCCAGGTTTGGGACTTCCGTTTATTTCTTCCCAGACTGTTCCATCAGCAGCTGTCGATGCGTTGATCCTCTAAATCTGTCTTAGGATGTCAATAAAACTCTCTTTATTTTCTGTCCTGGACGCTTATTTATAATATTCTCCTCTTCACTATCGCTTTCTGATTTCAATTCACTTGTTGTAAATAACTCTTTCTCTGTTTCCATGTTTTTTCAATTCGAGAAATTTCTTGTTCATCATATTGTGATAACTCTTCTTGTATTTTCGTTATATTTCTTAGGTAATTTGTAATTTTCAAATAAAGGGTAAATATCTACAGCAGATTATTACACTAAGGAATAAAAAAATTTACATCCAAGTATTGATATTTATCTTATCTCCTTCGAATAAACATATTAAAAAAAATCTTATAAGAAACTTTTAGAAGTGCACTACTTGAAATGAATTGCTCTGTTGTCTACTCTTTTCAATTGAAACCGTCGCTGAGATAACCGTAAAACATTTTACTCTGAGACAACTGTATAATATTTTTTCCCACCGGTCATATTGACCGACCGCGGTAGCTTTTAAAATTTTCTTGGAAAATAGAAAAAATAACTATAAACAATATATATATATATTCTATATATATATATTATAACGTTTAAAAATGTTTTTTAAAAGTTTGAAAACTAGAACATTTTAGTGTTAATTATTTAAAATATTTTTTTTAATTATTTTAATTGTATATTTATGTGCAATAAAATGGTTTAAATCAAAAAATTTTGAAAATATTTTTTTCAATAAATATGAAATGTATTGTATATATATATATATATATAAATTTTATTTTATTGCATCAGGCATTTCAAGTGTATATATAAAGGAAAAATGATTGAAATTTTAAAATGAGTACATACATTTCAGGAGATCGACGAGGATTATTATATGGCTCTCCTTCATTTAATTTTTTGTTTGTGACGTAAATATCACCAACTTGAATGTTTTAAAAAAGTCTTTTTAAAACATTTTTTGCTGTGTTGAAAATAGGTGTTTTTCCAAAACTGTACACTTTTGTAAAAAATATTTACAATTTTTTTAGTATAAATTTAAAATACCTGTATATATATATATATATATATATATATATATATATATATATATATATATATATATATACATAGATACGCATATAAATATGTAGAGTATAGGAAAAATATTTCACAGTTCTATTATTAGTTCAATTGTGTTAACAATCAGTTTAATGACAAATATGTAATAAAAATCCATTGCTCTTATTTCTATTGAAGCGCTAGAAGTGCAGTTAAACTGCGGAAAGCTCTGAAAAGGTACAGCAAGTAAAAACCCATTAAAATAATTGCAAGCACAGTAGTCAACCACCTGTAACTTGAAATACTTGTGTCCGGGCTCGGTCAACATCGCCAGCATATATCCGGGCAAAATTACACACGTTAATGTCATATTCAAGCAATATCATATTTCAATGGATTTTTCTTACGGTAAAAAAATAAAGCCAACATCGTATTACGTATTCTCTTTTATATAATACCATAAATGAATATGTCATCAACATGAAAATGTCTCATTTAAAATTTTTTGACTTGTTTGATTCGATTGTAGGTTTTTATTCAGGAAAAATATTTTTTCACATTTGAATATTTTGGAAATACTATTCATATTTTATACATGAACTATATATAAATTTATACACCTATATATATATATATATATATATATATATATATATATATATATATATATATAAAGTAAAAGTGTTATAAAATATTACAGAATACTTTATTTGGTAGTTAAACTACTACAATTATATTTTTTTTATAAAATGAAAATCAAATGATTAACATTACTGTTATATAATATTTATGTATTAATGTAATTTAAGTAAAAGTTATTATTCTTAATGATTACATTATTAAAAAGAAAATGCAATGAAACTTGGATTTTTATATTTATTACATAAGGTAATTTGATATTTTTAGTGTCTGAAATTCAGTTTATCATTCAAAATAAAACATAAATTATATATTAGAGCATTGAGCATTTCTGTTGTAAATGTAATATGAGAAACTTTATTATTCTAAACTGTATTGTTTATATATCGTATATATATATATATATATATATATATATATATATATATATATATATATATACAGATTTTAAATTTGTTAATACTTACTATTTGAATTTTTTCAATAAGCTAATATACTTTGATATTTTTGAATAACTAAAAGTAAATTAAATGTATTCTATTTTTAATATTTGAAATGGATATTATCTCCTTTTCAATACTTAAGCTGGGTCTTTTACAAAATTTTCTTTTCAATATCTACTCACCATTTCTTATTCAATATTTAGTCGGAAATATAATTTATATAAAATATTTTATATTTAAGATATTAAATATATATATATATATATATATATATATTATAAATATCGTTATAAATAAAAAATTTTTAAAATAATAATTTCTTTTAGTATAACTTCTAAGTATGTTAATAAGAAATTATCTTATTTTTATTTTATATTTCAATTTATGTACATACACTCATACATATATATATATATATATATATATATATATATATATATATATATATATATATATATATATATATATATATATATATTTACATAAATATGTGTTTGTGTGTATGTTTGTGCTTGTGAATATTTACAGACTGTAGACTTAATACTGATCTTTAAAAAAGTTTTGTAATATAAATGTTTAACATTATTTCAGGTTTGATATAAATTGAATCTTATTTATTTTACATTTGTACTATTTTATATAGTATATTTGACTTTTATTTATTTTGTTTTAAATTACTTTTTCGTTATTTAATTAATATATTTGAACATAAATATTTAAGTATTAAATAATATGTTTCAGAAATATTTTCAAGAATAACATTTTTTGAGGAATTAGTATTTCTGTAAAAGTACAATTTGTTTAGGGTTAGCATTTTATTATAGTTTATTGTAAAAAGAACATTTAAAATACACAAACAAACATACATACATACACACACACAAGTGCATATATATATATATATGTATATGTATCAGCAGCAGGAGCATTATTAGCCTCTTTATCTTACTGCTAGGCATGAACCTATTTTTTTATTTTTAGCCATCCATTGCTCATTTTTACTTCTGAAATTGTTATATATTTAATTACCAAATTTCACTATTATTAATAAAAAAACATGTAAGATCCATTAACCGAAAACTTTTTTCTTCAAACGTCGTGGAATATTTTACTTTATAAAATAAAAATTTCTTGGTAATTAATATTATTCCAAATTATTCTTCTTTATTTAATTCATGTACTAATATTACTTTGTATTGATAAACTGGCTTAAATGTCCGCAATTTTAATTTATTCTATTTTTCTTTTCTTTATTCGATATTCTCCTGGTTTGCTTTCGTTTTGTTGTGGTTCATTCTAAGAATAATTTTCTGTTTTTTTTAATTCTTCTACTCTTTTTTATGTTCATTTAGGTTTGTTAAGATAATAATAATACTATCAGCAAATCCCAAGTAATTAACTAACTGTCTACTTACTGTTATTCTTTTAAATTCTTAATTTTGTGTCTTCAACATTTCTAACGCTCCTATAAATAGATTTGGTTATATAGCATTTCCAGTTCCACTCTTTTCATAATTTTGAACCGATGAAGGATGAAGCATTTCTATAAATACTATATTTTATAAAATATATTCTTAGATTTTAAAATATATTTAGATTATTTTAATTAATTAAATATCTCTAATGTTTTGACAAGATCAAAGGTCTTTTCATGATCTATAATTTCGAGATGAAGTTGTAACTGGTATTTATTATACTGACTAATGACATCTTTTATGAATTAATTGTTATTCATTATGATGTCTATTTATATATATATATATATATATATATATATATATATATATATATATATATATATATATATATATATATATATATATACGAGGGTCGTTTGATAAGCACGGTAAAAAATTAGAAAAAACTAAATTTAATTTAATTAATTAATTAAATTAAACAATAAATAAATTTACCATACTTATCAAACGACCCTCGTATATATAACGTATTTTATTACTTATAAATAATAATAAAATTTTGTTAATTCTGTTAATAGTAGTATTATTTTTAATATATAATTTTCATTGATAAAAATAACATAACATCAATAATAAACTAAAATTGTTTTATCGTACGTAATGTTCTCTGTTTCTTTTCCTAATTTTATTTTATAATTAATTTTTATATAATTTTTATACTCTACTCGAACATAAATATAATAATTCAACTAACTGCTATGAAATATGATCGAATTATTGTAATTATAGTCTTACTATATTTTATAAAATGAATAGTATATTAATAACTTATAATATTAATAAATAGAATTAAAAATACAGATTTTGAAAAATTCACAAATTGTTCCTATAATTTTATAACTTATCCGAAAAGTAAAAAAAGTATTTGAATTGTTCATTACAATAACAATAATTTAATTTTTAACGATGTAATTAGAAAAGATTTTGAAAAATATAATTTTTTATAAGTATTTTGAAGTTTTAATTTTATTAAATTTGCATTATTCTTTCTAAATAAATATTATGTAAAAGTATTAATTATCTTTCATGTCTTTACAATATATAACAGTTCATATAATTTAAGAGTTGTACTATAAAGTAGAAACTATTAAAGCAGAAATGTTACAACAATTGAAGCTTTAGATTGAATTGCTTACATTACATTTTACCAGAAACCTGTGCATACTATTAATGCTCTATTGAATACTCTTGTAAATACTAGGTCGTTACTGATGGAAATGTTTGACGTGAATATAAATTCTCAGTTACTAACAATATAGTATTTTTCTATCGTCTGTTATTAACTTCCATGACTTTTGTTTTTCTATATTTTAGTGATTATTTTTAAGAATATAATAGAATAATAAACCAATCATCTTATAAAATAATTTAAATATAAAAGAAACTAATTTATTTGAATAATTTTTAATGTTTTATTAATTATAAAGTACGGGAAACTCTTATCAAATATTTTAATTATTTATAATTTTTTCTAAAAGTTTACTTTGCTTTTTCATATAGCATTTTTTATTTTAAATATTAAGATCAAACTAAAAAATACTGTTTTTTATTAATAATTAATTTTAAATGTTTATATATTATTTTATTTTGCGTATTAGTTAGATGTATTTAATTTCAATTTTCTTTCAAATAAAAATTATAAATAATTATTTTTTTTAGAAGATTTATAAAATACATTGTTTTAAAAAATCTCACAGAATTAAAAATAATATGTCCTGAAGAAAAAATCATTATTTTATTTAATTATGAGTTTTTAAAATATCCGAAATATATTAATGTAGTTTAATATTTGGTGTATTCACATTTAAAATTTGAAATTTTTTTTTTACTATTTAGTATGTCTAATGGATTTAACGAATGCCTATTTTACCCACTAAAATAATTTTGTTTAATAAAAGTTGTATTGTAAATTCAATGCATATAGAAATTTGCACAAAATATAAATTTAGTGATAATAAAAATCAAATATTATTTTTAATTTTCTATGAAGATAATAACCAATCTTCATAAAAAAAGCTCACCTCATTTCAAATCTACTCGTATATAAACGATAAAATAATAATAATAATAATATTAGGTTGGCAAGTATCTCCCTTCCGCTTTTTTTTTTTTACATAGCTGCGAAATTCAAAAGACCAGAAGGCGGAAGGGAGATAAAATAATATATATATATATATATATATATATATATATATATATATATATATATATATATATAAAGTCGATACAATGTAAAATAAAATTTTTCAATAAATTGTAAGTTAATTTATTAGATGGAAATCCTTACTCAATTTTATTTTTTTTATATTGACAGTATTTTTGTAAATTATAAATTAAAATATTTTTATTAAGATTTTAATTTATAGCAAAGTACTTTTAAAACAATACAAAATATATTAATATAAATTAAATATTCATTTGGTTTTTATTATTTACTTTGTTACCTGTTGAACAATATTTTAAACGTATTAGAAAATTTACAATCAGATGTATATAAGATATTTTTTAATGATTTAATGTAGAATATTGTGCAATGAAATTGATATCAAATTATTTGTATATCAAATTAAATATTATGAATTATATATATATATATATATATATATATATATAATTTAATATTTGAAATAATAGGCTTAGTTTCATTATTTATACACACACACACACACATATATAAATATATATGTAGTAAATAAAAAAATGGCAGTATTTGATAAAAATAAGTCAGTCAAATTAAACTAATTTTTTACATTTAACATTGAAATTAATTATTTTTAATTCAATATTTTAGATAAAAGTAACTTATTTTAGATTAATGACAGAAATGACACATATCATTATTAGGAATTTATTCACAACATAATACATAAATATCTGTTGTAGTTTATATATTTGTATATTAAATTTTAGGGTGGTATCAATATTTATTTCAACTCACGAGTATTAAGTAAAAAATTTATTCTAAAAATTAACCATTTTTATTTTTTGATGTATTTATAATATTTAACCAATTAATGTTAAAATACTGGTTTTATTAACATATCTATATAGGAGTATTTTTTATTAAATGTTTCTATATAAAATAAAATGAAAAATATTTTTAATACATGTTTTATTAATTTATTCAAATATTAATTTAAAAATTCACACTTTTATTAACACCTCCTTTATTCATGTACGTGTTTTTAATTATACGTTCTTAAACATTTACAATTATCTCTTTATTAAAATTTTCTCAAATGTTTACATAGTTAAAGTTAATTTGCTGTAATTGTACTATTTTAATGATACTCTGCATATATTTGATCATTTTGTTCTCTATGTAAAATATCTAATCTTGTATCATATTAGATATATACTCGTATATGTATGCTATTATACAATATTTATAAAGAAAGGTTATTGCATTTAATTGTCGTATATATAACAGTTAAACATATTATATTTGTTTAACATTTTGATTCCATATTAATATGTTTATTACTTGATATAGGTATACACATATAATATATATATATATATATATATATATATATAAAGAAAATACTACCTATAGATAAAAGAAATTATTGATTGAAAAACCAGAGGTAAAAACGATATAAAAAGAATCTTAGAGATAACTGAAAAAGAGGTATGAGGAATTTCGTCACTGAGGAATGGAAGAAAAGAGCGTTGAATCGTTAAAAGTGAAAAGTATTGGGTGAAATTTTCACCAGCAGTAAATAGAACGAGGCTGCTTTGCTGATATATATATATATATATATATATATATATATATATATATATATATATAAATGTAATATTGTTTTTTGAGTTAAACAAAGTTTTTAATAAAATTGCTTGTATGATAAGTAAAAATTGTTAATACTTAGATATTTCTCTGCGGTGTATAATAGTATTTCAATGTAGTAGACATATTTTACAAAGCCTTGATATACATTTCTAATTTATATATTCGATCGTTATTAAATTTTGAAATTTTTGTAAGCTGTTATTTTTGAGTAAAAACATTTTTTTGTATTTTCTGTAATTTTTCATGTGAATAATTTTAATAATTTTACAACTCTTTGACGGTAATGACAATGTCTTTATTTTGATTTTTTTTTAAAAGAATGAGTATTTTTTTGACTCGACAAAAATACTTTATGTAGAAATACGAAGTATCCATTCGTATATTTGATTTAATAGTTTTATTTAAATTTCTTTCATTTGTTCATTTTAAGTGTGTATTTTATGATGTATAATAGATTTGATTAGATTTGTATCGACAGATGATATTCTACATTATTACAAAGGCAGAACTTTTAATTTTTTATTGAAAATATTTTTATACTTTTACTTATTAAGTAATTTCATATGCATAGTAATATTATTTAAAATTAAGATAGATTTGTAGTGAAATATAATATTTATTTAATTTTTGTTAATTGAATAATCACAAACAACAATATTTTATTTTAAATAATATATATATATATATATATCTTATAGTTTAAAATTACTTTTGTATAAACTTTACATTTTATATTAATTTATAAATTTATCAAAATTTGTTTTCTAATTTTTTAATGATTTTCTTAATACTAAAAAATTAAATACTTAATATTATCAATCAAATATTTTGAATAATACAATACTTTCTTGAAATCATTTCAATAGTAGGATATTTAAAAGTCCTTCTCTAAAGGTAAAAAAAATATTTCTATATGATGTTAATTTTATCATTTAAAATTATTATATTTATGTATATTTGTGAAGAGTTATTTTTATTAATAACTAAAATATCTTTCATTAATTATTACTGTGTAGTTTACATTAGCTAACTGATTTAATATTCGATTCAGATATAAATAATTCATAACTAATTCCAATATTTCAGTAAACTTCGAATACAATTAATCCGTTTAACTTCTCTTGCTCAGGACATCTAATAAATTTTAAATTAAGTTGATAAATTGATTTTCGTAAAAATACAATTCAGGTCTAAGTGTATAATTGTATTAAATAAATTAATAAATAATGATATAACTATGTATATTTAAATATATTCTGCATAAAAAATCATTTATGTACATTTATATATATATATATATATATATATATATATATATATATATATATATATATATATATATATATAATTGTAATTTGTAATAATATAATATAAATGTACATAAATAAATTTTCAATGCAGAACAACTTATAATTCTTTGAAAAATCAATATTTTCTAAGATAATTATAAATGTATCGAAATATTTTGAAATACCTGCAACGCCGTCGCCAGCAAAATAAACAAAATTGTCTAGACCGTCAAGGATGAAACACTGCTCTACTAAAAGGACGTTAAATTCAATCACGATAAGCCAGTAGAGTGTTTTCAAATATCAGTTTTCAGGGTTGAACAATTTTGTACACAAATATCTTAAACCACAATAGTTATTTTTATATATATAATATATACGAATGACTTAAATGAATCAGTATAATGTGGAAAATATATTCTGTAAATTATATTTCATATTTTAAATACTATAAGAGAATGACAAAGAATATTTTCCACATAATTGCACAGTTTTTTGTAATATATTGTACATATTGAATTATTTTTATATATCTTTATTCGTTGTTTATTTTATATGTAATAAAAGTAATTATTAATAATTTTAAATAAAATGAAAATAATTAGTATATTTAACAATGTATTGAAATTTTAAAAAAGTAATTTTTTGCTAAAATTATACAAAATATAACAAATTATTTTTTTGACAATTATCGAAATCATCAAAATTTAATTAAACAGTTTACATAACATAACTGTATTTTAAAACCTTTATTTATTTATTTTTATTAAAATGATTTAAAAAAAATATTTTATTTTACATACTTGAATAATATTGGTAATGGAAATGATAGAATATAGTTATGAAAAATAATAATGAAATTGAATTTGGCAATAAACTGATCAAACATATGTAAAAACAAAAAAAAAATAGTAACTAATTAAACTAATATTACTAATTAGAAAATTATTTACTTAAATTAGTTCTTAGTATGGATTTTCTTAATATAAATTATTTTTAGTATAATGTATGTAAATATCTCTCAAACAGATAAAAGTATTTTTACTATAGGACAGATTTCAAATATTGCAGGTAAAATTTGTATAAATTTTAATTTTGAAAAAACAGGATGTATTACAGTTGCTAAAAAACGACATATTCGACTTTGATGAGAATTTTGCTTTAGTACTATGAAAATGTATAAAATTCGCATTTAATAACGAAAACACGAAATATAGAAATATTCAAAGAAAGACTGTTTCTTCGTGTTAAATATTTTTTAGGATGGATAGTTCTAGTGAAATAATTAGGCAAATCTAGTGGGAGAGTTTAAAAATAGACGAAATTTTATAATTTTAGTTTTTATATTTAGAACTTTTATGAGGTACACGATCTGTGGAGAGGGATTTTAACCAAAGAACAGTTTCTTCTTCTTCCTATGATAGAAATAATCATGCACTAAAAATTAATTTATGAAGTTACAAAAAACAAGTTGGAGAAAATTCAATTTATCACAGAGATTTTCATATTTTGATATGTTCTTCGTTTTAGTTTTTCAATAAACTGTCTTTATAAATTAATGCTTTTAAAAATAAATATAAGATAGATAAAAAATATTAATGCAAAAAATTGTTTAAAAATTAGGGTTTCTGCTACCAGATTTGTTATCCTAATTAGGAGTATTATTATTATTGTTGTTCTTTTATCTACATTTCAATATATAAATTTTATTTTATAAACAAATATGCAGTTAATATTGATTATTAATTAAATAAATTTTACAAAAACAATCATTCATTTATTTGTAAACAGAAAACACATTAGAGATGTTGAATACAATTTCATTATAAATAATTAAATACAAAATGTTAATGTATGTAAATGTATTCAAATATTTAAACTTCTTCATTCACATTCAGTCCAAACAATCCACTCAGTGAGTTTCTAGTAAATTGAAACATACACATATGTATGTGTATGTATACCGTACTTGATAAAGACATATATTTTGATTTATATATATAAATTGTGATTAAAATGAGTGAATTCAGTAATATTTATATAGAGGGATCCAAATGAGATTGAAAGATTTAGATTATTTCCTCACTATTATTTATTATAATTTACTATTCTTCAGTCTCATTTAGGCCACCCTATATAAATTTTCATTATACATTATTGAATATAATTTATTCTAATTGATGTTAAAGTTATATATATATATATATATATATATATATATATATATATATATATATATATATAATGTCCGCTGATTTAGTGAATATCATTATTGCCTGCCATGTGAGAGAAATAAGTTCGATCCCCGCTCAGAGTTATAAGATATGCGAGGCTCTTCAGTCGAGATGAATGCAACTCACCTAAGAGAGTAAGTTTTTAATAAAAAAATTTCACTAATTCGCCAAGTCAACATAGTGAGTATTAACAAATACCAGTGAATAGTAAAATAATAAAGTTTTTGTCCAGTAGTGGGTTGTTATAAACTGATATATATATATATATATATATATATATATATATATATATATATATATATATATATATATATATATATATATATATACGAGTATCATTTGATAAGTATGGTAAAAAAGTAAGAAAAACTAAATTGAAAAATTTAATTAAATAATTATTTAAATTTAACAATAAATAAATATACCATACTTATCAAACGACCTTTGTATATATATATATATATATATATGTATATATATATATAGAGAGAGAGAGAGAGAGAGAAAGAGAGAGAGGAAGAGAGAGAAAGAGAAAGGTCTAAATGAGACTAAAAAATATAATATGTAATGTGTGTCTAAATCCTTCACTCTCATTTTGGCAACTCTGTATATATGTAGGTATATTTGTATGTATTACGTAATATTGAGATTAAAAAAATGATTGAAAATGAATTATATATATTTATTTAATTTCAATATATTTTTAGTGATATTACACAAATAAACTCTATTAACATTTTTGAACTTAGTATTAATGTAAAATTTGTTAAGGCCGTTTTTAAAAAATCTTTATCTAAATTGTTTTGTATTTACAACAATTTATTAATAATATTATTGTTTTAATTCATATTTTCTCGAATCAATAATTTTTTAAATGAAGTATATATATTTATTTTAAATTTAGTTTACATTTTTTAAAGATGATAATATGAATAATGATTATATTATTTTTAATTAATATAAAAAAAATTATGGAGGAGGAAGAAACACTAAGATATTTATTAAAAATTAATTTATGTCCGTTTTTGTTATTCATAATACCTATATGTATACAATATACAAAAGTATTAATAAAATGAATTGTTATTTTATAAAATATGAAATCCATTTAATATAATAATCAAAGTATTTATTTTGATAATATTCGAAAAAAGTGAAAATAAAATAAAGTCGGATTACTGTAAGATGATCATATAATAACTTTGCTGTATACATTTTGTTCATTTATTCGGTATTTACAAAGCTTTAGTAATCTTTTTATAACAAATACCACAAGATTTTATGGATTAATTTAGTTTACTACAGAAAAATACATGAAAATGCCAATCTGACCAAATTATTTTATATAAATAACATAAATTGCTTATCGAACAAATGTAGACAAATAAATATATAAAAATGTTTATTTATAATTTTTAACATATTCACTACTAATTTTATTCTACTAGTGAATTATTTTACAAGTAATTTTAATAGAAGATTGATTAAATCATTCAGTTATAGTATGGTAAAAATTAGATTAATATATCAAATAGAAAATTGATTAAATAAAAATTGAAAGTTAATTAAAATTTGTCTTTTATTATTACCATAATTAAAATTACACAATAGATTATATCATTTCCTTCAAGTAGATAATATTTAAAATTCTGAGCTCTAATAAAATAACAATATTTAGTCATTTTTTGTTTGTTAACTTCTAGAAAATGGTAAATTATTGAATGTACTTATAACAAAAATAATTATTCCTTACAATAATTATTGTAAGAAAATATTAGATTATATTGTTTATAATTGTAAATACATAACAAAATGTATTTACATCTTATTTACTACAACCGATCTACGCAAGTTGAACTAAAAAAATCACTTACACAGGTAAGTGATTTTTTTAGTTCAACTTGCGTAGATCGGTTGTAGACGAGTCATGAATCTAATAATTTTATTAAGAAATAGCATTGTTAAACATTTTAAATAACACTCAATTTAAATTGACTTCAATTTAAATAGAGTTCAATTTAATAAAATTGTTAATAATCATGTTAATAAAATTGTATTCTAAACATTTATTGCTTAATGAATTATAAAATTAAACTAATTTATATATTTTAGATTTAAGTAAACATATATATATATATATATATATATATATATATATATATATATATATATATTTATTGTATATGCTTTTATGAATTTGTTGGTTTATACCTATATCATAGAATATAAAGAGAAAAATTAACATATATTTCTACTATGATTTTCTACTCACAATCATTCAATAATTAATACGTTTTGAGGATAGAGTTATGTCTTTAGGAATGTAAAATACATTTAATTTTCTGAAAAATTTTATATTTGAAAATAATTTCACATATGTATATGTAGATAAGATGAAAAAAATATTATAACTGTTTGATGACTAATAAATAATCATTAATTATTAGTGAACTTTGTAGGTTTTGAGATACATATTTGGTTATTTTAGTAAATGTTAATTCAGTTCGGGTATTAAATTATCTGTATTTATATATTTTTCAAAATACTTTTATTAATGTTATAATTGTGTTTTAATGTCTCTCTCTCTCTCTCTCTCTCTCTCTCTCTATATATATATATATATATATTTATATTTATATTTATTTATTTATTTATGTATGTATATTCGAGGATCGTTTGATAACTATGGTAAATTTATTTATTGTTTAATTTAAATAATTAATTAATTAAATTAAATTTTTCAATTTAGTTGTTCTTACTTTTTACCACAATTATTAAACGACCCTCATATATATATATATATATATATATATATATATATATAAGTATGTATATATATATGTCACTGGTTTTCATGCGAGGGAAGTGCGTTCGATCTCCAGAGTGAA
>CP092087.1:33920286-33930286 GCA_029203775.1 Neoneuromus ignobilis
ACGAATGTATATTCGTTCAACATACAGTGTTTAAAAATAAATAAAAGGAAAATGCTTTTGAAGGCGGTTTTAAAAGATGGGGAACTCAACACGCATTAAAGTATAGAAGTAAAGAAAAAAATTCTGAATCTAATAAAAAAATCAATATAGTATTTATTATATAAAGTCATTTCTTGATGAAATTATTTATTTAAAACTTTGCAGAGAAACGTAAAGGTAATGTTTTTTTTTATGCAAAAGAAGAAGCATTTATTTTGTAATTAATTAAAAATAATGTAATATTAGTTAATTACTTGTTTAATTGCGTGAATAATATGTTTGTAAAATGTATGTAACGTATACATATTAGCGAGAGGGATGAGAAGATAAAAAAGGTAATTAAGTCTTAATTGATATAATTAAATAAATACAAAGAAAATAAAATTTATTTTAATAGCAGTAAAAGAAGAATGTTTTGTAGATGCACAAAAAATCTCAAACAGAGTTTTATAAATTTGTATATAGATTCAGAGATAAAACTGAACAAAAAATTATATAGAGATAATATTTACAGTGTTTTATTTAAATAACATAAAATATTTTATTTTCATTTTCTGACTGTAAATGATTTTTTTATTTTTAATTTATTAGATTTTTTTATGTAATTTAAACATATTAAAAAATTAAAATAAGGTTTTTTAAAACAATAAGAATTGTTTTATGTACAATAATGATTTTAGAATCAATTTTGATGTACATTTTTTTATTTGGAATGCTAGTTTGCACATAGACCTAGGCACAAAGTGGTTGTTTATCTTTATCAAACGATGGGATTTGCTTTGAATGGTTGGACAA
Organism: Neoneuromus ignobilis; assembly: GCA_029203775.1. NCBI lineage: Eukaryota > Metazoa > Arthropoda > Insecta > Megaloptera > Corydalidae > Neoneuromus > Neoneuromus ignobilis. The sequence continues at coordinate 33,921,121 of CP092087.1, forward strand.
AGGTCATTACAAACGAGATAATATCACACATTAAGTAATCATGGCTTTTATAATATGTGTAGAGTGGTCCAAATGAAACTGAAGGATAGAAAATGATAACAAACAAGTAAATATATATGTTTAAATCTTTCAGTCTCATTTGGATCACCTACATTATTATTATTAATTTCACTAAAGTTCCTGATTACGTAAAACAACATTAACTATCGTTATTAAATATATTAAAATAGGTACGAGGTTACAATCATGTGCATTGAGCTCAATGGCTCAAAGACATTTTAAAATTAGTAAAAAAAACACACAAATGAATTATTTACTTCTGATAATATATTATTTGTTTTTTAAAGTGTCAAACAATCGTTTCTTGCTTACTTTATTTGCTTAGAAGTTAAGGTGATTTTTGATGGTCATGTCATTATCACCAGACAGTTTACATTCCAAAAATAACATCAAGATTTTGTAATGGAACTGTTTTGATAATAAAGGCATGACCATGGAAATGTCTGTTAGATTTTAAGAAAATAAATTTTAACAATTTATTATAAAGTACTAATAATAAGTGATTATTAAACCATTTCATAGAAACTTTGTGATTTTTGGATAAAAATGAATTTTTACTTTACTAATACAAATGATGACAATAAAAGATTTCATAAAATATGAGTTGTGGACACTGGATATAACAATTCAAAGATTGAAACAGTGAATGTAATAAAACTCTGTATTAACTGTTTCAAAGTAGTGTAATAAATTTTAAATTGATATTTTTCATCTTCATTTTTTATCATGAATTTTTATTGAGATTTTAAGCCCCCTCCCCCCTCTCAAAAATGTAATGAAATACAAATGAAAAAAAGGGTATATATACTTAAGTAAGCACGCCAGAAGTGAAACTTCTTTGCCATAAAGTAATAATAAATTGAAGGAAAAGATAATTTCTCGACATGTTCATAAAACAGCTAACTTTGAGGCTCATTTTGTTCACCAGGTGCTATATGTGAATACTGTTCTTCATTTCACAATAGGGTATGTTGTTGGGCAGTGAGACTATCTTCAACAGGAATATGTTCACTGGAATTTCGTTATGAATTTAATCGTCGTTGAAGAAATAATTATTAATTTTAATGTCATATGTAGTATAAAGTGAAGATTGTACCAGAAATTGTAGCCAAGCTTTTATCTTACATTTATTAACTATACCATACAGATATCTTTATTTGTGATTTTTTTACGTTTGATATGATCATTTATACAATAGTCATCATCAATGTTCCTTAGAAGGTGTTTAACCATCATATCAACTGAGACAGTTACATTGATAATAATTTGTCCATAAATACCATATATAAAATAAAAGGGTGAGACGAGCGGTAATACGCCGTGAATACTGTATGCGTGCATCTAGTGTGAAGAGGCCTATCGCTTTGCAATAGTAATCAGATGTTAAAAAGGCGCGCATGCGTGATGGGCCTCACTACCCTTCTACCCTATGCTTTATGTTTACTATGTATACTAGAGCTACTTCTCTATTTCTCCCTACTTTTTGTGTTGAATTTTCGTCTGCTGTGCGTGCGCAACTTTCGTTGCATGTAAAAATTTTACTCCAACGCCGCTAAAGAAGTTTCACTTTAAAAATGTTTAATTTTGTATTTATTCATTTTAATGTGAATTTATAAAACAAGTTTTTAGATTATATATATATATATATATATATATATATATATATATATATATATAAGTATAATACATACATACATACATATATATATATATATATATATATATATATATATATATATATATTTAAAAATATACGCCATAATTAAATGGTAAGAATTGGGTGTAAAAATAGCATATTTATTTGATTTGTTGTAGAATAGTTACAACCTTATCTTGTAAAAAATATAACCGTCACGAAACTTTGGCAAGAAAAAGCCCTACTGAGTTATCATTGACAGAGAGGCCAAGGTTTTACAATAGCTATAATTTTGAGAATGATAGATTAGTTGTTTATATATATATATATATGTGTGTGTGTGTGTGTGTATGTGTGTGTGTGCTTATTGAAAAAAATCTGTACATTAGGAAATATTAATTTACATGAAATTATTTAATATCGTACATGATTATTAATAAAAAATTTAAAATAATGATTAATTATTTTATTTTCTATTCACATGTATATTGTAAAACCTAATATGTAATTTTATTAAAACTTTGATTAATGAGATATTCAGCAAATTAGTTGATGAAAGTTTTATATTATTTTACAAGAAATAAACATCTCATGTTTACTTATGTGATTATAAAATTAAATGAAATTGTAATATCAAAATGATTAATTAGAAATTTTATAGAAATGTTATATGTAATGAACAGTATACTCTTTCTCTCTCTCATATATATATATATATATATATATATATATATATATATATATATATATATACACACATACATATATTTTATTAAAGAGAAAGTAGATAGCGACGAGGGATCAACGATAGAAAGCTTGTTTCTAGGTAACGGAATAAATTTGCGGTAAAAGTTTTTAACTAAATTGTCTCTTGTTTGGTGCGCTTGAAGGTGCAACCTCGTAATTTTATTCTTAATTTATACATGTTGTCACCATTGAAACGTTTAGTATTTTCTCGCCTGTTAAAGTAATACTTTTTTAATCTTTTACGAAAGTATAACGAATCATATAAAAATTAAAATCAAATTTTTGTAAAAAATGTAAAATGATTTTGTTAAAAAGTGTAGCTAACATAGAATAATGAAAATAAGGTGAATTACATTTGATCGTTTGATATATAGACAAAAAATAGATAAATATATTTTAAGTAAAATTGTAATAGTTATGTCTGAATGTTTAAGAATCAAATAAATTGTTAAATGAAAATTAAAAATAACAATATATTGCATATATATATATATATATATATATATATATATATATATATATATATATATATTTAGTTTAGTCATAAATACTTTCCGTTACTCCATGTCAACATTATTTTTTAATAAAAAAACAGCAATTGTATTTTAATCTATTATATATTCACCATTGTTTGCAATGACTTGATTGCCATTAACTCTTCTATACTTTTTGAATAGAATTTCGATGGTTTTGACTTAAAAAAGTTTTTGACAAACTTTTGAACCTGGTTCTCATTCGAAAAATTTGTACTAGACAAAGTGTTCTCCATCGATCCAAAAAGATGATAATCAGATGGTACCAGATTTGGTGTGTATGATGGACGGAGGAGAACTCGTCACTTAAGTTCCAAAATTTTTTCCTGTGTTACTGTTGCTGTATGGGGTTTAGCGTTGTTATGAAGAACAACGTTTTTCCTATTAATAAGCACAGGACGTTTTTCGATCAAACTTTGGTGAATACATTACAGCTCTTGGACGTACAGTTCTGCATTTATTATTTCATTTCGGTTTAAAATCTTAAAATAAATAACTCCACGACGATTTAACCACACACATATACAATAATATTTTTCTTCCACGAAGTTTAGCCTTTAGGTTTGCTTCTGAAGGCTTATCCTTATCAATCCACTGGTTTTTGCGTAGAACTTTGTCATATGTAAGGCACTTTTATCGCCAGTAATGATTTTATTATTATTCCTCTTTTATTGTTATTCCTCTGCTTTAAAAGAAGACTTGTCGCTATCGATAGACGATCTGCTTTGTCTCTTTCACTAAGATCATACGCAACCCAAACACCAAGCTTGTTGACTTTACTCATCTTTTCCAATTGGCAATATATGATGGACTGTGATATGTTTAACTTGTCTACTAATTATCGAATGTTTTGGCGCGGGTTGCATTCTGCTAATTATTTTGGACCTTCTTCATTAAAGTCTGAAGAGCGTCCCGATCTTCAATGAGGTTCATCTTTCAATGACGTATCTCTGAAACGAAATTTGGCAAACCAGTTCTGTATTTTCCCGCCAATTATGAAACCTTTACCATAAACATTACATATTTTTTACTCATCTCCTTACCATTTTCCCCTGATTAAACTCACATAATATTACATGGCGAATGTGCACTTTCGATCCTTCCATTTTACAGCCAATAATTTATTATGTTAATACGATGTGTAAGCTACCACTGTCGTAACAAGATTGAACATTACTGACTTAATTTAAACAAGCAAATCTTGTTATATATGGTGGGTCATTGGAATGAATAATGAGTCATTAGAACTTGCTCTCAATAACGAAAATTATTTATGACTAAACACGATATGTATATATATAGTTTCCTCGAACCTAAAACATGACTATTCAATCTCATCAAAATAAATACTATTAAATCTAATTATTGTATGTGATTTTTAACCTTATATAAGGATAAATACAAATTTGATAATTTATTAACGAATTTTATATTAACATTTCAATATTTTCATTTTCAAATAAATTAATATTTAACAAAAATTTCAAATATAAAATTAAAAGTGATAATAATAAGTGAATCTATATAATTTAAACCTATCAGTTCTTTTTTAATGCAAATTTAATATTTTTTATTCAGTTTTAAAAAGTATCTGATATTCAATATATAATACATACAGTATATATATATATATATATATATATATATATATATATATATATATATATATATATATATAGGTCTGTTAGAAATATAAAATAACATATTTGATATTAATTATTAATATTTAAAAAGTTAAATTTGGAAATATAAATAATATATGAATAATGAATTATTTGTAATGTAAAATTCACATTTATTAATAAATAAAAATATCATTATAATTCATAATAATTATATACACACCCGTACCTATTCACACACATACACACACACATATATATATATATATATATATATATATATGTGTGTGTATATATATATATATATATGTATGTATTTATTATGTATTTTGAGTGATATATTATGCGCGTATATGATCTAAGAATGTAAAATTATAACTATGAATATTTTAACTCAAATTAATCACTCACCCTAATTATTCAATATTTTACAAAAGTTTAATAATCAAGTATTATTTAATTTATTTTCTGATGCACATTTCGAAGGTTGTATGATTATCTTTAAAGTATTGCATTATAAAATTTGAAAGTCTTATTTTAAAAAATATACTAAATTAACTCTATTATTTTTTATTTTTATTTTATACTTTTGAATACATTTTGAGATTTCTTTTATTTTTAAATGTTATTTATTCTTTTTTCACTTCATTATTTAAAATGAACTTTTTTGAGTTAGATTTTTAATTAAGACATCATATATTATTTAAAGTTTTTCAATGTTTTTTTACAAATAATTTTTACAAACACTATTTTATGTTCAGAATTTCTTTCAGGTATTAAGAACATATGGTTCGAAAATTACATTAATATATATATATATATATATATATATATATATAATCCTAATATTTAATCTTCTACATTTTTTAACGATTTCATTTATTTTGTTCACATTTCTCATCTATATGTTGCGATAATTGACATGAACGTTCATCCACTTCTTTACCGTCACTGAATCTTTTGTGCTACTCAAGTATTCTAAGACATGTAAAATTTTTTATAAGCTTCTTATAATAAACAAATACCTTGGTAGAAGTTTTGTAAATATACTAAAAATGTATACATTTTTTGTTCGATTTTAATATGTAATATTTTTCGTTACACTTGACTAATATATTTAATTCTCAGTATTTCTATGTATTTATTATTTATTAAACATGTGGAAACTTTTCTTAATATGTTATTTTTATACTATTCAATATATGTTATTTTTATATATTTTTTTCTATGTGTATAAAATTATACACATCTAAGAGTGGTGGTTAAAAAATATTTGTTATAAAAAACCATTTTTAAAAGATTTTTTAATTAGATTCTAAACTAATTATTTTTATCATTATTAATCATTAATTTAATTTCAAATGTTTACTTAAAAATGTTTATTGAATTTTAAATGTTTATTTCAAATATTATTGATGAGAATATTTTATTATACTTTTTAAAATAATAAACTAAGTGTATAAATGTAATTAAATTCATAAAATATATACGAACGTGAGCTTTATAAACGAAAGATCGTTCAATAATCTCATCTCTATCGTATCTCTTGACAAATAACTTTTCGCACTGTCACTTTCGTATAATCCTAAACTCAATGTTAGAATTGCTTCACATGATTGTTCTTGTATCCCCAATATCTCGATTTTGAACTCGTGTTGACTTTCCATTTCATTTTAAACCTCTAAGATGAATTTTCCGTCTTTTTTTCTTGTCGTATAGATCAATAGACTAGTCTTACCTTATCTTTCAGATAAACTACTCAGATCGGACTCTCGATTTATCCCTCAAGATCGATTTATTGGACTAACAGAGCTTTTATAGATGTGTAACTTGCATTAAGAAATTTCTATTTTAAATAGATCTATATTAATTCTTTAAGTTTATACTTTATTAACGAATATTATTTCAAATATTGTATAAAATTAGAGATATTTCGTCTTTTTGTATGCATTTTTAAAATATTTTTTATAAAAGTTGTAATTTAATAAACTTTTCATTTTTATTCGACTTAAAAATAATTTATTCTGATATATTTGATGATAATGTTGTAAATATTAAAATAAACACTCCATAAGTAAATGAAATTACGAGAAGTTGCTGTGCAATCAAAAAAATATCAACAAATTCTGAAACATACATTTTTTATGTGAAATATGTTTTTTTATATTTTGCTACTTTAAAAAAATTACTTTGATATTATTATATATCTTTTTAAGTAATCAGTTTAAAAATGATGTATAAAATATTATACTATCATTTTTTTGGTAATATAAATACATTAACTAAAAAACTTGCTTCTATAAACATATTGTGTATAATATTTTTTTAATATTATGGTTACAAGTCAAAAACAGCCTATTAATGAAATTATAATAAAACAATTAACTTAATAAAATCATAAGGAAATGATAATTGCTTTTATAAATTGGTCTGAATGATAATAAAAATGTATACTTTGTCATTAAATATCATATCCAATTACGCATAAAATGTACAGGTTGTTTGAACAGAAGATTAGAAATGACATTTTGTTTTCGCAACCGATGAGGGTGACACATATGATATATTTTATATGAGTACGCATACAGGCATTGCTTGTTTAGTACAAAACGATTTCTGCGTTGTACGAACTGTCAATATTGATAGTATGTCGATTATATTTTAACGTGTATGTAAAATATGTATATATATATATATATATATATATATATATATATAAAGTAAAGTTATTAATCATCAATGGCAATGTCAAGTGAAGTGATGTAACAAAAATATTTCAACCGTGTTTTTTTAACATTTAGAAAAAAATGTTTGAAGTTTGACGTTTAACAAATTATTTTCCAAATGAAATATAGTTTTATAACGGACTTTTCCATGTTTTTAATTTGTATAAATAAATATTTTTATTCATTTGAATCCTGATCTAGAGAAAATATTCAAAATGAAGATAATGTTTCTGTATCTTCAGTTGATAAGTATAAAATAATTTAATTTTTGATTCAATATTTGTGCATTTTATATTATTTTTCAGTATCCTGTAGAATAATAATAAGAGTATTCAAAATTAAAGAATGATATAAATGAATAAACTGTAATTGTTTTGGTCAAATATGCTATTTTTTCAATTCATTATAATTTCTTCACTAAATATCTATTTTTTCAAATATACGCTCTTTATATGAATCGTTTTAGTTATATCCATTATCTACATCTTTATTTATATTTAATAAAATTTTATTTAAAAGACATAATAATGTTAAAATTACTTATTTATAACTTAAAATAGAGTCATATATATATATATATATATATATATATATATATATATATATATAAATCATTGATGGTACAGTAACTAACAACATCGTCTGTTATGTTAAAGGGTGTATTTGAACCCCGGTCAGAGGAATAGAAAATATAGAGATCTTTGATTAAGGTAAAGGTAACCTGCATAAAGTTATAAATTCTAAACAAGAGACAATTATAATAACTATATATATATATATATATATATATATATATATATACACACATCAGAAATTTGAACTCTTGAGTAACCGGAACAAACAAAGACTGTTAGAGTTACAAATACTTATTAAAAGATCTATCAGAATATCTATACTATAGCGAGTGAAGAAATAAAAAAAAATGTCGATTTATGAAAGCATATTAGAGAAGAGAATATAAACAGTTGATTTGATTTGGTCAAATTCAAAAGATTGAAAATCATACATTTAACAAAATATTTGAAAATTGAGTATCATTAGCCAGAAATATTGGAGGGCTACCCAGGTTTAGTTGGAATTAAAATTTTACAAGAATTATGGCTTGGGGAAAAATCTAAGAATGAGAAATGTATAAAAAAAACGTTTAAAAATGAGACTCGAAATGTTAAATGTCATAAATCTGAATATATATATATATATATATATATATATATATATATATATATAAATAATTTCAATAAAATCTAAATTTAATTTTTATATTCTCTTATTAAAAGATATTTTATTATTGTGATATAGTAAAATTGTACCTAACTTTAAATTACTGAAATTACAATTGTAGGAAGTAAAACAAGAAATGTTGAATGTCGTATGAAAAATTATATAAATTAACATCTTTAAAATGTAAAATTGGTTTAATGATAATACAATATTATTAAATGAAAATTGTTGAAAATTACACATTTTTATTTTAACTCATGTTTTATTTTCAATTTTTCTAAAAGATATTATTTTCAGTAATATTAAAACCATATTCTAAACTATATGATGAAAATATTATAACTGATACTAATTTTTGTTTCTGATCAACTTGCTGAAAATTATTTCTGGTAAATATACAAATATGCATTGAAAATATTATCGAGAAACTAACGTTTTAAATATAAATTTAACACAAGTAAATGAATCAGAAAGCAAATTTTGACTAGGTTCATAATTAACATACTTTACAATATTAAATCAATTTTTAAAAATTAGTTCATTATACAAGTATTATTATATTCTATAGAAGATTTGAACTGAAATAGGAATGTATTTATTACCATTTCTTATCACAATTTT
>CP092087.1:33935286-33965286 GCA_029203775.1 Neoneuromus ignobilis
AAGTAAATTTTGTGTCAACAGAAAAATATAATTTTCAATGCAATGAAATGATTTACTCATTTTTGCACTTTTTCAAAATTCCGGAAGTGTGTATTTTCTAAACCGTGTCGTATTGATCTGAACAGATAGTAGTCGAAGAGCGCAATGTTTATAGAGTATGTGGTGTGGGGAAGGATTTCCTATTCCAATTCTAACAATGTGTCCTTTATCACAAGTAACATACCGTCTATCATTGTCATGGAGCAGAATGACCTTGCATCGTTTACTGGCTACTAATGGTCATTTTTCTTCCAATGTTTGTTTTTATAAAACTGTTGATTTTATTTATCGGTTGTAAATATTTTACGTATTGGTATCCCATAAAAGAAAATTCCTTCTTAATTCTACCAAATACATAATAAAGTCTCCAGACTACGGACATATGATTTTAATATTGATGTGAATGATTGGTCAAGGTTTAGCCGTTTTGTTTTACGTTTAGAATTGTTCAAATATATTGTATATCAAGAAAAAAAGTTTCTTCTTTTTTAAAAAGTATCAAAATTTAAATATTGTAACGATTTAATATGTCCTCCTCCATTAATTTGTGATACCTATTTTCCTTTTTTGTGTATCTTCCTATTGCTTGCAAAGGTCGAGAAACAATCGATTATATGTGATTGATTGATGCGTAACCAGTAGTCGACCAAGCTGAGTTTTCATCCAATTCACAATTTTTCATCTTCCAATATTTTCTTGTTTAGGGAGATACTTAATTTTCACAAAAAACTTATTACGTTGAATTTTCTAAACTAAAATTTAAAAGTACTAGTAGATATATAACATTCTTTGTAAGTATCATAATTTATTTTATGCTTTTTTTGATTAAACATGAACAGTAAAACGTGTAAAATATACTCTTTACTATGGTTTATTCTTCATCACATAAAAACAAAACTAATGTCAAAAAACGACGTGAAATATTGTTTTTTTATACAAAGTGAACTTTAATAAAAAATTAAAAAAAATAGTGGAAGAAAATAAAATTTTAATGAATATTATTGCCATTTGTCTGTGCCATCATTTTCAATGCGTACTTCAAATAAAATAATTAGTTATATACTTAATTTTATTAAAAATATTTATTAGAATTTTTTCCTATAGCGAAGAATAAAATATAAAATGAATTTGTTTTAGCTAATGAAAACATTAGTTTATCTAGAGTATTTATAAATGTTTTAAAATAATTGATTTTAAAATAGTTCTCTTGAGAACGATATATGTTAAACATTTACTATTTACAACTTGTCAACCAATTTACTGTAGACCTTTTATTCTTATTTATTGAAGTAACGTTGACATCTTCTCAGTTTTATGGTAAATAAAAATGTTACGATGTGTTTTTATATCCATAATAACGTATACATTTGTGAACTACATTACTACATGCAGGTTGATGGTATCAACTTGTATAATAATCTATAGAAAAATAAAACGATAACGATCTTTTCAACATGTTTTCTAATGGAACAAGTAAGTGATTTGAATACAGTTTTTTTTAAAAAAATGTTTATATATTGTAACGAATGGAAATTTTTAATAAATACTACATAATTTCCCGTTATATGTGCAACATATATAGCAGTATATATTTTTTATTCCAATTTTATTTACTTATTTTCATTAACTATTTTTTAATTAAATGATTAAGATCTTTTTTAAAAATTAATATCGATACAATTATTTTTAATATTACTAAGAGTTTTTAAAAGAATACACATTAAAAAATATTCATTTTAAATAATGAATATAAAAGTTATAACTGAAATATTAGACTAAAGAGAGAGATAGAGGTCTTTTTATCTTCCTACATGAAAGATGTCAATAATTTCATTTCGCAGTATCAGGATACTAGAAATATCATCAAGGTGTTTTTTCCTAAGGTAAATAATTATTTTAATAATTCATTAATTAAGTAATCGTATTTTAATTATGAATAATAATGATTTCATTTATTATTTATATTAAAATATTGATATTTTTATTAATGCTAACAAATTTTTTCTTATAAATTAAAAATGTAGACATGAAAAAAATATGTAGTAATAAAAAATTGAAAACAAGACAAAAATAAAAATTAATATTTGTTTTTTTTTGTATTGTATCACATTGACAATATAAATAAACCACTCATCTACAAAAAAAAATTATAAGAATGTTCAGTAATCACTTATAATTTATTTTATTTTTTAATATAAATTTATATAGCTATAAATATTTGTCAAACCATTGTATAGTTGTTTTTTAAGAGTGATAGAACTTAAAATTGAATCTCTATCGAAAGTTCCATCTAACCTAAAAAACACCTCTCTCTCTCTCTCTCTCTCTCTCTCTCTCTCTCTCTCTCTCTATATATATATATATATATATATATATATATGTATGTATGTGAGTGTTGAGTGTGTGCGAATGTGTATATAAAGGTATGATAAAGAGTGTTCTTTTAGGCTAGATAAAACTTTCAATAGGGATTTAATTTAAAGTTCTATCACTCTTGAAAAAACACGAATATAATAAGATGTTTAAATTATCAAAAATCACAGAAAACAATAAAAACACACAGATATCAAATATTTACTGTAAAAATGTAGGTAATAATTGAATTAATAAATAATATAATGCAATCGATGTGACAATGTAAGAAAATATTCTTGCTTCAAATTTTTATTTGTCACAGGAATTTTACGATTTTGAATTTATGGGTAAATAGTATAAATTATTAATTTTTTGACTTATTGAAAGTGTTATAAAATAAAATATTTTTTAAAAAGATATTTAAAAACACAACTTATTATATATATATATATATAATAAGTTGTGTTATATATATATATATATTGTATATATATATATATATATATATATATATATATAAAAACATACATACATCTATGTATGTATGTATGTAAAGTATAATAAATTATACATACATGCGTATGTTTAATTTATTGTGCTTTCAACCATATTTTTCTATTGTAATAAAGTGTTTTTGGTTACAAATTACGGTCACTCAATGTACTGGAAATAAAGTTATTTATATCAAAATTAAACGTGTATATATATATATATATATATATATATATATATATATATATATATATATATATATAATTTTTTAACTTATGATATAATAGTGAATTTAAATTACTAATGTAAGATTACATTAGTTAGAACAAAAAATGTTAATATTAATATTTAATCTTAAAAAACAGAAATTTTAATTTATATCTAAAACATTTATAATAAAGTGTATTAGAAATTATCTTCATTTAATATTTTTTAAGTTATGTAGATTTAATTATTGAAATGTATTTTAAACGTTATAGATAATAAATATTATTTTATTTCACTATGGTGAATTATTTTTTATACTTATAATCAATAAACTTAAGAATATTCAATTTAATTTTAACATTAATTTAAAATAAAAAAGTTAATTAGTTGTCACCATTATTATGATCCCATTATGTGATAATTCTATTTGTCAATTTTTATCAACTGAAAGAATCACTCTTTATTTTTTATATGTTTCAGTGACTGATTTTGACAGTATGTGTCATATTCAGTTATTATATAATTTTTAAACATTGTTAATTAAATCAAATATTAGTATTACTAGTTTTATTTTTAATATAAATATATTTAGTGTTATTTCATATCAGTATTTTGCTAGTTACTAGATGATAACATAAGTTGTAGAAGAATAATACAATGAATTTTAACTTAAAGGATTTAACAAATAAAAAGTTATTAGAATAAAGTAATTAAAACTCACAGTGTTTTATTTAGGCATTTAAATTTTATTAAACTATTTTATTTTTTTATAAGTGAAAAAAGCTCTCAAATTTAATTTTTAATTTTATAAAATTTCTTTTTAAACTACAACTGTTTTAATTTTGAAAGTAAAAATTATGTTTTTGAATTAGACAAAAACATATATACTAAATAATCGATACTTTTAAAATATTTTATATTAAGAAAAAAAAATAAAAACTTACTATTTTGAAATAATTATCTTATTTCTGAATTACATATATATATATATATATATATATATATATATATATATATATATATATATATATATATATATATATATATATATACTATATATGACTTCATGATTAAGATATTCCAATAAAATTGTATGAAAGAGTTAAATTATATACAAATATATGTGTATTTGTATATAATTTTTGTGTGTGTGTATATGTGTACATACACACACACGCATATATACATATATATATATATATATATATATATATATATATATATAAATTTAAATATTTTCTTTATAAAAATGAGTATCTTGGAATATAAAATACTTTTAAAATCTTCATTGTTTTAGAACCACTAAAAATAATTACGTGTAATAACGATTATAGTATATTTCCAAACCTTATCTATGTTATACTCAAACCAAAAAGCTTGAAAAATTTTCCTTCTTTTTATTGTATTGCCATCTATTGTACAACTGTATCGTAGAATAATTATATGCAAATATTCATTTCTAATCCATTATTTTTTATAAATCTATACATTTTTGTTCATATTTATCCTAATTTCAATATCATTTAATATTGGCATGCTATAGAGTTAAAAAATTATCAATTTTTCAAATTAAAAAATTAAAAAGTTACGTTAGAGTAGATACAAACCAACCTTATTTTCCAAGTAAACCAATATAGAACTAGATGGCAACATTTCTATAATATTGTATTAAAACCTGAGTAATTTTCGGAAAAATATAGAAGTGTCCTTATGTTAAAATTTTCTAATATATATTTTTATACATATTGCATAGTATAATTGTAAATTAACTTTTATATAATCAGAGAAAACTTGTATTTTCTCTTGTGTTTATAACTCTCTTATTTCAATTTTATTTTATTTCTATAAAGTCAATTTCTACGTATTTTTTTATCACATTATTTTCAGTTATATAAAAGTCATATATAAGTGATAATAGGTAAATTAAAATGATCAAACATTTTATATTTATAACTGACATTATAAATCATATAAAAGAAGTTGTAAAGTTGATAATGTAGTCACATTGTCATTAAAAATTATACATATATACAAAACATACACACTCACTCACACACATCACGCACTTATTCACACACACACATATATTCCTATATATGCATACACACATACTGACACACACATTCACCTACATAGAAACACAACTGTGCATTACATCACATTAATAACAATATACAAATAATTAAGTGAAAATTGAAAAATGATTTATTTATAATTATTTTAAAAACTAGAAGAAAAAAAATAATTATTGGTTAAAATTTTGAGATTAAAATTCGACTTCTAAAAATGACTCAATTGAACAAGTAACACATTTTTGTGTTGGATTAGAAATAACAATGAATGTGTTATTGGCAACAAAAATATTTTAAGAAAAACTAGTTTAATGTTTTTAAATTATTTATGTGCCTTAAAATAAGATATCATAAAGTTGTATATTGATATTGATAAAATTATAATTTGTTTTTCAATATATCGATACAATAATTGGCATAGTATTTTTCTTTTAAATCTCCGTTTTAAAATATAGTTATAATATTTTAACGAATGGTTCTATAAACCGAATTATTTTTACCAAAAAATTGTTATAGTTTTTTTCTGATCTAACTACAATATTTATGAATTAAAAATGTATATAGTTATTACTTGATTTAATTTTTATAAATATTTTATTTGTTTGCAAATATTTAAAAAGTTAAATATTTAGTTTCGTATAAACAATTTCTTTTTAAACTGTTAATACAGGAAAATGGCGTATATTCTTTTAGACTAAAAGGTATTATAAAATTATTTTTTAAAATGTTATTATTAAAATATATTATAAATTCTCTATTTGATTAATATATATATATATATATATATATATATATATATATATATATATAAATTTTGTTAATTTTATTTTCTAATTTTACATATGAAATTTATTATAAAGACTAATTAAACTTTTAATTCATTCAAAAAGAAAAAATTCGTGTTTTCTTATTAATTTGACAAAATATATGAATAATATATCTTTATTTCTTGTAATTAAAATATAATTACTAATTATATTTTTAACAGATTAACTCCACTTTCAATAAGGATAAAAATACAATTATTCCGTAAAAATACTGTTATTTTATCGCTTTATAGTCACTTTGTTCTGTGTAAATTATTCAATATTAATTATAAAATTCTTTAATATTAATGTAACGATATGAAAACCAATATTACACTTTTATATGCAACAGGCTGTACTATAAATAACTTTATTACACGGCAAGATAAAAATAAAGCATACTCTTTGACATACTTTTTCATATTTCTATCTTTTACATTCATGAAAATTATACATTTATAATTAAATACGCAAGTGTGACAAAGAGGAATATAGTCGAATATAGAGTTTATTTTAGTTAAGGGTATGCATACTATATACATGTATGTAGATATATATATATATATATATATATATATATATATATATATATATATATATGCGTATGTGTATATACTTAAAACAAGTATTTATCATTTATGTATGCGTATATGCGTTTACGCAAATATGTATGCGTGTATAAACATGTATCCTGGTTCTTTCAAACATAACTGCACACAATGAATAAGTGAGAGTATATGAATTGTGGTTTATTAGACACGAAGATAACTTCAAAACCAACTATAAAATATATTTAAAATAGACTATTTATCTTTGTTGGACGAAATCTACGTGGAATCAATATCTGTCTAAGGTTACTGGTCGTGTAAGCCTACGGCCTATATAAACACACGTTCTTTGCTCGTTTAACTCTTTAGCGGGCGTTGTTGCGATGAAATTTGGATAAATACTTGTAATATTAATTAAAGCAAGTTGTTATAAATTTAACTAAATACTTATTAGTCAAATGTGTTCATTGATTGAATTTATACTGTATAATTGGGATGTATATATATATATATATATATATATATATATATATATATATATATATATATATATATATATATATATATATATATAAGTATATGTATATAGTGGTGGATATTTTTTGGAAAAATTATTTTATTTCAAGTAATATATATTATAACTTTTTAAATGATCTTATTCGTGTCGATACCGTATAAAAATGAAATTTAACAGAATGTAAATTAGTTTTCAATTTTATTCAAATAATGCAATAAGAAACCATTCTTTAAAAAATATGGTTTTATCCGTGGATAAAAAATGGAATTGTAATGTTTAATAAAAAATGTTTTAATGTTTTTTATGCGCGTAGAAGATAATAGCTTCAAAACAAAAACAGTGTTCTTAATAAAAATATATTGTAAAAGATTAAACCTTTTTATCAAATATCTAGTTGAATGTGTATGAGAAATATGAGATAACATAGTTTTTTGGTGTTGAATCTGAAACGATTAAGAGTATTAAATCGATTAATGTGTTGTAGGAGATCCACAGTTGAGGCTTCAAATCTATTATTAGTTATAGAAAATTTTACAAAATAGATGTAACTCAGATTATTTATATCAGGCTACAAAATGTAAAAGTAAAATCAAAAATTTCCAGAACGTTATAATTTCACCATTTATCTTTTAATGTATGTAAAAAAAATATTAAATTTAGTAATAGAACAAATTTGTGTGTCAGTATTTGTTTTTGTATTGGGGCAAATTTATTTTAACACAAATCACTCATATTAATATCAAAATATTTTACAGTTAGTGTTAAATAATCAGTCATTGTTTTCTTTATTTGTTGATGAGTATTTTGCTGCATTATAAAAATCACCAATTTTTCGTGTGTACTGTGTGTGCGTGTGTATGTATATATGTATTTATTATAAATAAAAATTCAGGAAAATTTTTTTAAATTGTTTTTCCTTTTATTTACCTTTGGACCTCTATTGATGTCTTTTTACACAATAAATTTCCATAATTTTATTTTCAGATAACTTGAAGCTAATATTAGGTTACTCGAAAATATTATGTATCGAAATATATTAGGGCAAGATAAAATATAAAAAATAACATTATGTATATACGTAAAAAATAAATAATTAAAAGTTTTTCAAATTATTTTTTTTATTTATTACGAATTAATAATTAATAAATGACAAATGTAAATAAATGATATAAAATTTAAAAAATGACGTTTTTTTAGTAAATTGTTATTTTATAATATATTTTGTTTCAGATATAAATACAAGGTATTTAATTTATTTTTCCAATAAAAAATAAATTGTTTTATATAACATTTTATTGGAATTTGAAATATTTTTTTTTATAAATATCAAATTCTAACATGTATCTATTTAATATAAAATTCACTTTCAACTATTATTAGAATTTAGTATGTTATAAATTTATTTATTCATGTTATAATTGTTGCGATTAGATTTTAGGTTGAATTAACATTTATAATTAAATGTAATTTATTTTTCAAATATGTTTATAATTATTTTGAAAATTTTAAATAAATTCCACTAAAATAAAAAGGATAAACTCTTTGTTTTAAAAAAATAATAATTCACAATATTTATAACTATCTATTTCTTCTCTAAGAAAAATTATTGACAATATAACGCCTTACTAATATTTTTTA
Organism: Neoneuromus ignobilis; assembly: GCA_029203775.1. Taxonomy (NCBI): domain Eukaryota; kingdom Metazoa; phylum Arthropoda; class Insecta; order Megaloptera; family Corydalidae; genus Neoneuromus; species Neoneuromus ignobilis. Next base: position 33,943,961 of record CP092087.1, read on the forward strand.
ATTATATTAAATACTTTATACTCCTTTTTTCTGATATAAATTTTTTAATTAAGTTTTCTATTAAAATCAGTGTCATATTTAAAAAAATATATATATCAACATAAAATTGTTCATATGAAAAATTATGATTTAAACATTTAATTTAAAATTAAATTATTCACAAAAATTAGATTTAATTAAGTTACTTTCAAGTTAAAAAAAATATTAGAATTATTTAAAATAAAAAAGATGGATATGTAACAAACGAATTAAAATTATATTTATATAGCAAAAATTAACAATAAAATATATAGCATAAAATATGAAATTTGTTACTAACTTTGTATTATTAATTTTTATATTATTACATAGCATATATCAAAGCAGTTTAATAATTAGAGAATTTTCAATAAATTAAAAACAATATAAATACAAAAAATATATTGTATACTTTAAAATAAATTCTTAATGCATAAATTATTATACATAATATTAAAAATCACATACCTCAGATTTGATATTACCATTTTTAATATTTTTTGAAAACCAGTTTATTTTAAATAACATTAGTTTTAATACGAGATAAATAACAAAAATGCATTAAAAAAATGCATATATATATATCTACTATGAAATGAATTATTAAACATATTGTTTAAAATTGATGTTTTAATTAAAATTATACACTCTATAATAAATTAGCTTTTGAATAATAGTTGTATAGCTGGAATTTAACATTTAACTTTATTAATTGTAGTCGGTTAATTTTGTAACGGTTTATATTTTATTTTATTATTAAATTAAGTTTTATGAATTTTATGCCAGTATTTGTTTGATAAAAATTATCAAATCACAAAAGCAACATTAATAATAATAAATATTTGTAACAGATTATAAGTAAAATATAATATCATTTCTCTTTGTGTTATTTAATAATGACAAAATATTATCAACTAGAAGTATATGAAAAGCAAAAGTAAGTTTTCATATATGAAAGAAGTAATTTCTCGTTAATTCCAGAAGCCATTTTCACGTTTTCATAATAGTAGAGAGATTCTGTTAGCTTTATGTTCTTTATCTATTTGTCTGTACAAATTTATGAATAGTATTTGGAATGAAGTGCGTTATATGAAATTCAACTAATAGTTTTCATATGAACTAAAATAATATTTCTGGATGGCTAGCTTAAGTAATATTGTTAAGTAGTCATATAGATGTCATATTTTAATATTATATTTTATGCATAGAAAAGTTTAACTTTTTTAATTTAATATTTTGCTTGAAAATTTGTATTGAATTATAATTTATATTTGAAGTATTAAGATTATTTATTATTATTTATTTTATCACAATTAGAATATTTGTTTATATAGTACTGAATAAATAATGTTTATTATAAAAAAAACATTTAATGTATCAGTCATTTAAACAATTTAAAAACCAATTTTAAAAAAATACTTTTAATAACCAGATTAAAGCATACCTAAAAGTAAATCAATTTGTCTGGTTTTGTTCATTTTATTTATTAACGATCTTTAAGATTCGGCTAATTATTAACTTAATTTTATCTCTTCATTGCTGGCAGCGTTATTCACAGGAAAATTATATCTAACTCTGATACTCGATAAATAAAAATCAACATAAATAAAATTTCTAATCTAATGAAATTTAATAGTGTGGAAATGTATCTTTGTATAGCTTAATAATAGATGCATTTTTTCATCTTGTTTTGTCAATGATGTATAAATATTCACCTTTTATTATAATCATTTTTATAAAATTAAGGTTTATTTATATTATTACAAATAAATCTTATAAGAATCTTAAATTTTTGAAAGCTTACTTATTTTGATAAAAAATAATCACTTGAGTATTCTGGAAATAAATGGAATTTACATTTCATTATAATAAGATGGTATGTAGAACAAGTACAAAGAAAAAAATCTTATTTTGTATCGAATAGGTATTTTAATTAAATAGTTAAATCATAGAACGATATAAAAAAATAAATTATAAAACATAGAGATAGGAAAATAAACTTGTATATTCGAAAGTTAATAAAAGTTACTGATGTAACAAAAGTGGAAATTTTAAACTTTAAATGAATTATTCATATATCAAAGAAGGAAAATCACATATAGATAATGGTGATTATTCATAAAGAACAAAAATATAAAATATTTAGGAAGAGAAACTTGAATAGATTAAATAGAGTCAAAATGCATCGGTAGAGAAAGGAAAATGAAATCATATCACTAGAATTCTCAAATTTTGAAAAAGCTTTTCATCTTGTAATGGATAAAGAGAGAAGGATAATAATAATGGTGATATGTGTGTATGTTTAGTAATTTTTAGAATATTTCTTCAAGATAAGATATTTCTCAGTATTTGTATATTATTAATAGAAATATACATTTTACTACTTTTAAGGAAATATATTAAGAAAAAAAAAACTTCAAAAATATGTTTATAGATAATTCTAACACTTCTAGAGGATAAATTTTATTTTATTTACTGTTGTATTTTATTAAAAAGTTATGGTTTTTTATTTAACTGTGAAATATTATTCATTTTATTAGTTATATTTAATGAAAAATAAATAAAATAGTAAGAAAGATATTATGTTCAGTTTTATTTTCTATTCAATTTAAACAAGTGTTTTCACTTTTAAGAATATTTGTTAGAAACCTGTCGTATTTGGAATATCATATATCTATTTTACAGAATTGTGATCCGTTAGGGAAATATCAATAACATTTATCGACACACAATTCAGAATGTTATATTTACGAGCTTCAAATTGTATCTTTCTAAAATAAATAAAAAAATGAATAGTAACAGAGAAGTGCAAAATTTATTTGAAGCTACTCATGTTCAAAATATAAATTCATGTCAGATTATATGTATATCTATATATATATATATATATATATATATATATATATATATATATATATATATATATATATATATATATATATATATATATATATATATGTATATACATATATACGAGGGTCGTTTGATAAGTATAGTAAATTTATTTATTGTTTAATTTAATTAATTAATTTATTAAATTAAATTTTTCAATTTAGTTTTCTTACTTTTTTACCATACTTATCAAACGATCATCGTATATACAACAGATGAAATTTATTATAAATTTTAAATTATAAACTAAGGCACAATTTGTTATTTTTCTATTTAAAAAAGTATGATGCTACGTTTCCGCTTCTGAATTGATGTAAAAATTTAGTTTCTGAAATTTTCCAAAGTTTTCCGAGAATTATCAAAGCAAAAATTTTATAAAATATAAAAATTAACAAAAAATTGAAAATATATAGATATTTAATTAGATTTTTGATACAGATTATTAGACAAAATAAATTTTAAAAATAAAACGTTTAAAAGCTTTTTTAATGCTTCTGTATAGACGGTGTTTATAATACATATATATAAATATATATATATATATATATATATATATATATATATATATATATATATATATATTTATATATACGTGTATAAATATATTGAATTCCATAATTTTTCACTTATTTCCAAAATTTACTTGAAATTATAAAATATATTGAAATACATAAACATACATTTAGTGATATTTTCTTTGTATGGTGTGTGTTTATTTATTAAATCTCGACTATTTTAATTACATTACATTGCAGACTCTAGTTTACGTTCTTGTTTAGAAGTTTTGCTTCTACTCTTGTACTTACTACAATGCAATTATAGTGTGTGTTATTTTATAAAATAATTAAATTGATGTAGGACATGGTTTCGTATAAAATTAGTATATTAAAATTCGTCAGATACGTTTATTAAATAGTATTATTTTATTTAATACTTAATCATTTTAAATATGTACAATTTATTATTTCACATATTTTGCAATTTTCATTTAAAAATTGTAAAATTGTTTTTTTAAAAAATTAATTTAGTATAATATTACCACATCGTATGCGGAAAACGACTAAACACGTCTTTCGCATACTATCACTAGAGCGTGGGAGCCGACAAAACACGGTTTTTACAAATTAGCGGTATGGCGTGTAGAACGTGTAAACACGGGTATTTGACGAAGTAAAAATTGTGCATCTTCTATTTTTAATTTTATTTTTATATTTGAAAAAATTGCCCGCTTTTCGGTTTGGATTGGCGAAAAACACCCGCAAACAATGTGTTAAAACATATATTGTTGTATAATAGTTCAGTAAGCAGAAAAATATTATTTTAATTAGCATTTATATTATTCACTTAAAATTAAAATTTTCATTATTCATAAATATAAATTACAACTAAAAATATTGTATATATATATATATACAAAGGGTCATCTAAATGTGAAGCCTAAATTTATGTTTTATTAAAAAAAACTATACACATGTTTCCCCATACACATGTTTCTTTTAATAAAACACAAATCTAGGTGTCACATTTGGATAACCCTTTGCATATATATATATATATATATATATATATATATATATATATATATATATATATGTCTCTATATGTGTTTGTGTAATCTACATTTTACAATACACACATAGGCGCACTTGTTGTGAGTATAGTCTAAAAAAAGAAAACACAAATCCCATTGGAAATGAATTTTTTAAGTATCCAATTATTTTCAGATATAAATAATTATTTTTTTAAATCAATTCTTAAACATATCTAGAAATGGTTCAGTGAATAAACAAAAAAAAAATATATTTATTGACATATTTTTATACTTTCAACATTATTCATTATAAAAATCTTAATTTAAGAGCTTTATTTGTTTATAAAATGTAAACACGAAATAATAGTCTAGATTGATGAAAAATGTACGATTTATTAAAACATTATATCAATTCAAAAGTCAATACAATGAATAATATAGAATATACATATATAGAATATACATATACAAAAACGTATAATAATTATAAAATAATAGAGAATGCTTTTCTATAGTCATTTAGAGGCGATAGATTTTATTACATTTAATGTACTTATTAGCGGTTGTGAAAAGAAATTTAATAATAAATGTACACATTCTGTTTTAATATATACGAGAGTCATTTGATAAGTATCGTAAAAAAGTTAGAAAAAATAAATTGAAAAATTTATTTAATTAATTAAATTAAATAATAAATAAATTTACCATACTTATCGAACAACCCTCATATATATATATATATATTAAATTTTAGAAATAATTAATATATATTATAAATGCATATCTTAATATTATTCCGTCATAGTAATTCTGTTATTTAAAACATAGAATGAAAATGCATTTCAAAACTCATGCATCACAATTAGTGAATTCAGCACGTGGTTTGTAAAAACGTATTTTAAATTCTATATGAAACTACAAACGTATGTAGCAGATAATTAAATCATAAAGTTGGTTATAAATGTTAGTAATTACATTTTTCATTAAAACACTCTTTTTATTTTGAAATGTATTGTAGATATCATTTAAATGCATTGGAAAGTAACATACATTTAATTATTTCATACAAATGAATTTTACCAATTTGATGGTTAAAACATGCGTTCTGAGTAATTATTAAAAATCATGAATCATTTTCATCGAGTTGTTCCCAGTTTTCATATATTAGGTTGGCAAATATCTCCCTTCCGCCTTCTGGTCTTTTGAATTTCGCGGCTATTTAAAAAAAAAAAAAAAAAAAAAAAGCGGAAGGGAGATACTTGCCAACCTAATATATCACACAAAATGCAAATCACTATATATATATATATATATATATATATATATATATATACTTCATATAATAAATATTATAATTTAGACGTATTAATTTTAAAGTAATTATTTAATTAAATTATCGTAAAGAAGATAGATTAATATAGGTAGATAACTGATTAAACATTATTTCTTTGACTATAAGAAAAATTATATATAAATGGTGAATAATAGATTATTAATTTTCTTGTGTGTTTATTGGTGGACCGAAAATAAGTGTTTTTTTTTATCTCTGCGTGATTCTATTCGTTTCTGTATACATTAAACAGTTCAGGCAGTTCGAATATAATTAATCAATTAGCGTGTCGCCACTGCGACGCACCCTGTTAGTCGGAAGGTATTATAATACAGAGTAGATAATTGTAGTATGTGTTGAGTTTTGTGAAAATTTAGATGTTGACTAATTAACTTTAAAGGTTTATGTATTTCTTTTTAATTGGCATCATCTTTTATAACATTTTTCATGTATATAAAATCATTTATTAAAATATTTACACCCATGTTTATACACTCACATTTCGCTAGAGAGAGATTAACTGTATTAAAAATGTATAGAAATTTATAGTAGAAGTTTGATTTTTTGAAGTATTTAATATTTATTTCTCGTATAATAGTATGTGTAAAATAGAACATTAAATCAATGATTGAAATCGTATTTTCATATGTACATTTAATTTATTATTCATAAATAATTAAACAAATATTTTGTTGTGCATTATATTTTTAAGCAATAAAATTAAAACTAATTATTAGTTTAAAAAGTAATAAATATTGTAATGAATAATTATTTTTTTCTATTGATATTTTTTATTAAAAATCTAGATCAGATAAATTTATTATAAGTGATGATAAATATATCTAATTTTAGAAGATATAAATATTTAAATTAAAAATATTGTCATTGTTGAATTGAAAAAAATCAGATCAAAATTTATAGTAAGTTGTATTAATTACAATAGTGTTATAAAAATATATTTTAAATTAAATTTATAATACATTTTTTATTCTATTATTTATTTCAGGTGTTTTGAGATTTATAATTGATATTTGTTAAAATGTAAGTTTTTTCTCTTTGTCGTTCCTGAGGATTCTGCCCTTGAACTGATTTTACTTCTAAATATTTACTTTCTTCATATATCAATACTTTAATTGATTTATCGTACTCAAGTAAAATTTCAAAAAAAATGAGCATTCTTCTCTATAGAGATTCATTTTTAGTTAAAAATTACTTACATATTATTTTATGTGTTTTTTTTTTGCTTAACGCACTTCAAATTAGTTAACTTTTTCTTTTCTACACTATAAGTTTATGTAATACTTCTCTGCATATGTCTATCTGTTTCTGGGAATTATGCTACTTTTGATTCTTAATTATTTGAAATTTTAACAAAATGTAAGGTCTGTTTGAGATGATTAGTTTTTTGTCACTTACTTCATATCTTGCAGTATTGGAGTGATAATTAAATTAAGTGAAAGGGAATTTACCATATTTTATAAAAATACATGCTCACTATATTTTTGTGGTTGATTAATGAAAATCAATTGATTAATTTTAAAGGACTGCCATTGTATTATTTATAATTTCATTATTTTATTTACAAATGTGAAAATTTATTTGTTTTTGTCATTTAGTATTCCGCCTTGATTTTTTTTCTAATTATTTTATATTAAACAACATTAAGTTATTAAAATTTGGGAAATTATAAAATTTTTAAAAAAACTTACATCATTTATAATATTATATTAAACGTTTTTCAAAATATCCTTAATTAATTATTGAATTAAAATAATTTTGTTAGACAATATAAATTAATCATAATTTAATTAAAGTTTATAATTTACTTCTATTACGTCATATAATTAATAATTGTTTTGCTGAATTGTATTTTATATAATAATAATAAAAATGATTAATGAAGGTTAATGAAAACAATAATGAAGAAAATTAATCAAGGTAATAATTAATTTGATATACATCAAAGTATAGGTATATATTATAAATATAATATATATCCTATTAGATATATATATATATATATATATATATATATATATATATATATATATATATATATAATATTTGAAATTAGAAGCAAATATGAATAGTATTGAAAATAATGTTAATTTTTATATAATATATTTAAAATACTTATTTGCTACATTATCTGATTTTAATTTTTCTATATTTTGTTATTTTATAGTACTAAGAAATAAAAATAAAAAAGATATGAAAGTTAAAAATGAATAATGAAGGCTTTTTAAATTATTAAAGTTTAATTGGAATTCTAACATATAAAAGCATTTTTATTAAAGTACCTAACGCGTAAGTCTTTACTTTTCAAATGTACATAAATATCAAATGAAGTATTAAATAACTTTTGTTTAAAAAAAAACATTATTGCACTAATAACAATTTATATTATGTATATTCAGAAACTTGAATAATATCAAACTGATTGAAGAAGTCATAATAAAATGAATTGCCAAATACAATCAATCTTAAACCAGTATATTCTAACAAGTTGCAAATTTATTCAGTTCTGTAACGACATTTAATACACTTTCCGCCCCAAAACATACACTTACATACTTGTTTAAATGCAGAGACGAAACCAGTTTAATAATCTTGTTAAATCAATAACAGGCTCTGTATTTCTGGTTAGAGAAATTCTGTTTTATTTTAGCAAGTTGAAAAAAGATAAGAAAATGATGTTTCATAAAAATATTGACATTTTTTCATCGCACAAATTTTTGTATTGAATATTATTCTTAATATATGTAAATGTTACTAAAAAACAATTTTAAAAGATAATTTGAACAAAATTGTTAATCATAACTGCTATTTTTATATTATTTTATGTTTCTTAATTTGAACAATGAAAAATATTTATGTTTATTAAATTTGCATTTAAATAACAAATAATTTATTCTTAAATATTATAAAATTACTAGATAATACTTATTTTGATGGTAATTTAATATGAAGCGCTTTAGTAAAAACAGTTGTAATAAATAATTATCGAATGATTTTATTAGATAATTATTGATTTATTGTTTTTTATGAGTTATATTTTTTATTAAAATTGTTGTAAACGATTGTTTACTAAGACTTTAAATTGTTTTGCATAGTCAACGTTATTTGAAAATTAATTTTTATATTTTAATAAAAAAGAATAAATAGTTGATTCGAAATTCATTTAAACAGTGAAGAATGTCATATTTTTTATTTTTGATGTTTCTACTTTAGATGTTTTTTTGGGTGAAATAAATATAGAGTTTAAAAAATATTATTACAATGAAAAATGACTAATTTTTGGCAAAAATGGGTTGCTTACCTTTTCAATAATTAATAATTAACAATTATCTTCAAACCAAAATTTTAGAAATTATTTATTTAATAATATCGAATACTGTTTGTTTATATTTAGTAATGGTATTTTACTCAATCTTTTTGCGTATTATATTTTAATATAATATAAAAAAATAAAATGGTGATCTTTAATAAGATTGATTAAAAACATCATTTTTCGAACAAAGAATTAAATATGAGTAATACATGCTCTACAAAAAATAATAAAAATAGTATTTGTCATTATATTTAATATATATATATATATACAATTTTTTTGAGTATATTTCAAGTATCGAAAATAACAATGTTTCAGTTTTAAGAATATATATATATATATATATATATATATATATATATATATATATATATATGCACACATACATACATGTGTGTACATGTGATTTCTTCAAATATCTTATCAAAAAAATGTTTCCAAGAGATAAAAAAAATTGATAGTGAACGTTTGCTTTTCTTTTTTGAGTGCATGGGGAAGGTGCTTTTGAAAATTTGTATTTGATTTTATTTTACAATACCTGCTTCGTCGGTTGCTAGTGAGATTGAAATTGTATATAAAAATTATATCAAGATTCGTTTTATAAGTATTTTTTAAAAAAATTTGGAAAACATGAAAATATTTTTTTTAAATTATTATTTTATTAAATAATATGTATTTAAATGATCAATAAATAAAATTAAAAATACTTGCGAAGAAAATTTCACGTTGAATAAAATTTCAGAATTGATCGATTTTAATTTTTATTTTATAATATTTTATTATTATATTTCAAATAAATAATTTAACAAATGAGGAAATTAACTTAATGGAACATAATAATTTTTATTACCTAATTTTACCATGATAGCTATGCATTGTTCTTTTTATATTTTGGTAGTGTATTATTACTATTCCATAAATATTTAAATTTGTTTTTAAATATAAAAATATGTAAATAATAAAATACAGTCATATATTTACTTCCTTATTATATTTAAAATTATAATTTTATTTAAATAGAAATTATCTTTTATTTAATTTTATTATATATATATATATATATATATATATATATATATATATAAAGTGGATTAATTTAATATATCTCAATTTTCCAACATCTTCTACAAATATGAAATGTACGTTTATTATTCATCAAACGGTACCAGCATTATATATAGATATTTCACGTCTTAATATATTAAAATTCTAAGAAACTGTATTAGTCAAGTATTCAGGGGTTATTCATTTAATTAATGGTATATTTATATATTTTGATTGAAATTATTAATCTTTGATTATATCAACATTAGTATGAAATTGTAATGTATTTTTTATTATAATTAAAAAATAATATTAAAATTGATAATCAGTAAATGAAGTCATTTTAAAAGAACACAATTACGAATATCGTGCATATCATTATTATATACTTATATATATATATATATGTATATATATATATATATATATATATATATATATATATCGGGTCATCCAAATGTGACACTTGTATTATTATATATATTTATTCTATATTTTAATAGTAAATATCATGTAATCGAATATTTTTAAGTTGTTGACTTTTGAAAATCTATATTTTCAAAAAAAAACATTTTTATATTACTTTCTTAAAAAAAATGTTTTAGAAAATTTTCTTTCAAAATATTTCAGATTTTTTATTTAGAATATTATTACTTGCAAAGAAAATTATATTTTGTAAAATAATATTGAAATCATATATATATATATATATATATATATATGTATATATATATATATATATATATATATATATATATATATATATATATATATATATATATATATATAATATTAAAGATTAAAATATAAAAAATATGATTTTTAAAATTTTTCAACACAATGTAAAAAGTAGTATACATAATGAGAATCAATATTTGGTAATTTTCAAAAATTATTAAAAATTTGCATAGAAATTCTTAAAAAATATTCATTAACCATAAATTGTACGTATATATAAATATATTCATACATACACACACAAGCAAATACATACGTGCATAAAATTATATATATATATATATATATATATATATATATATATATATATATCCATGAAGAGAAAAATTGATATAAAAATAAAAATATATTTTATTAATAGTTATGATTGTAAGTATAATTACTTTGACCGTCATATATATATATATATATATATATATATATATATATATATATATATTTATATATATATATATATATATATATATATATATATATATATATATATATATATATATATATATATATATATTAAATATACAATAAATTAATTTTAAAATTTTTATCCTGATAAATTGTTTAGCTGAAATATTCAATATAGAAATGTATTATATTCAACAGCTGCTTTTCATCATATCTCTTAAGTTCTCATCTTTAATTTCAATGCATCTAGTGCCGAAAGATAAACCTTTATATTTTAAATATATGTATCAATCAATCAATCAATCATTTTGTATGAAGTGCGTCATGTGAATGAGATTAATTTTACCAAGCGATTGGAATTATTTGAAGTATACCTTTTATATAATATTATTCAATATAAAATAATTTTCATTCATTTATATATTATAATTTATATAAAACAAATAAAAAAAATATTCTAATGTCATTTACTTCAACAAATGAAATATGTTAGGTAATGAAGCTGATATAATAACTAAAATAATATCAGATTTTAAATTTTTATTGCCTAATATATTTATATGTATGTATATGTGTGTGTATGTATAATCAATTCTACATATATAAAATATTCCCTACATAATTTTGTAAAAAATACAATTATTTATTTTTATCTTTTCAAGTCAAATAAATCTAAAAATGTTCTTAATTCAAATGTCAAGCATACATTTATCTCATTAACCTTTACTGTTTATAATACGTAGTGAATGTTTTATGTAAACGCAAATAAAATCTAATTTTCTTGCCTAAAATAAGATTTCATAATAAATAATTAATAATTAAGTGTAGAAAAATGGTTGATGATTTTATAATACACTGTAATACTATAATTTGTTTTTATTTATAAGAAGTTGGTTTGAGATTATGATGTTTAAACTGGCATTGAAATTATTTGTACTATAATGTGGCAAATTAAGTAAATGTTTATTCACTTTCTATTACAAATTAATGTAAAACAAAATATGTGTTATAACAAATAACACTAATGTAATCTTTCATTTCAATTATATGACTATTTTAATATGTTATTTAAATTTATGTATATATATATATATATATTTATATATATATATATATATATATATACATATATATATATATATATATATATATATATATATATATATATATATATATATATATATATATATATATATATATATATATATATATATATATATATATATATATATATATATATATATATATATATATATATATATATATATATATATATATATATATATATATATATATATATATATATATATATATATATATATATATATATATATATATATATATATATATATATTATATATATATATATATATATATATATATATATATATAGCTCGTATATGTAAAACTACTTATAGCGATTCAATGTCCTTCTTTTCCACTTCACTTTGATGATTTTCTTTCGACTTTGTCTGACATATCAATAATTCGTTTCATGTGTCTTTTTGTATCCCTTAGTTTCCGATCAATAATTTCTCTTGTCCATCAGCGGTCTTGTTTTCTTGTCCTAAGAACGGTCCCTGTCAATTTTAAACTACTCACTTTTGCTATAATATAGTAATTTTTGTTTTTTTTACTGACTCATTAGATTTTTTATGTCGTTACATGATATATTAAACACACACATCACACACACACACACACACACACACATCACACACACACATCACACACACACACACACATATATATATATATTTACAGAAATATTACGCAGTTAAACTTTTTAAATTCTGTGCCTGAAATTCATGACTTCAGTAATACGAATGTATCTGAAAGTCACGTAAAGTTCATTCATTTTATAATATGTACAGGCTTTTATGACCTCTTGACGTAAATGTGTCTGAAACTTAAAATAGCCAACATATAGAAGACTTCTATATAACATACATAAACTTGTTCATATGCATTGCTCATCTTTTTCGGGACTCTCTTTCTCTCTCTCTCTCTCTCTCTATATATATATATATATATATATATATATATAAATTGATGTCAATTATCTACTCCAATTGTGAATGATTATCTCCGAAGATTAATGATTGAAATTGCGGAGTGAAGTAATTATGTTTAAATGTTCATATCACTCCGGAATTGCATTCGTTAATCTTCGGAGGTAATCGTTAATGTTCGGTGTAACGTGAGCATTAATGACGTTAATTTTGCGATAGAACTATTTTATAAATAGAGAAATAGAAAAATTTCGTTTTCGAACTTTCAACTCAGTCAATAGAACAAATAAATAAAATATATTTGTTTGTAATTTTTATTCATATATTTGAAAATCGTATAATTTTTACTGATACTTGAACATATTTCCCTAATTATATTATAAATTAAATTGATATCGCTCTATTAGAATCTTAACGAATTTAAATGTATAAATTCATATTTGAATAAGTATATAATCGTATATGCATTAATATTTGAATATGCAATTTTTTATATATATAAATAGGTATACATGAGGTTGATTCGTAAATTCGTAATTAATAATAGTTCCACATTTTCATCATTGATATACATAATGTATTATTTTCATTGCATTATTTTATTTTACAAATGCATTAAGATTTATAGTAAGCTTATATATATATATATATATATATATATATATATATATATATATATATATATATATATATATAGTGAAATTAATTTTTTAAATATACATCTAATTAATTTTCCTTAAAATTTTCTCTAATATAAGAATACAACATTTTAATACAAATATTAAATTACACAAATATTACCTAATCCTTTAAAATTAGACATAATTTATTTGTTTAGAAAATATAGAAACTACAAATATATCTTAATTTTGTTCTTTATCATTTTACAATATATGAAACGATAGTGAACCGTGCTGGTGGCGGTGTGCGCTTCTGCCAAAGTAACGGCATGTTGTGCCTGCGTTTAGGAAAATCAATTTCGCTTACGTCAGCAGACTCAGTGTATATGCTAGGGTTTGGTATGGGGTGTTTTTCGACGAGACCAGGACGTTGTATGGTAGCTACTGGGTAATGCGCAGTGGGCTGACGAGCAAGGGACGAGCATAAGAGGAGCGAGAGATCTACAGGTGGTGTGGATGCTCACACTACACTGTTCTTTTATCTCTCACTTGTAAGGTGTCGATGCGTATTGTATGTATGTATTTGATATATGCAAATCTACATTTATATATATATATATATATGTATATATATATATAGAGAGAGAGAGAGAGATGGAATATATATATATATATATATATATATATATAATTCTCTTTTATATACATGCATTTGTCGACTCTTTATTTACAAGAGGGTTGTTACATGTAAATTTTCACGTTTGTATCCAAAATTTCATATTCTTGTGTTGAAAATGTACGCAAAATAAATCAAATTGAAATTTATAATTGAATCTACTTATTATAAAATTGTAACCGACCCATATAATTTTATTTAATAATTTTCCTAAAAACAAAATATTTCATTGAATTATTCATTGAAATATATTATGTAAGGATATATTATTTAAAATATCTATTTTTTTAAAAAAGGTACGTAAAAGATATATTTTTATAAATAGAATTTTAATTTAAAATTTATTAGAATCAGTTTATCATTTTTTTATACTAAAATAAATATAGTTATATGAATTTTAATGAACTATCAACATGTAGTATTTGAACCTATAAAAAGTAGTACTGATTTTTAAATTGTAAAAAAATCATTAGTGAATTAATTATTTTTTTTATTAAAAGTTGACAAATATATGTTAAAAACTATTTTATTTTTTAAATGTGTATTAAAAATAGTAATTTTATTAAAACATTAAGTAGTATTTATATATATATATATATATATATATATATATATATATATATATATATATATATATATATATATATATATATATATATATTCTTATTTAATATTAAAATATATTTTATTGTCGTATTAACTTAACTAAAAAATTTTACATATTTTTAAAAATGGAACAATTAACACTTTTTTTTATTAAACGACTAGAGTTGTGTGATGACTATATGTTTATCTATAATCAAATCTCAAATTTTTTTATATTATTTTTAATATCAGGCTTACAATATTTTATCGGTATTTTATAATTACGTTTGCTTACTTCTTTTTGTATATTTTTTTTAATATATTTTAATTTTTTTGATAAGCAGTTTTGTTGGATTGAGTGTATCGAAGTATAAATCAATAACCATTGTCCATGAATGTAGGTGGTTCAAATAAGACTGAAGTATATAACCTTCAATTCCTATTTACATTTTTTAGTCCCATAAGCACTTTTTGAATTTATTATATTCAAGTTATCTATATCTATCTGCACATTATATATATATATATATATATATATATATATATATATATATATATATATATATATATATGCGAAAGTCGTTTAATAAGTATGGTAAATTTATTTATTGTTTAATTTAATAATTTAAATTAAATTTTTCAATTTAGTTTTTCTTATTTTTTTACCATACTTATCAAACGGCCCTCGTATATATATATATATATATACAATTTATTTTAATTTATATGCTAAATAATACATTATACTGTCTAAAATAACAGAGATAACAAATATGCACGTATGTTATTCAAGTATTATTGATTAATTTTTACAAAGTAACATCAATTTGAATTAAGTATGTATATGTTTATGTTTATATATATATATATATATATATATATATATATATATATATTTACACAAACATAAATATATAAATAGGGTAGCTTAAATGAGACTGGAGAATAGTAAATCATAGTAAATAAGTAAATATATGTCTAAATCTGTTATTCTCATTTAATCAATTCTGTGTAATAAGCTTTACCACAATATTTACTTAGATTGTTAAAATATAAGGATTTCTTCTTAGATAACTCTTATGGTAAATACTGTATAGAATTATGTTTCAGTTTATGTATAAAATTAAAATGTATGGAGTTTAAATGAGTTTCAATGCGATAATATATATTAGACATGTTTGTAGAAATGTATTGAAATGAAAAAAATATTTTTAATAATGATTTTTTCAAATATTCGTTCCTAATTCTAGTTTGATATAAAAAAAATGGTGCATCAGTGTTAAATTATTATTTAAGCAATTTTCTAGGGATTTTCTATATAAACATATTTATGTATTATAAATAATATTAAAATATATTCTTTATTTTTTCATAATATCCTAATTACCAATTTGATATATACTGTATATTTATTCGATATATATATATATATATATATATATATATATATATATATATATATATATATACTATATATCATGTACTTGATTTATACAATATTTTTGGCACTATATTTTTTTATCAGTATTGTTATATTTCTTATTTAACAATGTTATTTAAAATAAGTGTTTTCTTATATATTTATATTGACTATTTTGTTATTAACGTTTATTTTATTTTTTCAGGTAAGTTCTCAGAATCTAGAATGTTATAATATCGGTAAGATAATTCATATATATATATATACATATGTATACATATATATATATATATATATATATATATATATATATATATATATATATATATATATATATATATATATATATATATATATATATACATATATATATATATATATATATATACATATATATATATATATATATATATATATATATATATATATATATATATATATATATATATATATATATATATATAAATATATATATATGCACACACACATTTACACACGTATGCATACAAAAGAGCATAAATATATTTTTATATTAATACATATTTGTCTACGTAATGTATGTTTCATTATATAGTATTTTTATATTATATATATATATATATATATATATATATATATATATATATATACATACATACATACATACATACATATATGAGTAGATGTGGTGCGATAATGATTTTGACATGTCTGATATAATGGTTTTTCTCTGTATATTCGCATTTATGAATTCTATACTCAAATCAAATTTTGTAAAATTTTTTATTATATCATGGTACATATATATATATATATATATATATATATATATATATATATATATATATATATATATATATATATATATGGTATTATGCTTTTTAATTAAATGATTTTGATTTTGGTTTATAATTTATCATACTTTATTATTTATCGGTATTTTTTTTGTTTTCTTATAAAAAGTTTTTTGACATATTATCATATACATTTTTATATATATATACATTTTTATATATATATATATATATATAAGAAATCTTTTCTGAATATATAATATCTTTTATGAATGAATATAAAAATCGTTATATGACTTAATTACATAAATATTTAATTTTGAAATTTATTCCTTTAGACGTTTTAGGTTTTCAAACCAAATTTATTCTGGAAATATTAAATTTAACATATTTTTTATGTAGGTGACATTGATTATATTCACTACTTAATATTTTCTTTAGAAATTGGATGTTTTCATAAATAAATAACATAGTTTACATTAATGTAATCTTTATTTAATTTTTTTTGTTATATTATACATATATATATATATATATATATATATTTATTCACACACACATACATACGTGTATATATGTTCTGTGTATGTGTTTGTATGTGAGTCATATAAATATACGTACACAAATGATTAAATAAAAATTCAAAAGTTAAATATATTTATCAATATATGTTATAACCATTTGCAACAACGTTGTAATCTAATTCTTTTTTTACAAAAATGAAATTAGTTCAATACAATAATATTCCATTTTTAATTCTTTTGGCCAATAAAAACGAAACTATAAAAAGTAATTAGTAATTAAATAACATTTTATAAATAAAGAAATATTGTTTTTATGTTCAGTAGATATTCGTTTATATATAAATAAATTGAAAGTATTTTGTTTTAATTTTATTGATTTTTATCTGTCATTCCATAGAAACAAGCATAAAATACATTGCTGATAACAAATTAGTTTTTGAAGTGGATTTGTATATTATAATACATGATGTTATTCTTTGGAAAAATGTTTAACATGAAACATAGATTTAGTTGTACATACATAGACAATCACACACACTCTTATGTATATATATATATATATATATATATATATATATATATATATATATATATATATATATGTTTGTGTGAACGTGTATAGAAGGTATAATGATATTTTGAAATATTTCAATAAATAACTCAATTTACTTTATTATTGTATTTATCGTAATATGTATTTCAATACTTTTGTACCATTTTGGGTATAACTTTTCAATTTATTGATCACATTCACTTTATTTTATTTTCCCGACACGTTCATAATACAATATTCATTTGATTTGAAATTTTGTTATTTTTTTTTACTTTTTAAGAAATATATGCCAATATTATAATTTCTTAAGTTATCCCATATTTAATATTATAATGTGTAAATAAATGGTAATAATTATTCAGGAAATAATTGTCATGTAATAATTATAGTTAATTGAACAAAATTATACATACGTTGATATAAAATATTGTTTATTATTATGTGTTTGACATTTAGATATTATATTTATATATGAACCATATATACTTTACACATATAAATAGTTCGTATTGGAAAAGTTTTTATATTATAATGGTGAGTTAAATCTTAAAAGTCTATAAAACAATCTTTTGAAAATCACTAAATTAAAGTTACAAGTTCATAAAATATTTACATACCTAAATTGAAATATTCTCTAAGTTTAATATTTCTTATTGTAATAAAATGTTTTCTTTTAGATCATTGTTATCATGCGTAAGGTTTAAATTGCTAGAGTAGTTAATAATACAAATACTGTTTGTTTTAGAACTATGTCAGATTCACTTTAACACAAATGAATTTTTATTTCCAATACCATAATGGTTATAATGTGTTCAATAATTACTTATTGTTCACTTATTGTTTATAACTATGTTGACTGATGCGCATTTCGATGCCGATGTTATCCTCATCAGAACCTTTGTGTTAAAAATCTCTGAAAGGCTCAAAAAGGATCTCACGATGTGTTGTCGTTATTTTAATTTCAAATTAAAATTAACAATAAATAAAAAATTAAAAAAATAACGATTATACATAATATACACTATTTATGAAATAAATATTTTTTAATTATGAAAAACATATTTTGTAAGAGATTTATTTGTCCTGCAAATTGAGCATGTAGACATTTTCATCTAAATTTTAATATAGGTTCATTTAAATCTGACGCCTAGATTTGTGTTTTATTAAAAATTAACAAAGGAGCTGTACACATATTTCCTTATACACCACTCTATACACATATTTCTTTTTAACAAAACATAAATCTAAGCGTCACATTTGGATAATCCTACATATATAGAATTTTTTTATTTAATGTTATGATTATTTCAAAAAATGTATATCTTTATAATTTATTAACATTCTACTAATATCCTTGAAAATATTCCAAATTTTGTAATTTAGTATTGATTTTAACTATGTTAGGATAATTTTATTTTTTAAACGATTTAATTGATAACAGATAATTTTTTGAAGTTATTTTATATTATTTATATGAAACTTGATAAATTTTAGAAATTATTTCAAAAAGAGACGTTTTTAATAAATGAGTGATACATAAACGTATATTTAATCTATTTTGCAAATAATAATAAAAAAAATCCATTTGTCACGTTGTTGAACTAATGATGATTATGTGGCTTACATTATTATATCTACATTCGAGATAAAATCATTGTCTACTACTCGTATATTACGTCGAACAATGTTGCTATTTTACAATCAGCTAGATTTGCAAACATTATCTATTAACGACTTTCCAGATGACATGATGTTCCTTTATGTATAGAGTAGCAGTAAGTAGCTTTATACAAACTTATCTGTGTACGAACGGAGAGAATAGAAAACAGATCTATACGTTTATTATATATTCTGTTCTGTATTATAGACACACACATACATTCTACAATATCGTAGTCAGTTTTCAACGTTTGCTGACAGTCTGTATAATTGGATACGCCTATTTTGCAATATGTGGGGGAGACAGCTCTGAATGAAATGGATCGAATGTGTTAAAAGAATGAAATGGTTGCGAATGTGTAAATGTGTCACGTCGATATAAAGTATCATTTAATAATGTATTTAAATTATTAACTTTATTGCTTATACATCATGTTCGAGTATTGTAATGTCTATTAAGAGAACACATACACACACACACACACACACACACATACACACACACATATATATATATATATATATATATATATATATATATAA
The DNA here is from genome assembly GCA_029203775.1 of Neoneuromus ignobilis. Lineage (NCBI taxonomy): Eukaryota > Metazoa > Arthropoda > Insecta > Megaloptera > Corydalidae > Neoneuromus > Neoneuromus ignobilis. The sequence goes on from CP092087.1 coordinate 33,964,612, forward strand.
TTTCAAATTCTTAAAAATATAACATAAATAATATGTTACATTTTAATAGTCTATATTAAGTTAATATAAAAAAAGTATTAACATTCTTATAAATTATAGTGCTATAAAAAATAGTGGGCACATATATCAATTTTTGATTTATATAGTTAATTATTCATTTTTATGTTAGATTTATATAAATTAAAACAAATTATTGACTTATTAAAAAAATAATATGTTCAATAATAATAGAACATTTTCAATTTCTATGAGTGTACTAATAATACATTTCGAATTAATCAGGACTAAGCAAACATTAAATTTTAAACCAAAAAAAAAAATATCATTTATCAAACTCTTTTTTTTACATTTAACATGAATTATTTTATTGTATAAATTTATATTCTTAAAAAAAGAACTACTACATAAATATATATTTGAGTATCATAAAAATCATTAACTTGAACTAAACAAAAATATATTGTGATAAATTTAAATATAAAATACAAAGCAGTCACGTCAATTTTTTAGTACTTCATCTGTTGACAGTAACAAAAATGAAAATAGAAATGAGTGACAAGTATTCTAATATTTTATCTACACCTAAATATGAGACCTTAAAAATATACAAGAGTAGGTAGGATAAAGTTATGAGACAATATACTCTAAACAGGTCAAAGAAAAAGATACTATATT
>CP092087.1:33972786-33987786 GCA_029203775.1 Neoneuromus ignobilis
GTGTAATTTCTTAAAATAAAACTATAAAGTTCGTATCTCGAATATCTGACTCGAAGCTTTATAAGAATGACTTGTTCTCATCAGTTCAACCGGACGGAAATCTTATAGACGCGAATCAACCCTTTGAGATTCCGTAACCTGTTTCCGGTCACCGCCATTCAGTCCCATTACCAAGCGTGGAAACATGTCGCTTATAATGCTATATCAGGTCAAAGACCTGAACAGAAGGAACGTTTATCAGGGCAAGTAAAGAAGCGTGACAAGTCACAGAATCGCTTGTTCTGGTTGTCTTATTTTCTTCCATGTGATCATTTAATTTATAGTCGGAAAGCAGATATTTGTTTTGTTATGCTTGGTTTAAGAAATGTACGTTTAATTATCAACATTGAAAATTATATGTATATAAACTTATTGAAGAAAATTTGATTTCATTCTTGTCATTTCATGGAAAGATGCTTAAGTATTTTTGCAATTCATAGACATATCTAATATTTATTTAATATAATAAAAAAAGTTTTAATAATAAATATTTCAAATAAAATAATTGTGCAACTACAGAAATTCTACTCAATTATAATTAAATAATATTATAATTGACAAATTGTAGTATTATTAATTTATTCAAAAGATTATGGTATCATTTCTTATGTACGTATAAATTAGGTTAGTTTTGAATGAACGTGTTTTAAAATTAGTAATTATTAAGAATAAATATAAAAAATATTTTCTGTACATAATCTTATTACAATTTCGGAAAGACAACTATTTCAGAAATTATGAAAAATATTTGTCTAACATAAGAAAGGATGCAGTAATTAAAATAGTTTTAAAAGAATGTGACAAGTTTGACAACTCGAATAAATTTTAATCTGACTGTATTTATGAAATTCATACCGAATTCGTAAAAACATAGGAAAAACAAATATTATCTAATAGAGATATCTATTTTCAATGAAATGTTTAAATGTTGTTATTAGTTAGTTAGTTTTATTCTTAGTGTTTTTAATATTCATTAATTAAACAACACAACATTCATATAGGCAATTTTAAATATTTATACAGAATGAATACTATACGAAAAAAAATCGTACAAATAAATATGAAAATTAACTGAATTTAACTAATACATTTATTTATTTAATTTAAAAAGTCTTTAAAAAATTACAAATAAAATAATAACGTAACAAATCAATAATATAATTTATAATCATTTTGATACAGTTTAAAATATTACCTTAATAAGAAATTTTTTAAGTTTTATAATATAATATATACTTTTATAATTTAAAAATCAATGCATAGCAGTAAAAAGATTATTATTTAATATAGTGTATTGTTTGTTTTACAAATTCAAATAGAAATATTATGCAATATTAGGAAGATCATTTGAAAAAAATGTTTATTTTAATAACTAAAATAAGAAAAGTTAAAATGAATTTCAAATGCAAACCAAACGTATTCTAAAAATGTTATAATTGCATTATAGATATTACAAAAAATATAAAATTAATATAAAATATTTGTATATTATAAGAGATTTTTATTATTCTTATTTTTAAAATAAATGTACATGTCTATTTGAAAATAAATTAATTAAATAAATTATTTGAAAAAGCTTACAACTTATAATTAATGAATAAACTTTAATATAATTTTCCGTTGCAGTTTATCGTAGTTTAATTTCTAATTGCATCATAATTATTATATAATTTCAATTCAAATGAATAATAATACAACAAACGGTGTATAGTATCTAGAAATCGAGTTATATCAAAGACACTGATGTTTGCGTATGACACCTTAATTAATTTGTAAAGTACTAAATTGCTTAGTGATTAACAAACTTACGTAATAGTTGCATTATATATGACAGCTATCGTACGACATTATGTAAATAATTGCGGTTATAACAATAAATACAATCACAATAATCTATTTGCTAAATCATTATATCAAAGTCAAAGAGTAAATGATTTTAGTAATTCAGTAATCAGTATAAATTAATTACATAATTATATATATATATATATATATATATATATATATATATATATATATATATATATATATATATATATATAATATGTATTTATGTATATATATATACATATATAAATACATATACATATCAACGTAATTTACTCTGCGATCCATTTTTTTATTCATTTTAACAAACATGGCTAGAACAACTGCGGTTACTTTAATAATAAAAATACCGTGCGTCATAAAGTAATGTTCAGCTTTTTATTTCCATTTTTTTTAATGCGCCGTACCATGTTTGCTGCTTATTTTGCTTCATTTTTTAAATATGTTCATATATATATATATATATATATATATATATATATATACATATAATAAAAGAGAACCAAAAAAGAGAAAAAAAGATAATAAATGTCATTAAATTTTATTTAAAAAAATATTTTGTCAGTATATTGTATTTACTATTTTTTGTATCTATTTTCTGAAATAAAAGTTCGGCGTCACTTTTGTGAACTCTTTTTAATGATCATAAAAGACTTTTTTTTAATTTTAATGTTGAAGGTTTTTAAAGTCTGATAATATTATTTCTATCATTTCTTGATAAAGCACGGTGACGATGAGTTCTTTTTGAATATTTGATTGTATCTATTCTTGTAGACTTCTACTATGTGTTGAAAAGTCGATTTTAATTCATTGATACTTTTTGAAATTGTAAATAATGAATGTCTTTCTTAATGAATTTTTACAATTTTTAGAAATTGAGAATTGATTTGTTTTTTTCGAAATATTTTGTAAATTGTGAAATATAAAATATCGGTCGTGAAGATTCAGTGTTATATTATAATCCGAATATTAAGAATTATTTATTTACTATATTGTTTATTTCTGGTATTTAGATTCCCTATTATAAAAAAACAGTTCAAATATCTTGATATTAAAAAAAATAACTTTAATATTTCCAAATAATGAAAAAAATATGAGTAAAAAAACTTTTCTTAATGATGTATACAGTTTAGAAATTATAGGAAATTTATATTAAAATTATATTTTATACTGATGTTATTTATTTTATGTACTATTTTTGAAAAAATGTTTGTTTTCAAATATGTAATAATAATATTCTATTTGATTATGCGTTTCTTCAATATCTAATGTTAATGAATAGAACATTCAATAATATTCTTTTCAATATATAACTTGTATTTTATCTTTTTTTACATATATATCTCATGATCTTAACGTTACATTTAATACTTTGACGGTTTTTAATAAATGTTTTATTGAGACAGAGGTACTTTTTATAAAGAAACGTCCTTATCAACATTATTCACTGTACGTCATATTTATTTTCTTCGAATAAATAATAATATTAAAGCATCACGGATATTTAAGTGGTCTACATTAAGGCTTCTTTTTTATCATTTTAATCTTTCTTGATATAAAAATGCTTACTGTGATTACATGATTATAAGATATTTTTTTTTGAATATGAAAAAAAATCAATGATAGTCAGTGTTATATATTGTATTTATAATGTTTTAGTAGGTTCTTTTACAGTTATATATATATATATATATATATATATATATATATATATATATATATATATGCGTGTATTAACAGTGTCTATAATGAAATTTGAGAGTAAAAAAGTTAAAAATATTTAGTAAGAATTAGAAATAAAGAAACTGTAAAAGTTTTATAAACTACTATAATTAAAATTATATTCTGTCAATTAAAATATATTGAATAATTCATTAGTAATAGTATAGTATCAAAATTAATTGCTTTAAAAAAGTTCATAATTCATAATATAAATTTTTAATATAGCAAGTTATAATTACATCTAATTTTTCATATTTTTTACATTTACTATATTTAGTATATTACAAAGATAATTTGTTATTTATTGAAAAATATATTCACTTTAGGTAGTAAATATAATATGCAATGTAGAATAATGTGTGTATTTTTTTTTGTTTAAATATCATTAAAATTATTTAGTACATTGATTAGTTTTCTTTAAGTAATTATTTAGATGAGTTATTTTTATATGGATAGAATTTTTTTCATGAGAGATACAATTCATAAGATTTTAAATGTTTTGTTATACGATAAAAAATTCTATTAGTATATATTTTTAAATAGATTTAGAATATTAGATTGTTTGTGATTAACAAAATGTTAATTTTTATTTTTGACGATTTTATTGTATGTTTCTGTGGTTATCGAAGAATGTTATAATTTATATTACAGTTTGAAAATAACTAAAACATTACATTAAGAAAGATAAGGTTGTTATTAAAATATGTAAAAAATTAATGGTATTCTTCAAACAAGAATACACATTTTTAATAAAATACAAATTATATTTATTATTTACTAATCGAAACAATATTCCATTTATTTAAGAAAATAATAAATATGAGCTATTTATAAATATTCCTAACAAAATTTGGTTAATATTTTCTTTATTTCATGAAGATATATTTTAAATACTCTTCATGAAAAAAATTAAACAACACATAAATACACAACACGTGTTTTATTATTGTTTGTACTATTGCACAATTTTTGAATAGTTTCTATGTCAGTACTTCTTTTTAATTTATTTCTCGATATATAACATTTTGATTTATTTGTATCCTTGATTAAATTATACACACACACTCATATATATATATATATATATATGTTTGTGTGTGTGTGTGTTCTTTTATATGTGTATATGTGTATAAATCATTGTTCTTTTAAAAAATATGTCTGTGAACAACTCAAAAGATGTTACTACGTATAATATATAAAGTGAAACTGTATAAATGGACTAAAAATGTTGCCAGAAGCGCTACTGTGACGCACGTAACCCTGTCGACTAGTCTCGTGTATGTTCGAGAAGCTTTAGCGAAGCTGATATGTGACCTCGATTCAGGTTAAATTAACTTCTTGGTATCAGTTTCACTATATATATATATATATATATATATATATATATATATATATATATATATTTATGCATAAAAAGAGAGAAAGGAAGAAATACAGTTTATATATTTAAAAAAAATAATATATATATATATTTTAATTTATTTTCTGTTAACCGTCATCACAATTTGTAATAAATTACTACCACAAGTTTATTAAGTTATATTTTATACATAAATAGTAAGTTGAGAAACATTTCTATTTCAGTTATAACAGTAATAGCAAATGTCAATGGATAATATATCAGTGGATATACTATTTTCAAATACTAGAAAAGAATAATGTGAGAGTTATGAGTAAAAACTTGGTGTTTTTGGACTAGATGTAATAAACACTTGCTTATGATAAAGATTTTGTAAATATTTGTAGACAAATATTTGAGCTTTATAATTTTATAGTTGTATGATAAGTTTCAGAAAACTTTAAATAAATATAAAGAGACCATATTTAACATCATTTAATATATTGTCATAAATAAACAAAACTCAATAGAATAAAAAAAAATAATTAATTCTATTTATAAAATACTTATTTTATTATTCTTTACAAATTAAATAAAATCATCTAATTTGAATTTAAAATTTATTGGAGTTATAATTAAATAATACCACACCTATTTATATATTTTCACACAATTAAATTGTCACCAATAACACAATTAGATGCCAAAAGATGTTTAATAATTGCTTATTGTCCAATTTGTTTTTAACAACAATAAGCTAATGCGAATTTTGATAACGTTGCTATAATCATTAGTTCATCATTAGAGCGTTATGATGTGTGTATATATATGTATATATATATATATATATATATATATATATATATATATATATATATATATAACACAATGATTTGATGATAATAGCATCGTTATCAAAATGCACATTAGCTTGTTGTTATTTTTTAAAAAAATAAACAGTAAATAATTACTGAACATTTTTGAATGTCTTATGGTGTTAGGAGTGATAATTTATTTGTGTAAAAATGAATTCGCCACGGTTTCTAAACAAATAGTATTTACTTATTTGTTATATTGAATTTTTGAGTTAAAACAATAATACTAAATTGTTCCTTATGCTTTAATATACTTTCGACACTTTTCTAATTTGGGGTTGATATAAGTGACCAATGGAAATACAGTAGTTTTTTTAAAAAGTTAAAAGTGATTTTAGGGCACGAATGTATAAAAAAATAATTTATTCAACTACTTAATTATATGTTCATAATTACTCATTTGATATCAATTTTTATCATTTTTAGATTTATTCACACCTAATAATAAAAAAATAATTCAATGTTATAATTTCACAGAAAACATTAAATATTCTTTATAGATATTTATTTTACAATTAATATTGTTTAACGATCAATTAATTTAAAAAAAATATTTTCTCTGTGTGAAGATAGATTTTCTGATGAAAATATTTAGTTAATTTGCATAGAAGAAAAGTCTACCTAATTGAAATATTAGTTAAATGTATATTATTCTCTTTATAACAAAATTTCAATAGGTAAGACTATAATAAATATTGTAAGTAAGGGACATTAATGTTTATTTTTAAACACATAAATAAAACAGAAAATTAATTGGATATATTAAATTCAAATATTTGAACGTAGTAAATAATTAAAATCTAATAATATGACATAACATTCCATTGAATACGAATTATTCATAGTTATATTATTACATTGTACGTATATAATATTTATTAATATTCCATTCCTATAATATAATAAAACAGACATCGTTATTGATTTTCATAAGCACGTCCTTTTGTGGTAACGTTATCATAAACGATTCAAAAGAAGTGATTGATTCAGACAGTTCTCAATATGTTAAAAACATATTGATATTAGAGAATAATATTTAAATGCATTTTTCATAACATTGTTATTATAATGTATACATATATATATATATATATATATATATATATATATATATATATAATATAAATATATTTCATATTTATTCACAAATATATAATTCTTTGTACTAATTTCATACTAAGAAGACTGTAGGCAAAATACTATTGCATAAGTAATATAAAAGTATCGAATATATATTATATAAAATAACTGCTTAAAATTTTGAAAATAGTCTATCTATATTTTTCGGTACAAAATTTATCATTGAATAATGTAAATAAATTGTATTTGTATTTATTTTTTGTAATAAGTAAATAACTAATGAACAGCACGTGCACGTTAAAAATGTTTGTTAATAAACTTGTTATTCAATGTAGGTTGTAATCCTCTTATCAAATGAATTTTTCATTTATTGAACAGATTTAATAATAATGTTTTTAATATTCCTCTTCAAATAAAAAAGGATAATCGAAATAAATTTAAATATATACTAAGTATTCTTCTGAAATATAATACTGAGGAAATATTTTTAGGCAAAACATTTCAGTTTGAATGCAAAACAACTTTATTCAGGCCACCGTTTTGTAAATCGTTTTCTTATTCTATTAATCACTCAGTTGTCCTATTATCATATTATCAGTTTGCACGCGATATTTTTCTTTAACATTTTTCATTGATTCACGGAAACAAATTATCTAGAAAAGTTTATTTTTACCTTATTTTTGCATGTTTTCTCACTCTTGTTTATGCTTCAAAAATTAATATAAATTTATTTTAACAAAGCGGAACAATGTTTATGTCCAGTATTATATTAGAGGTATACATTGAATAACTGTATACCTCTATAACTGTTTATACATACATAACTGTCTACTAATTTCCATTTTTTTAAATAAGATGTAATTACAAATTAATAGAACAGAATTCATAGATGTATGCATTTATACCTATTACAAAAAAATGTATAGAACTATATAAAATGAATTACAAGCAACATACGTACACAAGCTGAAACTTATTTAGTAACTTAGAACATGAATAGGAACTAACAGAATTAGATTTAATTTATATTAAGATAGAAACATATTAATATAAAATTTAACAGAGAATTAATTTTAGAATTTTAATAACATTGACAAAACACTTAAATTTTTCATTATTGTAAGAAAACTGGAATTTTTTTATATATCATTAAGAAGTATTTTAATGGAATAAAATGTTTAGTGTAGATAAAGAAGTACTGAATAACATTCTATCCTATCTTTTTTATTAAAAATAAACACTAGACCATTTAATTATACACATTAATATACATATATACACATAAATATATGGGAGAGAGAGGGGGAAACAAGAGAGAGAGGAAAAGAGAAAGAGTAATTTTTAATTAAAAATACGAATAAATTCAAATGTACAATACCTTATAATTTTTAAGTCTATCATAAAATATAACATTAATTTTTTATTTTACACCAGAAAAAAAATCAGCTGTTTTTAACCTCTAAATATGTATCTTTTGTTAATAACCATTAAATTTTGAATTTTTTTTACGTTATTATGAATGTAATATTTACGATTGATATTATTACAAATTTTATTATTATTTCAATTGTTGTTTGAAATTTTTGTTCCACCATATTGTCGTTTACATTTTTATATTTGTAGTAACTTTTTAATTTACATATTTTATATACATAAAAACTTACACAAACGTCAGAATGTCATTTCATTTTTCTCGTTCTTCATATTCTCCTTTCTTCTGTTTCTCTATATTTTTAAAGCAGTGGAAAAGTTCGTTGTAACGTAAAGCTACTTTTGAATTTAAAGTAACTGCTAAAAGTAAAATTTATTTTTTCCTTAGTTGTTGTTTTCTTTAACAAATCAGTAGTTTTTATACGCTGTTCTTTTAAATGAATCTTTTGTCATTTGAGTTTCATGAACAATGCTTTTATTAATTAAAAAGTATGAAATCTGAAAAATATTCATTATAACTTAAAAGTAATAAAATATTTTCTTTAATAAAGTATTTTCTTTAATAAAGAATCTGAATTAAAAAATATAATTTTTAAGTGTATCATGTAGTATTTATAATTGATAAGATAATTTAAAAATGTTATATAAATTTATGAACAATTAAAGTCCTACTGTAATATATAATAAGAGTTTATATCAGTCCACTGGTGAACGGAAGCCTCAATGAATGATGTTACCATTCATTGATATTTAATCACCATGCTGACCAGACGGGTTTGTGAGAATTTTTTATTCATGGTTTCACCCTTAGGCAGGTTGTCTTCACTAAGACTCAAGAGTTCCGTCTACCATATATTTCCAACTGGGGTTCGAACACACTTCAGGCAGGGATGCTAATCATTACATGATCGGTTGGTTATATATGTATATATATATATATATATATATATATATATGTGTGTGTGTGTGTGTATGTGTGTTTGTTCCAAATAAAACTGAAGGATAATGAAGAATAATAAATGACAGTACGCAAGTAAATGTATTTATAAACTCTTTAGTTTCATTTGGGCCACCTTATATATATATATATATATATATATATATATACATATATATATATATATATATATATATAATATAATGTTTAATAAATAATATACGAATAATAATTATATTTTCATCTCTAGAAAGAACATAGGTATGTTGTTATTTATGTTTTAAATCATTTATACAAAAATATCATAAAGGAATAAATAACAGCCATTATAAATATTTTATATTTATACAAAAAAAATTTAGTACTTATTTACATAATTTTGTTGGAAGTACTAAAATAAATATTTGTGTATAGAAACGTTGAAAATACTATAATAATTAAAAAATACCTAACATTGTTAGTATAAGAAATAAGAATATATTTTTTAATACAATATATTAACTTTTTAAGTATATTTTATGTTTAGTAAAAATTAATGAATAAAAGTATATATTTGATGACATGCTCTTACTATTTCATTTTAAGTAAATGTATGAAGTAATTCATATATATATATATATATATATATATATATATATATATATATATATATATATATATATATATATATATATATTATATATGTATACACATATATATATATATATATATATATATATATATATATATATATATATATATATAGATATGTATATATAGCTTTTATTATTATTGAATTGAAATTTTGAAAAATATTAATAACACTTGACAATTAAAACTACAATGTATATAAAGAATATATGTTTATTTTCAAATATTTTTAATTTAATCAAGATACGAAAGTATAAAAATTGTAATTAAACTAAATTAAAAATATTCATTGTCATATAAATGTGATTAAAGTTTTAAATTCTCATAGTATTAGAGATTACCGCATTTATATTTCATTTTAAACAGAAACTTCAAAGGAATAATATAAAATATTAGAGTCGCAAATATATTTCAAACCGTGTGAAAATCATTCCATTTAAGAGGTAACTGTAAAAATTCTCTAGAAAATGTGTATTAAGTTTCTCATTTAGTTGTAGTTCTTTCGAAGATATATATCTGTTATATTGTAGCCGTCAAAGAATAAAAGATGACTTTCGAGTGTAATTAAACATCAAACGAAATTGTTTTATAAATGTTTTTTTACCGTGTATATATATATATATATATATATATATATATATATATATATATATATATATATATATATATATACATATAACACAACATGTTTATTTAAGAGCAAAAATATAATTGGAAAATGTTTCAGAAGTTTCTTAATTATCGTTTAATATTGATTAGATTTATTTTTATAATATTTACATATTATATAAATTTTTAACATGTTGGATATATTAAAATATAATGGATATTTAGAATTTTTAAAATATTAGTAAGATTTTTTATTATATTTCATTAAATAAAATACGTCATTATACACATATTTACATTTATATATATATATATATATATATATATATATATATATATATATATATATATATATAATAAGATTATTGTTCAGTGGAATTTGACACATTATTTATTTTAATTAAACTAAGTTTTAGAAAACTGATATTACGAACAATGAAAAAAGAAAAGGACAGTTTTTTTTTATTAAAGCAGATAGATTTCATTAATGAAACATAACTATTTAGTACAAAGAATGAAAATTGGTAAATTTTGTTATATGTAATTATTGCGATGTAATTTATGATATGGTTGGTATTTTCGTTTAGTAATTATGATTTTTCAAATAATTGTCAATATGAAAATTTGTCAATTAGATTATTGTTCTTTTATAGCCATTGAATGATGCGGTTTAATTGATTGCAGAGTATGCATGAATAACTTGATGATAAATGCGTTTGTAACTGTAAACACATTCTTTATTACTGTTTAAACAACCAATTGATTTTTTTTACACTTTTATATAGCACTAAATAAAACAATTCTCATTTTAATTTAATACAATGAAAGAAATAAAAAAACATATATCTGATTAGTCTATACAAAATTAATTACATGAATGAAAATTTAATTTTTTTAGTAATTTTTCAATTTATTTCAACTACGAACAATACAAATTACATGATACATGGAAATAAGTGTATAAAGTCAAAATTGTGTAAAATGTTTAATGTTATAGTATTTTTTAATATATTTAATTATTGAATATATTTTATTTTTTAAATTATATAAATTATTTAACAGTTTATGCATATTGATTTGTTCGTATAATTTACCGACAAGGCCCGCACATTTTCGACCTTCGAAGAAATTTAACTCAATGCATGTCAACACTTTTTCATATACAAGCTGATAGGATGATATATATATATATATATATATATATATATATATATATATATATATATATATATATATATATATATATATATATATATATATATATATATATATATATATATATACAATGTACAATATTTTTAAGTTTAATTCCTATATTTTTTTATATAACATGTGTGAGATATTAGCATCTGTTAAATTTCATTTAAAAAATAAATATTTGTTCTATTGATATATTTTAATATACATAAATAAATTTGAAAAGTTTTAATTTATTAAAAATATTAAATTTAATAAAAATATTTTCCTTTTTTAGATCTAAAATGCAAGTATGGTAAAATGTCTCTTAATAATAATTGCATATTTATATACTATTGCAGGAACTGAATTAATTTGAGTAAAATACTATATCCTCACGTCTAATGGATTAATATGCGATCAAAGTGTATTCAGCAATATTAATCTTTGCTTGTTTTCATATTACATAACTGAATTACATCTCGTCGTTATTAATGTACGTGCTCTTTTAAACATTCATAGCTTTTGCTTAAATAATTAATTTTGTATATATAATGAAAAGTTATACTGGCAAAAGCAACATGGATTTTTTATCCGGGTTTCAAACAAAAGTTTTCCAGTTTGCTTACATGAGTATTTTCTTATAATCACAAACAATTACGAAATCTTCATCATATGTACACAGTGACAAAAGATATGATGGCGTTTTCCTCTATTGGGTTTCGACCTAACAATCAGTTTTACAAATATTTGTATTTGGATTATAACATACTTTCAACGATGAATGGTCAACAAACGGACATTGAAAGTAAACAATGATAATACTTTTGAAGGTTTAATTCGTTATAGTATTTTTTCTGTTTAATTTTATTCTTAATCAATACATCTAATAAACATTTAATGTCATTTTTTGTTTAAGGTTCTCTTTTTGAGTTGATTTCTTTTTCAATTAATGCATTTTCAAAAATATCATTGAAATTAGTATTAAATATTTACATCTTTTTATTAATATTGTATGTAGTAATATTAAAAGATATTATTCGTCTTATCGATGTAAGTTTAAATTAATAGATAATGTTTATAATCATATTATTTTATAAAACAAAATAGAGTAAAAAATATTATAGACGTATATTTCCTTTCTTAAAAAAATACTTTATATTCTATAAAAATATATTAATCATTATTTTTATTTAACATATTAAAAATAATTAATGTTTATTAACTTTAAAAATTTTAATGAGATAAATACATAATGAAAACTTTTTCATTATTATCTATATATTTTTTAAAAAAAAACGTTAGGAAAGAATCGAACAATCGTAAAATGTTAATATTTGTGATTTACTATTCCTGTTTACAATATTTATATCTTAAAAAAATAAAAAATACTTAGTTTTTAACTGAAAATTGTATTTTTTGCATCATGATAATAATTTATCTTATTTTTTCATTGCAAGAAGTAAATAAGTAAACGTGAAATAAAAAAAATAAAATATCAAAACATTTTCCTAATATTTAACATTTATCACTTCGTGTTTTTTTTTATTTCTAAAAATTAAATTCCTCTATAAAGTGAAATAATTTAAAGATTTCTTCAATATTAAAAAATACAGTTAAATAAATAATATCTTTTGATGACTTTTATTGTTGTTTCAAATCTTATAAATCAAAAATACATAACCACAAATAATGGTTCCTATTTAGTCTTAATTGTATATTTATTTATTTTTTTAATTTGCTAATAATTTATTTGTACCAAAACTGAAAGAAATTTATTAAATATTCATATAATATCTTGCAAATTCTTTTTTAATAAGTTATTTTGACATTTTAGTTAGGCGTTTAATAACAAATATTTTTTTTAATAAAAACTATAAGATTTGATATTCAGTACCAATAACTTATTAGTATATGTATATATTTATCATTTGAAACCAATTTCACTTTGTTAAAAATCTTCTTAGAAGAATTTTTTTTTGTTTTAGATGTTACAGATGTAAAAATTAATTTATGTTTGGTGTACTTATATAAAATATATTATGGTCGAATTAAATCAAAAGTTATTATAATAACTATATCAATGATATGATTTAATAACTGTCATTGTTTTCTATAAAAATAATATGCATAACATTTCAAATCGTGTATTATATCTAAAATACTATTATAAAATATTATAAAAAATGGAAATGGAAAAAAAGAGAGATATTTTATAGAATATGAAATTTTAACCAATGAATAATATAAATACTCAAGTGTAAAATGTCGAAAGAACAGAATTTGCACTGGAAGAAAGTATTTTGAAATCTCGTTAGAATAAAAAATACAAAGTTACCAAAATCAATAAAAACTTGGTGAGAGTTTGATTTTTACACAAATATATTCATTGAAAAAAGATACAAATACATATATATATATATATATATATATATATATATATATATATATATGAATGCAAATATTTATATTTATATATATATATATATATATATATATATATATATATATATAAATATAATTGAGTAATGAAACAATTATATTAGTTTTCAATTTTAGATGAAATGGTAATGTTTACCAGTGGTTTGTTTTACTTAAGAGAAAAAAAGAATAATTTCATATTTTTTTAATAGTATTTTTAATATATTATTTTTATATACTTTTTCTCAAAATATTTATATAGACATTAGTATTTTTTATTTTTTTAATGTTAAAAATTAAACGTCATTAATTACTTATTAATAAACTTTTCTACCTATATAGAGAAAATATTAAATAATTATTATTAATAAATATTGATAAACAGGAGGTGTACTTAATTCAAACTTTACGAATCCATTAAATTATTATGCAAAACATCTCTAAATTCGTTCATAAACAACGGACGTTCAATCATAGCGTTTGTCACACTAATCTCTTAATGTAAAATTTATTGTAAGTACTACATAATCATAAACATGTAGACATGAACGTGCAAGATAATCTCACTTGTAAATTATAAATACATTAGACAATGTTCTAAGAACAAACTAAATTTTCATGTAGGCTGAAGTACGTTTTATTTTAAAAAGTGTCTATAATGTAATTGGGGAAATATAAACATTAGATTTTGTTTACTTCAACCTAGTATACATAATGACTATATGTATATATATATATAAAGAGAGAGAGAGAGAGAGAGAGAGAGAGGAAGAAAGATTATTAAGTTTTTACTAACACTATGTAATTTCAACATATTATTTTATATTTTAATTATAGCTAAGAATATAAATTGCTCATATATTATGTTAATTAAATTTAAAACATATTATAATTTATTTGATTAAAGAACACAA
>CP092087.1:33990286-34035286 GCA_029203775.1 Neoneuromus ignobilis
CATTTTAAATTTCTCGCTTTTATAATGAGGCCTGTATTCATTTTTGAATCAGTCAAATTAAAAAAAGAGATTTGACTGATTCATTTTTGAATCAGTCAAATCTCTTTTTTCTCTATATGTTTTTTTAATATGTATCTTTCCCTGTTTCTTGATATTGCTTGGAGCTACTGAATTATTCGAACCTTTAAGAACCATATTTTAATGATATAAAAGTGAACAAGTAGGATGCATTGAACAAAAACTTCTTAGAGGAATATTTGAGTTCGTAACATGAGATTTTTTTTATCACCATTTCGTTTGTATTCTTCTCATATATATATATATATATATATATATATATATATATATATATATATATATATGTATATGTACGATTTTAAAATTATATCAATAATAGTTTAAAACAGTATAATCTTAAAATAGGTATTAATGACAAAAGTATGATATGGAGATAAAAAAGGTATGAAAACAATTTATTTCGATGAAAAATATTTAAATAACTCAAAAAAAAATTAAATGATCAAATAGATATCTTGAAACTTGTAACTAAACCGACAATAATATCTTCATAATGAGAAAAAAAACTATTGTCTAATGTAAAGTAGAATGTCATGTAATAATGGTATATACAGTTGAATTCTTGAAATACCTCAGAAAATTGCTTTTGTATTTTAACATAGAGCTTCTAAAATAGTAATAATATTAGAGGATGTATTAATCTAAATTTAAATTTTCGTTTGTAACGTTATAGGAATTATTCAAGTTCAGAGTATCAATTAATTTCATGTTTTAAATTTTATTTTCAAGTTATAAAATTTAAAATTCATATTATTCATTTTTTAGTAAATTACAGAAGTAATTTAAGTTAAAATTTATATTTCAATTAATTTTTTTTTATTTACAATTTTCTCGTAATTATTTTTTATTAAAATTTGTATTTACTTTTATATATATATATATATATATATATATATATATATTATTGTGTGTGTGTATATATGTTGTGTATTTAATTGTGTAAGTATACGTGTATTTATATATGTAAGAGTGTGTATTGAATAATATTTTTGCGAAAAAGGCAAGGAATATTATTTAAATTCTATTAATTTAGATAAAATTATTATTTAAACATTTTTATCAAATATTAGAATATTATTTTTATAAATAGTAACATGTCATATGTTTCAAAAAATTATATTAAAATAAAAAAATATTTATTATTATCAGAAAATATAATTTAGTATTTAATTATGATATTTATTAAATAAAAAGTTAAACTAATTTGAATTTTAAAGAAATAAATAGTTTCTTTTTAAATTTTGAAAAGTTTCTGATAACATTACATTTAACTACTAAACATGAATTATGCAGTGATGTTTGAAAAATTACACTTTTGAACTTTATCTAACTTCTAAAACTTACTAAAAACTAATTAGAATATGTTTATAATCTATGTTAAAATAGCTATTGTAAATAATAATACTAAATAAATATGAATAAGTAGTAAAGAGTAAAAAAATAAAAATTGTAAATACGAGGATCGTTTGATAAGTATGTAAATTTATTTATTGTAAAATTTAATTAATTATTTAATGAAATTTAATTTTTCAATTTATTTTTTTTTTATTTTTTTACCATACTTATCAGACGACCCTCGTACAATAAATTTAGAAAATTAATATGTATTATTTTTCATATATATATTATACATATAATACAATAATATGTATAATGAATATAAGGTAATTCTATCTCTGAAACAATTTTATTGAATTCTGTTTTCAATAGATTGTACTTTTCTAATAAATGAAAAATACTGTACATTAAACAAAATTGTAAAATAAATTAAAAGATTTTCTCTTTGTGACTATATTGCTTCAATATCAGAAAATTACATTTTTATAGAGTTCACAGATCATTTAACATAGTGATAACACATTGATTACGTGCCAAATGAAAAAAATACTAATGACTTATGTGTGTGTTAGTTCAATCGGACAACTCAGTACTGCTCGCTGAATTTTTTTTGTCACTTTGGTTGACACTAATGTTATATCCATGATATATATTTGCGTACATTTTGCATCAAATGGATTCGCATTATAAAGGGGAAATGATTTTTCTATGCGCTTATACTTCTCTTTATGGGAATAAATCCTTTTGATCTTTTTTTACAATTTCAAAACAATTACTTCCTTAATAAATTTCAGATTTGGTGATCATTTTCATAATAATTAATATCATTGTCATAATTTAGTATTAAAAATAAATAAGTTTAAATATTTTGTTTAATAATGAAATGTAATGTGAAAATCAAGAAAATATAAATAATAAAAATATATTTATTGTTATTGTTTAGAATTAACATAGAGCCAGAATGAGTTGTTTTTAATTCCAAAATAAATTTTTGTGTTAATAAAATTTGTTTAAATTTTGCAGTTATGAAAGTATTTAAAAATGACATAAATTATGAAAAAAAACTTATGAACATATAGGGTTATCCAAATGTGATACCTAGATTTGTGTTTTATTAAAAATAAACATGTGTATAGGGAAACATTTGTAAAGCTTCTTTTGTTTCTTTTTAATAAAACACAAATCTAGGCGTCACTTTCGGATGACCTTGTATAAAGGCGTGAACTTTTACTTAATAAATATAATTCAACTATCATTAATATTGTAAGATCCCAATTATTTTTATTTATTATTAAATTTTGTTTGTATTATCGAATGATTTTTTTTTTGGAATACTATTTAAGTTTCAATGATCCACTATAGTTTAGTTTTTAATTGTTTTCAATATTGATTTATACTTGTTAATGTTTATATATAGCTTTAAAAATAATTAGACATATTTGAAACATTCAGGATATTACAAATGTCAATTAGCTTGATATTGTAGAATATTTATACAAAATAAAATAATAAATGGATTCAAATAATTTATGTTCTAATTAGTATAGTATTATATAATGTAAAAAATATAAATTATTTGACATAAACTTTACAGAAATCATTAATTTATTAAGTAATATAAAATTGTATTTTTCAGCATAATTCAAATAAACATTAAAAATAAATATTTCATATTCAGTAACAAACTTTTTATTAATTTACATAGTAATAAAAAATAACATTCTAATTATTGTAGAATTATATTATTGAACATAAAAACATTATTGAAATGTGAACAAAAAGAAGACATATTATGCTATTATTTTTTCGATATTTAAGTAAGTTTCAAAAAAATATCAAAGCAATAAAATAAGGAGTGTATTATTACATTTTATAAATCTTTTATAATATGATAAAATTTAAAGAATTTTATACTTTATTATTTCATGTTTTTATGAAAAACTGCATATTTTTCCATTAAAAGTAATATCTGTGCTCAAAGTATAAAATTTAACAATATAAAAACTATTGTGCTTGTGTACTTTTTAACTCCCTGTTTTCAAGCTAATGTTTTAATTAAAATAATAGAGTAATAACCGTAATTATAATTAAAATTGTTTTTAAATTTTAAAATTTTGAATGAATAGTGTAACGAAAAAATAGAAGAATAAGAATAATACTATTCACTATTGTTAAACAATGATGAAAGTATTTTACAATTTTAATTCAAGTATTTTAATGATAGATCATTTCAATTTCTAGAATATAAATATTCTTTCTAAACATTATTTCGAATGATTTGTAATTATTTACATGATCCAAATTCAACGACCATTTATCTTTACATTCCAAACAAGCCTGGTTATAAAGGGCGTTTGAATGAACAAATATATATCAAAAATTTTAATAACTACGAAATTGTATTTCATTTGAATGTTCGAAATTGTAAACAAGCCTTTCACATATGTTTTTAATTTCGGCGAATGTAAACCTACACATCGAACGTATGTAAAGATCACTTCTACAAAATTGCACAATATATATATATATATATATATATATATATATATATATATATATATATATATATATACATATGCTTGATACGATGTATTTTCGGTTTTGATGTATGAACATTTTTTTTAATCAATCGATTATATAAATTTCATTATTTCTTATTATTGTATTTCATCTTTTATAAAATGTCTTTATTTCATCTTCATAATAGAATATTGGTTTCGATACAAAAAAGCTTTGTAATGAAATTTTATTTCTTTGTATAAATTGATTTTTTCTTTTTGTATTATGTTATTAAGATTTAATTCGAATTATATGGAAGATATGTAAAAAATACCTAGCCAAAAATATTCATTTCTACTATATTTAGATTTTCACAGCATTATGTTAATTAATAACAATCCTACCTGTTGTGTAAGTTTGGTGTTTTGATATATAGTGCTTTATTAAATATACTGTTAATTGTTGACAGTAGCGATTTGAATTAATGATTTCACAAGACTTTAAAAGTTTAACATACACCATCTTCCCAAACTCCAGTAAATATTCATATTATGATATAATCGGTTTTGACAGCTAGTGTTTGTCTATTAATACTCAGTATCAGTAGATTACCTGAAGTTGACACATTATCAAAACCAAGTCAGTTTAAGGTAATAATAAAAAGTTATTAGAATACTCGTATATATATTTATATATAAAATTGCACCTTTTTGAATTTATCAAATATAAAGTGTCAAAAAAATTGTTTCATAATTTTTATTATTTTTTTTCTTATTATTCTTTATATGTTTATTATATAAATATCCTATCAATATTTAAGACACATTTATTTTAAGTGAATTTTTATATTAAAAATATATAATATGTGTATATATATCCTTAAACTAATGCCTCTTATTTTATAATTTTTATTTCATAATAAAATTGAAAATAACTATCTACTTATTTTCTAATTTCACATTATCATTGAAAAGAAAACTAGGAAAATGATTCTTTTTTGAATTTCAAGTTTATGCATCATTATCACATATAAATAAATTCATTACTAATTTATATATATATATATATATATATATATATATATATATATTAATATGTATGAATTTTGTATTAATTTTCTAAAGCATTTGTTAAACATAATATTTTTTTATAATTTGAAAATTATAACCTCAAATTTTGCAAAACTAGGTATTCTATAAAATAATAAATTCTTTTAGAATTTCGTAATTATTAGGTAATTGTTAAAAAGTATAAATAAAAGCAAAATTGATGGAAATAAATTTATTTTTTGACGAAATAAAAGTGAAACTTATTAAAAAAATTATCTTGAACTCTCTTTTTAATATTTTTTATTAAAATTCTTTAGAATGAATGGAACTTGACAATAAAATATAAAATGCCATAATTCAGAGCGAGCTCTAAAGTTTAGATTATTTTGATTTATTTATAAGGTTTAGAAAAACACCGTTCATCAAAATCTAAATTGATGAAAGAGTAGAAAAATATTTACTAATATTAAAAATCAGTTTGTTCAATTATTCTTTTAAAAAACAGTATTTAATATATATATATATATATATATATATATATATATATATATATATATATATATATATTAGGTTGGCAAATATCTCCCTTCCGCCTTCTGGTCTTTTGAATTTCGCAGCTATGTACAAAAAAAAAAGCGGAAGGGAGATACTTTAATATATATATATATATATATATATATATATATATATATATATATATATCCAAGGGGAGATATTTTTCATTAAATTATAAAATTGGATAAAAATTCTTTATAGTAAACATAGGAAAAAAGGTAATTGATTATCATTTAATTAAATTTACTTTTTCTTTCAGAACAGTTACATTGATTTTACATTAATCCAAATTATTTTCTAAACATTTTTTCACGTATTACCAAATTGTTATTAACATTCCAAAACGATATTCACGTACATCTGTGTAAAATTCCATTTTCTTCTCAGCGATAAAACACATTCACACGTAATAGGTAACATACTTGTCAAGCTGAATGTCATATATCGATGTTCTATTGTTGTCAATATGTCCATTCTTCGACATATCCATTTATCCATACATTCTCTTACCATCCAATATCATCATTTTAATATAACTCCTGTCTATCAAAATGCATTAAATAAAATATTAGTTTATATTTTCAATATATTTTTGTAATGAACATTAAAATGATTACAATATTGATCAATCGAAAATCTACTTAGATGAGTGTGAATAAATAATAAAATGTTCAACTTTCATTTTACCACTTCATTATTTATTGTATTACATATATATATATATATATGTGTGTGTGTGTGTGTGTGTGTATGTGTGTGTGTGTGTGTAACTAAAAATTATCAAAACTTAAATAATAGGTGGTTACTGAAACAACAAATTATTGATTAAAGTAATTGTTTTTAATAAACAAACAAAAATTAAAAAACTATAAATAATAAAATTAAAAATGAAATTAATACAAAATAATTGGATTCAATATTTCCGATATATTCTTTATTGTTTTTCATTAATAATAACTGTTTGTTCATATTTCGAACAATGATTTTGATACATAACATTCTACAACAGAACAACTTTTTGATAAGAGCTGACGTTGCTATCCAATGTCCATATAGTAATAATACATCATCTACAGTAGCGTATCCATGTATTTTATATAAGTACTTATTCAACTGTACATTGCTTATGATGTTTAATAGATACTTATTAAAAATCAAAATTACTGTATTATATACGAGGGTCGTTTGATAAGTTTGGTAAATTTATTTATTGTTTAATTTAATTAATTAATTAATTTAATTAAATTTTTCAATTTCGTTTTTCTTAATTTTCACCACACTTATCAAACAACCCTCGTATTTTAATTACTTTTTATATTTCTAGTGTAATTGTTATTTGAAATAAAGTTTTAAAACGTAAAAAAAATGTAACAATTTTTGTGAATTTTTTTTAGATATTGTAAAATAATATGATAAATTTTATAAAATAATATACAAATTTTAATTATTTTTTATTTGTCAAAATTCAACTCTAAAAACACCAACACCACAATAGTACATAAAAGATTGGGTTGGATATGAATGCTATTTTTATATAAAAAATATATTTTTTAAAATTAAATATTCATAAATTGTATATTTTGTCAGTAGTTATACATATATATATATATATATATATATATATATATATATATATATATATATATATTAGAATCTATCTGAAAGTTATTGTAGGCATTTTGAAAAAATATTTCCTAATTTTATATGTTGTTATAAACTAATCCATTTAAATTTGTTTCGTAATATAGTATATAAACTCTTTTATAAATACTACTCTGAACATTATTTTAATAAAAATATTTCCTTTTTTAACAATATTTCAGAGGTAAGATTTCATATAAGAACTATATTAATTAATAAATATAAATAAATGCGAAATAATTGATATTTTTTGTATTAATTATAATTATTTATTATTTTTATTAAGTTATTGAAAGATTTGACTATATTACAAACATATTTTTTTAAAAAATAGCGTAATATGCATAAATATGATGAATATTATCCTAAATTAATATGATTGTGTAATAAAATTAACTAAATTATTCTACAATAGGTTAAAATTTTTTTCTACATTGAAATTTAAAAGCTATTGAAATTTTATCTGTAATATAACATATTGACTTTTGAAAACTTTTTAACATAATTTCATTGAATACGTAACCAAAATTTACTTATCAATTATTTATATTATTACTAGATTTATTTCAATTAAAATTTCTGCCCTACTTGTTTCTAGTAAAATTACCAAAATTTGCAAAACTATGTTGGTGAACAAATAAATATATTATGAAAATTCA
Organism: Neoneuromus ignobilis; assembly: GCA_029203775.1. Classification (NCBI taxonomy): domain Eukaryota; kingdom Metazoa; phylum Arthropoda; class Insecta; order Megaloptera; family Corydalidae; genus Neoneuromus; species Neoneuromus ignobilis. The sequence goes on from CP092087.1 coordinate 33,998,106, forward strand.
CTATGATTGAAAATTAGTTCAGGTATTATTTAAATAAACCTATAATAAAACACAACAGAGAAACATTGAATTTCATGAAAATACTTGTATACTAAAATACCAAACAAATATTCAAAACTATTACCAAATATTACATATACGATAAATATCTATAATATATTGCAAAACAATTTCGATAATTATATTACCAAATTGGAAATAAAAGTATCAAAAATGAAAATAAATACTTTTTTGATTGACTCAAATTTTTATTCAGTTTATCAGGCGAAATAGAATTTTTTATATCATGTATTAATTTTTAAATTTATTTATAAATAAAAATAAATCATTTAAATATTCAGTATATATTTATTCTTTGTCCAAAAAGTAAATAATAGATGAAATAAAATTATTGTAATTGATATTAATAACTAATAATTTTATGAATTGTTTATATATATATATATATATATATATATATATATATATATATATATATACATCTATTTTAGTTAGATGTTTCATCTTCTCAAGAAATTTAAGATAAATAACTGAATATTATTTATATTTATAATATTAAATAAATTCTTTTATTACTTCTTCATTATTATGATTTAAGTGATAAGGAAATGAAAAATATATTAGTTTATTTATTTTAATAAAAATAATGAGTTATTTTAAATATATTTAAATTTAATAATGTCTTTAGCAAAGTTATTAAAATGAACAACTAATTTAAATAACTATTTTTATTCACAATAGAAGTACTGACGAATGAATGAATTATTGTTCATATGTCGATTACTTATGATAGGATGTTCTCTTGACAGCCGAGTAATATTCGATTACTATGCAGTCGAATAAAGGCTTTTGTAGTAATGTACGAAATCCCAGTTGTATTTTCGAGTATTCTTGTATTCAAATATTCATTAAATGTCGCACTTAGAAGAATTCTCAACTGTGTATATTGTAATTTACCATTAAACTTAAACAAACGATAGTGTTAAAATGAAATGTATATTTTCTTTGAAATAAATATTTTCAATTCAGAAAATATTTTTTTATAATTCGACGTGAGATTATTAAAACATAAATAGTTTTATAATTGTAAATGAAATAAATATATTAGATATAAGATTAATAAACATATTTAAATATACGACCAGAAATAAGACGATAGATTTTATAAAACAATGCTGTGATTATAATGGCATCGATATCATAATGCACATTAATTGTACAGTGGACATAACTTTTCGGTAGACCTAATATATAGATACAAAAATTAATAATTAGATATATAAAGAGGGAGAGAGATTAAATGAGAAGTAGAGATATTATTATTTAAAATATATCTCCAAAAACTGATAACCTTATCTTGTCAGTAATTAAGCTGTGTTTTGAATCAAATAATCAGATTTATGTAATGCACTTGAATGTTTATTTATTAAAAAATAAAACGTAATATTTATTTTACGTTTAAATTTAAATAATATTATGAAAAAAAATTTAAATAAACTTTTAACTAAATAGTTGTATTTCTTTGTCAAACCAAATATATTTAATAATATATTTTATATCAAAAAGTCGTTACTTAAGTTTTATCAAATCAATTGTAATATTCAAATAATGAAATGAATACTACGTATCTAAATTTACTAAAACAAAAATACGTTTTTATAAGTGATTTTAGATAAATATATATTTAGTAATTAAATATATTAAATTTATTGTATATTAATTTTCAATGTGGAATAATATAAACAGATAAAATAATGTAAATATTGAAATATTCGTATGAGTCAAATATTATTTTAAAAAATTAACATTAAAAAATTATCTATAAAAGAGATGTGTATTATTTTTTATATAAAATTAAAAAAAGATAAAAATTTCACATTTTTCATCAAAAAATATAGAATAGCATTTTAAAATTTGCTATATTATGTATGAATTATTTTAATATTATATTAATAATAATCATATACATACAGATATATATATAAATTTAAGTATATGTGTATGAAGTTATATAATGTTTAATTCGAATAATATATCATAATTGAAATAAAAATTTCTGCACGTCACTGAAAATGTTCTATACCCAAAGTGGTTGTTACTTGACAACAACGTATCGACGCCACATGACGCTGAGTTCATTTAACTCACCAACAACGATGATACCGTCGCCATTTAACTCTATTGTGACGACCAACAACATTCTCGTTACTCAAAATGTCTGTTTGGAAGCTACGGTCGCTTGTCTGCTCCACACTGGTTATCGCTCATCGTTATTAATATTATTATTATCATCGTTTTTCGCAGAATCATGACGTTAAAAGAATATTTTTAACGTCGGCGTATGAATTTTCATTTGAACTGATTCCTCCGAAATTATACATTCTTCATTCCATTCTTTCGTAATTAAATCAGAACCTAATGAAATGTAACAACTTGAGGGATGATTTTTTATGCTTAATTAAAATTTACTCATGCAAGAAAACTTTTTAGGACATTTTAAGAGATAAGTAAAGAGGAATGTTTGACATATAGAATGTAAATTTACTTATATATATATATATATACATATATATATATATATATATATATATATATATATATTTATATGTATAGATAGAGTAGCCAAAATAAGACTAAAGGATAGTAAATAATAGTAAGCAACTAAATATATTTTAACTGTTCAATTTTATTTGTGTCACTTATATATAGTATTGATTTATTTATTTGAATTTCAGAAATTGTTTACATTTATCTTAAATTGGTTTCCGATTTTATAATATTTTAAAAAAATGAATACTTAAATGGAAGTTTTAAAATACTAAATGTTCAAATATTTACATTTTAAAATATTTGGAAAAAATTGAATTTAATTTTTAATAACTCATAATTTCTATTGTAATATTTCTAAAAGTATTTAGTTCTTTTGTGGACATGATAAGTAACTAATGTTTCTTCTGAAACTATAAAACATTATTTTTATACATTATTGTATTGTTCATTGATTTTTTTAAATTTTTATTAAAATAAACATTTCTTTGTAAAATAAAGTAAAAAAAAATTACAACTTAAGATATTTCAATGATCATGCCAAATTCTCTTAAAAGTTTATAAAATCTATATTGTGCTAAAATCTTTAGTTTTAATAGCTCGTTATTTCATTAAATACATTTAATGAAAGGGTGTAAATAATAATTTTAAAATACCTTTATACAATTTCATATGGAAAGGAATATACCTTTTTCAAATAAATAACAATTAAAAAAAATTTTTACAATTTATATCCAGTTGTATTTATATGTATATTATATATATATATATATATATATATATATATATATATATATATATATATATATATATATATATATATATATATATATATATATATATATATATAATTTGCTCATAACGATTTTTTTAAGTAATTTATTATCGTATTATTACTAAATACTGTATAATCATGATAATCGTTTATTTATATATTTCGAATGAAACACTAATTACTGCAAATAAATAATATAATCATATAATTAAATAAATATTCTTTGATTCTCTATTTGAAAAAAATAAATTATTTTCCATTAACATGAAATGAATATGCATGTTACAAATTAAAATACTATTCAAATAAACATCAATAACGTTATTAAATGATTAACTTGTATTAAGTTAATATCTTTGAACTTTTTTATGATATGTATTTTTATTATTGATTTACAATAATTGCAGCACTTCTTTTATGACCGTCCAATCATACAAAAACGATACAACACATATTATGTTTATAGTAAAGGAACAAATGTAATTTCATTTTGTCCAAATAGTAGACAAACATTCACAAAGGTATTTGAAAGACGACCAATATGTGGATCGATTAGAGTGTCATTCAATAAACAGAACTGAAAATAGTTATTTTCTAAAATTGATATCATTTGTATTTTATTGGAAAAAATATACATACGCTGAAAATATATTTACAAAGAATTCAATTTATTGATAATTATTTTTCCTGTGTATAATAATTGACTAACCATTTTATATCTAACATAACTTTCTGAATTATCATATTCGTTAAAACAAATATTCATTTCACTATATTCTATACACTGCGTACTACGAGGGTAGTTCCATAAGTACCCGGCCTGACCTAGAGATGGCGGTAGTTGTTTGAAAAATATCACTGTATTAGAAAGTACACAATCTATAAAGCATATGTTTCAAGTTTGAGGACGCCACGTTGTTTAGTATTTGTTTGGCAGCCATCAATAGTGAACGTTTTCAGTGAATTTGTGAAAATGGAGAAAATCGGTCATCGTTACGTGATACAATACTTTTATTTGAAAGGCCTCAGCCCAACCAATATAAAAGCTGAACTGGACTCTACTCTGGGTGAGTCTGCTCCTTCGTTTACAACAGTGAAATATTGGGTAGCAGAGTTTAAATGAGGCCGTACGAGCTGCCAAGACGAGCATCGCAGTGGTCGATCAAATGAGGTGGACCAGAAATGGTGAAGAAAATCCACAAAGCGGTACTGGACGATCGTCGACTGAAAGTGCGCGAGCTAGCAGACATAGTAGGCATTTCAAAAAGTGCGGTACATCGCATATTATCTGAAAATTTGGACATGAGAAAGCTGTGTGCAAGATGGGTGCCGCGTTTGCTCACACTCGAGCAAAAACAGTGTCGTGAAGATGTTTCAATTGAGTGTTTAGCAAAGTTTCACAGCAACAAAGCAGAATTTTTGCGCCGTTTCATAACCATGGATGAAACATGGGTCCATCACTTCACACCCGAGACAAAAGAACAATCAAAACAATGGACTGAAAAGGGAGAACCGGCTCCAAAGAAGACGAAGACCGTTTCATCTGCAGGCAAGGTCATGGCGTCGGTTTTTTAGGATGCGCGTTGGATAGTTTTCATTGACTATCTTGAAAAAGGAAAAACGATCAACGGCGAGTATTATGCGAACTTATTGCAACGTTTGAGCGAAGAAATCAAGCAAAAACGGCCGCATTTGGCTAAGAAGAAAGTGTTGTTTCATCAAGACAATGCACCAGCTCACAAATCCGTTATTGCAATGGCCAAAATTAATGAATTAAAGTTTGAATTGCTACCTCATGCACCCTATTCGTCAGATTTAGCCCCCTCGGATTATTTTCTGTTCCCAAACTTGAAAAAATGGCTCAGTGGTCAAAGATTTCCCAACGATGAAGAAGTGATGTCGGCAGTTAATGGGTATTTTGAGCAGCAAGACAGTTCTTATTATAAAAAGGGTATCGAACTTATTGAACATCGCTGGGAAAAGTGTATAGAGCTGAAAGGAGATTATGTTGAAAAATAAATATATTTTTTTCCAAAATTTTTGTGTTTTCTTTGTTGGATCGGGTACTTCTGGGACCACCCTCGTAAACATTAAACATAAAATACTAAAACTAAACACTAAATACTATCACACTATAGTTTAATACTGTAACGTTATTCACAATATAACACTAAAAATGAAAATCTGTAATAATGTCACACTATAACGTTATAACACTAAACACAAATAATAAACAACAAATCTTAACACTGAAAATTATTTGAGTAAACACTATCAATAAGTACTAAACTATTATGTTATTCACTAAACACTACTAGATTATGTACTCAATATTATTATGCTAAATATAAAAATTATCACGCTCAAATAAGTACTAATAAGTTAAATACTACAAAATTGTACAACTAAAACTCTATCAACACTGCAAAACAATGAACACTTTCAAAATACTAAAATAATATCGATATTAACAAAACTATCAATACTACACACTATTAATACTAAGACCTTACAAAACAATACCAACACTACAACATTTATAACACTACACATTTCTTATGGAATTACATTGTTAGCTACACACCTTTACATCTGTGCTTAGAAATATATATATATATATATATATATATATATATATATATATATATATGTGTGTGTGTGTGTGTGTGTGTGTGTACATGTATGTATATATTTATGTGTACAAGGGAGGTATTATGTATGTGAATTTACTACATATACATTTGTGTATGTATATATGTAATTATGTGTGTATATTAATATTAAATGTATATGCGTGTGCTTTTATGAGATAATTAAGTAATACTTAAATTTTTTATGCAAGAGTTCACTTCGTCAAACGCTTTGAAGATAACTTGAAGGCATTACGTGCGTAAAGGACACACACGTAGTTAATACTAGTAATTAAACGGAAACGAAAGAACACATAGAAGCACACGTACCCAAAGAGAATATTGTGTGATGTAGTAGTCAAAGAACATATTTAATGCGACCAATAGCCTCATAATAACGATATTTTAAAAAATGTCTAAGAGATTTTTTGTGTTGTCATACTGTAATTTTATTATTTACTAATTAATATTTTACTTTATTACAAAATATTGAAATAGTTATTTTTTTAAGGATAAAAATATATAAAAACGAGATACTATTTTCAAACTAATATATCTTTATTTGGAACATATTTAAATTTCAATGCAAAAATGGAGTATGATTTTATTAATTTATTTAATAAAGATATCAAATTGTATCTAAATATTAAAAGATAATACGGAATTGATAATTTTATTGTAGTTTTGGAACTCTGGTTGAGTAACTTTACACAAATGAAATTTAATCCCAACACCACAATAGTTTAAGGTGTTAAATAATCACTTATTGTTCACTTATTTTTTATAATTATATAGTCTATAATTATATCGGCTAATGCATTTCGATGGGGATGCCATCATCCTCAGAGCCTTTCTGTTTTATAAGTGAACAATGATTTTTTAACACTTTAAACTATTGTGGTGTTGGGGTTAAATTTCATTTCTGTATTTTATTGTAGGTTAGCTTTTCATTTTTATTCAATATTATTGTTTATTAATTTAGAAATTATTATTGTGAAATTTTATTGTTACATGAATTTTTTTAATTACTTTAAATTTTTAGAAATCAAAAATAATTATTAAATAAATACAAAATATTTTACAATTAAATAATTTCTTAGCTATACACATTTGATTTACAATATTGATATTATAATTTTATAAATTCAAACCCATAATAATTAAAATATAATTTAGATACTAATCTAAGGTATTAATACTGCATTATTTTTTAATAATGATGTAATATTGGATTTAGGTTTATAATTTAATAATTAAAATATTTTTTTAAAAATACGTTTCATTTATTTTTAATTTCATTAACTTTTAAAATATGATAGCTTTATTTTGAAGGAAAATCGTTGGCATATTGATTATATTTTAAATTTATCAGCATCAATTTTATGTTTTGGATAATCTTAGGAAAATATATATAAAAATATTAACGTTCTATGAAATTATTTTTTTTAATTTTTAATGTTCTATTAATTTTTTTTGTAAACGAATATTTTTTATTTAATTATTACATATCAAATATTTATTAAATTTTTATGATTTAATATAAATAAAATATTTATGAATTATGTATATATATATATATATATATATATATATATATATATATATATACATATGTATATAAAAGACTAGTGTATTATAGGCATTATTTTTATAATAAATATACATTTGTTTTATTAACAATATATTTGTATTTAATATCAACTTTGAAAAAATTGATAATACTCTATTGTAAATATAATTTACTCAAGTTTCAAAGTTTTTGCCTTTTTTATATAAACGGATAAAACATATGAAAGATGATTCGTAAACTTAGTGAAGTTATTTCGACCTTAGAGACAAACCACGCTCTTTATGGCCTTCTGTCATTAATAATGACATTAAGTGTAATTTAATGGATACAAATTCACGAACTTTAACAGAAAAGGTTGCTAAGAAGCTAAATGTTAATAATCGATTTCGATGTTTGGATGCCTCATTGATTGACAGGAAAGAACAAAATGGATTGAGTATCTACATGCGTTACCCTATTTAATCGTCTAAATATTGACTCGTTCTTAGATAATTTAGTAAGTAGTGACAAATAGTGGATTTCGTGCTACAATATAGTACTTAAATTGATTCAAAGATAAACAAATTAAAGTAATCAAACTTTATTAAAAGTCTATTTTCACTTTTAGAAGGTAGTCTGTATAGTAAAATTGTAACAGCGTACGAGTAGTCTATATGTGTTACGGTCGGCGAAGCAATTATTTTAGAAAAGTTTTGTTCAAGACAGGACAAAATAAAGAGAGAAATACAAGAAAACTAGTTTAATTCTAGTCAATCATAAAAGAGTTATGTTCTATTATGACAATGCTAGATCATACACTTTCTTAATAATTCAACAAAAGCTCTACGAATTAAACTGAGTGATCGTAATGCAACCTCTGAGAGAATACAATTTTACTTTTTGAAAATAATATCGGTCTTAATGAAATTATGTTATTTTTATAATATCGTTCCATTCAGTTATTACCTATTTCGTTTTTAAGGCAGAATTTCAATGAAAAAAGTTCCGGTTTTTAAAGGCCATAAACATTAACGAGTTTTCATTTTTTTGAAAAAAATCATTTAGTTTTTATGATAGATATTCGAATGCTATTGAAAAAATGAAATATGATTATAAAATGGCGATTACTGGTTTGGTTAAATAACAAAATTTGTCGTTTTGTATCAAAATTTATCAATAATTTTATATTCGTCTAATATATATACCAAAAAAAGTATTTTAATACAGAAACTATTTGGTAAAACATGCAAACAAAAGTAAATTCCTAAATTACAAATTAATGTAATTTCGTAATTTAGGTAAAACTGGAGAAAAATGATTAATTTTAAATTTGAATCGAAGTTTTAGTTTTAATATTTAAAATACGAAGATATTATACAGGTTTGATTTCAGTAAATTTCTTTTATAAACTTATATATATATATATATATATATATATATATATATATATATATATATATATAAGTAAAAAATTAACATTTGAAAATAAACGATCGACATTTGTTGAATTAAAATAAATAAAAATACATCACATCTAAACAATAATAAAGCAAATTCCTTACAATCTCTAAATTAAACATATTTTCACATTAAGACTAATAGAAATAAGGCAAGGCGATAAAACGGAACACAAATTTAACACAGATAAAACACTGGGATCTTTTAGAGCCAACTCTAACTCGATACGAACATCTTATTTCATAATTTAGATGTAGTGAGTATATAGCTTGAAGTGGCTCTGTTGGGATTCACGATGTATGGAGTTTGAACTTAATACCAAGCGGTAAATATTTCCAGTTCGTGATTTCTCTCGTGCCTTGACGCCTACGGCATCAGAATAAAAAGAATATGGCGACGAAGAAGAACAAAGATTATTATGTATTATGTTTGCGTGACAATTCGCTTCAACAGTAGTGCGAATACTGTCGATCTAGTAAATGCCTCTACACTACTGTAGATGTCTGTGCAAACTGTATTCGGTAGTTGCCGATCGATTTTTTTGTAACACAATAGAAATATCTAGTAAATAAATTATTTTATCTGAATTTTCAATATTAATGTGTTTTATTTTTATACTTCTACGGAATATTTTAAGATAAAGTTTTTTTTATATTCAATATTACTTTAAATACATATTTAAAGAAATTTATTGAAAATTGTTAAAACCTTTTTTTGGCAGTGCCATTATTTCATTAATACGTACATTAATGTTAATAACAATTTAAAATATCGTAAATGGAAATATATATACAAAAAAAGACTTGATTCAATTACTTTGTTAGGATATTTATAAAAATACCAAATTACTATTGAAAATATTTAAATTTGTATACATGATATTATTCTAACAAATACATTATTAAACGTTATACATGCGTGAAAATGATTTTTCGTGCACATAGAGTTCAAAGAAATTTGAAACCTTTCGTGTAACATTTTTCAGCATTCATGAAATTCAGGTTATTTAATAATACATACATTTTATACACACACACACACCACATATATATATATATATATATATATATATATATATATATATATATATATATATATATATATATTTACGCACTAACTCAACAAAAAGTTCATATAACATATTAAAAAATAAGTCTGTATTTAATATAAAATTATTATTTTTAATGAACTGAGTGGATATTGCTTTCAGATAAATTAAACAATAATACTTAATCAATAATAATTTTCAATATTTTTATTTCTTTCTTTCGAAATTCAATATTTTATATGTTTTTTGATATACTAGATCAAAAGATTAATTGTGTGAAGTGAGCTATTTTTTTTAAAAAAATTTTTATATATAATATTTTTATAAAAATCTATGTAATTATAAAAATATTATATATAACGTTGGTGTACTTATAGCAGTTATTATTTTATTTATAACTTGTCATTTTTTAATCAATTTCAAATAAGTTTAAGCAATAATATTCATTTTTGATAAATTTCTGTTCTTATTAATGACAAATATTTTGAAATTGCTTTTTCCAATAATATCAAATCGTTTTATTGAGAGTCGCGTTGTCATTATGCACTATTTATTTATTGTAACTTTTCTCCTTATATTCTCTCTGGATTGTCTCCTCTATAATTTATACATTTTTATAATTTTTTTATGGAGATTCAACTAAAATATTTATCAACCTTTTAATTTCTATTTTCACTAAACTTTGTGTACTTTTGTGCTTCTCAAATACTTTATATATACATATATATTAATAATAAAAGATATTTAACTACTGTTTTAAATGTTATTAAATTTGTAATGTTAGTAATTGATTCGATTTTTAAATATAGTATTTTTCATCTTGATACAAAAATTAAATAAATTTGTGTTATTATTTTTCATATAACTTAACAGAAAAATCATAATTTCTACAGAATTGTATATATATATATATATATATATATATATATATATATATATATATATATATATATATAAGTATATATGCATGAGTATATAAGTATATTTATAAATAATATTTTTATTATAAATAAATTTTATTAAAAACAGAAAATCATAAAATTTTCCCAAGGTCACTTAAGACATGTCATAGAATTATAATGCAACAGTTTGAGTATTAGGTCGTGTAATATGAAATGACAGATTTTTATTTTATTTCCAATATTATAATCCGATATATAATAATAATAATTTCATATTACATGACCTAATAAAATACTCTTAAGGAAATGTAAATAAATTGTTTTGTAAAATAAAGCACTATATTTCAACGGAAATGCATGCAAATAATAATACGATATTACAATATTCCTTGATGCATTTATATAAAAAAAGTAATGTACTAAAGTTTATTGTCTGAATATAAATTACTACAAGAGTTTATATTTTCAAATGAAAACGAACATTTATTTTGTAGTAACTCGAACTCATGTTTAACCACTACTACTACTGCCTATATTGATCTTACGAACTAGTGGACTATTGTGGTCTGTGATTGCTTTTGCACAGTCAACTTGTTGCCATACAGCAACACTTTTTAGGTATAGATACGTATACAATAAATTGATTTGTTCACATTGTCCAAGCTATTTATTCTCAATTCGCACCAACCCTTAATAATATCGTTTATGGTGTGATTTTTGTTAATTACAAATGTTTGGATTGATTAATAAATTTTAGTGATCTATGTGTACATAAATGAAGTATTATATAAAAATAAAATATTTTTTATATAAAAAGTTATAATGAAAAGTTTAAACAATAATAAAGAAATTTTGAAAAATAATTTTAACAAATTTAATAAATCCATATCATGAAATTATTTCAAATAAACCTTGTTTAACTTATCTTCTAGTAACACAGATTTTAATTTTTTTCTTAAAGCTTCCTTTTTGTATTTGATTAATATTTCAGTTAAATAAAAGCTGTTTGTTCATTCAAATTCAAATATTTACGTTGTATTACTCTTATTTTATACTTTTAATTACTTCAGTGAACATAAATTTTAAGTTGTATTTTTATCATTTCTGTGTAAAATTTGGTTTTAATATTCTTTTATGATATTTTATAAAAAATAATAATATTTCAAATAAAATATAGAAAATGTGTTATATTTACACTATATATATATACCTTTATATATATATATATATATATATATATATATATACATACATATATTTATATATGAGGAAGTTTTCTTTAGAAGAGTTTATTTTCTTATTTTATAAATGACTGTTTATGTTTTACTAATTTACGGATTAGTTACAGAAGAGATATGAAAGTAATGTTAAACTAACATGTACTGTATTATTTTTAGCACTGATTAAATGTGATATATCTCATATAATTTCTGAAAATATCAGAATAATACACATTGAAAAAACTAATATAAATGCAAATTATTAAACAATTGTTTCAGTAACGAAGTTATTTGAGTTGTATTTCAAAACAAATTGATGTATTCTATAATGAAATTATACTAAATTTTATTATTTTGTATGAATTTAAACATTTAAATTTTTATACATATATGTGTATATATATATATATATATATATATATATATATATATATATAACATTATAAAGTACTATTTACATAATAAAATTGAATTGGACTAAAATTCAATTTATATATCATTGTGTAAATATTTCAATTTAAAATCTTCGTTTTTAGAATGTGTTTCTTTGAAAAATCACTAAAAAATTCAGTGGCAATTTTAACAAAAAATGTCATCTGTCATAAACGTGGATTCAATTTCATAAAGCATTGAACAATTCATGGTGATTAACCTACCCGTCATGATAAATTCTTTTGATTTTTTACTTGACATTTATATAGTCAATAAAATTAAAATGTCTTTTTATAATATTATTTAACAAATTATTATAACACTTACATATGAGGTTTTATTTTATACATATTTATATTTAGAATTATATATTCATATATAGAATTACCCAAATGAGACTAAATGGATTAGACATATATTTACTTTCTTACTATAATTTACTATCCTTTTGTCTCATTTGGGTTACCTATATCTATTTATTCTAATTAAAACATTTTTATAGACTATATATATATATATATATATATGTATGTATGTATATGTATATATTTATATAAGAATAGAATTAATTGTTGATTATAACTCGATTATATTTATAACTTGAAATGATTTGATACAAATTTTAATATTTTATTTAATATACTAAACGAAATGTTTAATTATTGATTCTATGAATATATATATATATATATATATATATATATATATATATATATATATATATGTATATATATATGTATATATATATATATATCTTCGGTTTTTTATCCTATAATTTGTTTGCAGCAATTTCCAGTCTGCTTTATTTCAGTTTTTCTTTACATTTCTTGTAATTTTCGCAATTCTGATCCTGAATAATCTGTTGACATTATTTGTTTTTTTTCTTTTGTGTAGCTTTCAGTAATTGTTTTAAACATTTCTTCTTTTTTTTAATATGTTCAGGTAGTTAATTTTTTATTTGCTATCTGTTTCTGTAAACATATTCTTTCTTTTTCTCTTATGAAAACCTCCTCGTTGATAAATTTGTTAATATAGCTAATTTTAAGCATCCTTTCACATGTATATATATATATATATATATATATATATATATATATATATATATATATTTACATTGTATATACAACCATTTTCATTTTTCAATATAATCTTTAATTAATTCATTAATTTTTTATAAGTTACTAATTTTGTTATGATATAATTTTTACGAAAACCACAAAATTGAATAACGGCCTTTGTATGAAAAAAATAAGTAGTATTATCGAGTAATAATCTCATTCCATGTGATATTTTTCCCTAACGTTTTCCTTTCATCTTATTGTTTAATTTATTAATTAATGACGTATAGTATTTTCCAGTCAATGTAGCATTTTTTTTAAAGTCATTAGCACTAAAAGTGTGACTAATATTTTGTAGAATTGGGTCAGTTTCAATGATTTTTTTCCGTTAATGAAATAGTTTAGCCAATTATTTCACTTTCGATATGAAAAGAAAGATTCTCTATATGCACGATATATTTTTTAAAAATTTTCTATCTAGATTTAATCTTTTTTTGTAGTAAATATTATGGTCGCGTATTAATCAATTTAAAATATTTTAGAATATAATACATATATTAGTAAAATTATGCACACACACACACACACATATATATATATATATATATATGTAATTCTAATAATGTCTTTTTTAACTTTTGAAAATTAAAAAAAAACTAATAGAAGTACGTCTCTGTGTTGTACTATGACGTAAATGCTTATCAACTACTTGGCACATCTACAAGGACTATCGTTTTAACTTTTGTTAAAATTATAACTCTTTCTTTATCTGTATATATATATATATATATATATATATATATATATATATATATATATATATATATATATATATATATATATGTGTGTGTGTGTGTGTGTGTAATATGTGCATACATGTACTACATAATCAATAACAAAGTGTTCTAGTTTCCATAAATGTGGTGTTATATTTTTGTAAGAGCAATTGAAATGAAATCATTTTAATTTTTGTTTTTTTGAAAAAAAGAAAAATACATATATGTTGTCAACTTATGTTTCTAATCAATAATAACTCGTCTACTGTAATGTAATGGAAGAAGTGATCAGTGCGTGTCAGCACTTAACAAGAGTATTGCTTTTCTAATTAATTTTAAATGGAATTTTCGTGAAGAGCACAAGTGTTACGCAAAATAAACATATACCATATACCTGTACTTCCTTGTGCCATCTGTATACAATTTCCCTGCAGCTGATGATGTTGGCATATATTGGATGGAAACAGGCCAGAAGGTAAATGCGATGCTACGCGTCTGCGCCACATTCATAAAACATGCATCTACCAGCTGTGTGTCGACTACATTCCATTGCTTTAACGTAGCTTTGTAGAAGAATATTCTTGGTTCTAATATACAGACATGGATGCATCGGCAGACAACTTGAAATGACTACTTAAATTCCAATTTCCTTACAAATAAAGGTAATGTTATCTAAATAAATTAATGTAAAAATATTTTTAATAATAAATTGGTAAGACAGTGGAAAAAATATTTACAATAGAATAAAAAAAGTAATAACTGTCAATATAAATATCTCTTTAAAACGTAATGTCCTATGAAATAAATTTCTGTATGAAACAAGGTTTTATTTTTTTAAATCATTCTCAATTGATTCCTAAAATATTTATTGTAAAATGATTTGATTTCAAAAATTAAATACGAATCAATCATTTTTAATTAATTATAAATCATTTTTTCGTTTTCGATTAAATATTTTTTTTAGTAGAATTATTTCAGTATTCGATATACTTAAAATTAATAATTTATACAAATAAATATTGACAGTTTTCTATATCTAAATTTACAAATAAATAAATTTTAGTTATTTTTTTAAAAAAAAATTAAACAGACTATCCAATTAAAATTGTTTTTTTTTATACTAAATGTGTGTTTATTTTAATATTTATTTAATATGTAACGTTTTTATTATCATAAATTTACTTCGTGTCTCATTTCACAGTACTTAAATAGTAATTTTAAACATATATCATTTTTATTAGTTTAGAATTAGCCTTAATTATTCGCATTATAAGATATTAACATTTATAATTTTTTTTATTATATTGTTATTATCGTATGACGTTTCCAGTATAAAGATAAATGTACTGTAACAATCAGATTTGTGCAAAGATGAATGGTCTAAATTTCTGCTACATAAACAGAGTATATTGAAAACATACAATTTCATTAATATGTTGATTTAAAAAAAATCAATTCCATTAGTCCAGTTATCTACTTTAGTTTTTTAGCCAATTAACAATTATATGCAAGAATGAAGTATTTTATTTTCACAAAACTTCTATGTAAATAATAAAATCACTAGAAAAATTATTTACATTAATTCAATCTAAAATATTGTATTATCAATATAAATAGGTAAGAATTAATAATTATGTTTCTTAAATATGTAATTTTGTATAATATTTTAAAAATAAAATAATAAGAATAAGTTTTGTACAAATATTGTTTGCTATTTTTATTATTATCTATAAAGTAATCTGTTAGAAAAATTTAAATTAACTTTTTAATTATGATGTATTTGAACTTAAAAATGTGATATGAAATTTTATTTAGTTAATATAGAATACCCCAAATGAGACTGAAGGATAGTAAAAAATAGTAAATGATAATAAGCAAGTGAATGTATGTTTAAACCTTTCAATTTCATTTGGGCTATCCTATATATTATAGAATTTTTTATTTAGTTTTTATAAAAAAAATATTGTTAAGTAACACATTTCAAGAAATGTATGGAATAGGAAATTATATTTAATTTTAATACTAAATTTTATAAAAATTATAGTTATTTCATTTTCATATTTTTTTAGACTTATATCTTTAAATAATTAAATAATAATAGTACTGTTGTATATGATACATATTATTTCTCAAATTTTTTGTACTATTATTATTTTTTAAGCATATTGAGAATTTTTTTAAATTAAAACAAAATTATTTATAATGCAAATTGCAAATTATGAAAATACTGATTTAGGATAAATGATGTTAATTTACACTTTATTGATTTCTTCTAATTTACTATTAAATTTTAAATTATTATAATAATTTATTTTGAATGTAAATTTAAAAAAAGGTTTTTAAAATGATTTTCAATTGTAAAACTAGTTGAAATTTTATAAATATTAGAAAAAGGAAATAATTATGACGTTTAATTTATGCTAAAGGTATATATTTCATATATGAGTATTTTTTAAATTTAATTAAAAGTTCTATGACGAATGTAAAGAATGAATAGAAGTTTGAAAAAAAGATTTTTTTAATTATTTTTACGTTAATTTCACAAATTAAATTTCCAACAAATATACATTGGAAGACACAAAATATAACTCGAATTAGTGATTTTGCTATAAAAATTATTATAAATGTTTAAAGTATAATATGTCATCTTGATGTATTTAACCGAAACTAAAATGATTATGAAGTGTAGTGTAACTTCTTAATATATTATATGTGTGTAATATTTTAACAGTTTTGATAAATAGTAAAACATAAACACATATCAAGTTTTACCCAGAAATATTTATTATTGTCTTCTCTAGTATGCACAACTTTGAAACATAACACTTTTAATTATATAAACAAGACAGAAAACTAATTTTTATGAAAAATGTAGACACATTATTAAAAAAACAAATAATAATTTTCGTCATTAAATCACTGTTAAATTGATAACGAAAATACAATATCTAATGAAAATCAAAATAATAATTATATTAAATCACTCGTGATGTATATATCCCTTGTTTTCGTACATAAGAGACCCATTCTGATTGTGTGGTTTCATTATATTCATGCATGAAATTTGGACTTTCATTTTCAGCGGTCGTATTAATCAAATATTTATATGGTGGAAATAATTGCAACGAATTGTTGCTTTATATATACTAGCTTATTATAATTTATTCAT
Source organism: Neoneuromus ignobilis (assembly GCA_029203775.1). Taxonomy (NCBI): domain Eukaryota; kingdom Metazoa; phylum Arthropoda; class Insecta; order Megaloptera; family Corydalidae; genus Neoneuromus; species Neoneuromus ignobilis. The sequence continues at coordinate 34,015,670 of CP092087.1, forward strand.
AAATGAATGTTGCGCCATGTAATATCATATATTTCGTCTGTAAATATATCTGTTTTTTTTTTGCTTTAAAAATAAACATAAAATATTTGTTTCTTACAATAACTGATTCAGTAATTAAATATTGTTTTACAAAATTACGTCTATTTAATTTATATATTATGACATAATTATTAGTTGAAAATATTATAATATTATTTATATCAATAATAACAAAAATATTACAAATATAAAAAACAGTATCAACAATAAAAAATATAATTTTATTATTTTATATTACAAGATAATTTTTACAATATATGTATATATCTTGACCATAAGTTATATATTATTATTTTTTAAAAAATAATAAAAAAATAGACGATACTTTAAAAATGTGTATTGCAATGTTTGATTATTAAATAATTATTATTTATTTAGAATAAAGTTTTATTGTAAGAACATAAAAATGTATTACTCTCGATTTTAAAAATTGATTTTTCTTCATTTATGCACTAATCCACATAATAAAGCTTCTTTAGATATTTTTTAGGCTCTTTAAGATTTTCAATACTTCCTCTTCACCTTTTTATAACTACATGTTGAAAAATAGAAGTTTAATACCTTTTTTGTTATAATATAAAATACTAAAAAAATATTTTTGGTTTAGTAGAGTTTTAATACAATATTAAACAATTTACTCATAATTTTATAATTTTTTGTAAGGATTATCCTAATTTTCCGTTTTATAATTATTTTATTTATTATATTTACATTTTTATTTGTATATTTATTAGTTTAACCATTTAAATAAAATTTAAAAAAATATTTCCAACTAAAATAAAAATATACTTATCAATAAAAAATATGGTTGATGTTACGAGAAACAATTCCATATCTTCAAAATAACTAAAACAAGATACTGAATATGAAACAATGTAAATTATATGTACATATATATTTGGTTGCTGAATTTTCCAGACTAGTTTAAGAAAACAAATATATTTTTAAGTACTTTACATTTTTATTGCTTCGTATTTGAAGTACAATCTATTTGTCTCATATACATATTAAAATAATGATTAAACTTTTCAAAGCGTTTGTAAAAATCCTTTCCAAGCATAACCTTCAAGATATCGATCTCAGGTTTTAAATATAATATCAATTTGTATTTGCAGAAAAATACGTGTTTTTATTTCATTTTTAAAAATAAAAATGAAAATGAAAAAAATAGTATTTGGGAATATTTGACGATTGATAGAATAATTATAAACATTGAATATTAAAAATTTCAACAAAAATTACTATGATATTGGGAAACAAACCATGATCTTATAAGAACAATCAATGGCTTTGTATCTAATATTGTGTAACAATTCTTGAAACTTTACATAATTTAAATATTGTATTAATTTAATTTTTATTTTATTTTCTACATAATTTAACTTAACTTTTAAATATATTTTAAATGAAAGAAAAAAGTACTTATTCTATTATGATTTATACTATTTCGATAGAAATTTGATTATATATTTAGTATTATACATTTTTGTGTAATTAATATTATTTTAAAAAAGTGTATGTTTATAATACTTATTAATGAAGTTGAAAGGGTTAATTTCTTATAATTCTATAAAAATATTTGCTTTTTTTTCAAAGTATACATACTTTTAAAAAAATAAAGTTTTATGATATTATTGAGAAAATTCATAATACAAAAATTAAATTTAGTTTTTATAACATATTCACAAAGTATTTTTTTGAGAATATATGTTTGAAATTATATATATATATATATATATATATTATATATATATATATGTATGTAAAACGTTTGTATATAATATTTTAAAATATTTCTTCAGCTTAACACATGTACAACTTTTATGTTTAATTTAATTCACAGCTAAATAATTTTTCAAAATTTATATAGTAATCTATTTAAGAAGATGCCATACGTTTTATATGAAATATCCGATAGAAATCATTGTATATACTTTAAATTTGTCTTAAAATATCTTCTAATAGAGATACGCTACAGTCTTAGATATATTTTATCAATTTTGACACGGAAACAAAGTAAGCAATTTATAGTTTGACGTAAACATTCACTATTCAATATTATTTTGTTTAAACAAGATAATCTGATGAAAACTTTATATTCCTAACAATGTATGATATAAATATAATTCAAGATGAATGTGTTTATATATTTTTTTAAAAAATCTAATAAAAATTAAATAAATTTAAAAATGATATTTTCTCTAATAACTTCTTTAGTTCTTTTTGTATATTAAAAGAGTTTTCAGAAAACATTTCTTATAATTATTTCATACTAATTTCTTTGAAATAAGAATGAATAATATTTTATTCTTTTTCAATAAAATAATGATCATATTTATTTTTAATACAAGAAGAATAAAAAAATTGTAAATAACAATGATGAATTATATTTAAAAATGTTAAGTTTCACAAATACATGAATCCATTTGATTTGTTTCTGTCGTTAATTAGCTTTTGAATAAAATAATTTTCCTTTGACGTTACAAAGTATTAATAGACAATATTTGTTTATTTAATGGTATACTCTGAGGTTATTATAGCTATCAACGTATACATCACTAAAAAAATAACATTAAGTTAATATTGAAAAGTATTTCTTATTTTGTTTTTTAAAAAAATAATATCTACATAAACTGTTCTCTCTTAAAACGAAATGAAAAACATTAAAAACGGAGTAACTTATAATTTTGATTCATGTGTTCATCGACATATTATATTTAACTACTTATTATTGAAAAATGTACTATCATATTTAGAATTACTTAATTTTTTTAGTGTTTGTTTATTTTTCATAACAATATATATATATATTAAAATGTATTACTGTTTGTTTATCTTAAAATCACAAAAAAATCTTAGGAAAATGTAATAACAAAACACAGTACTTATTTGGCAGGGTTTGTTTTTTTAAAAAATAAATCAAAAACTTTATAAAATTAATATACAGAAATAAATACATTTGTACATTTCGTTAATACTTTCATTATTTTATCCATGTAATATATTTTGAATGTACATCACACACAACACACACACACACACACACATATATATATATATATATAAACAGAAGTAAAATATAAATTTATGATTAAAAATGTTATAATATATTTAAAACAAATTTAATTACAAAATATTAATTTTAATTAATTAAATTTTAAACTTTGGTACATTAACAAAGAATTAAGAGAAAGTGTCGGTAAAATAAACGTAAAAGTTATCTGCGTTTTGATTTTATGATAGCGTTTTGAAAGAGAGTCTGAGAAATGAATAACTCTAAGTTTGCTCGTTGTCTACGCAATTGTGTTAAACAACAGTGTGCGTTAAGTTTTCGCAAGTTTTGTGGTCGATATGGTGAACCAGATAATGTCGAATCAAACTTAGTTTTACTTGTCTGCTTTAAAGAAGACGACTTGTTCCCGCATTTACGATATGTTTTCAAGTCTATGAAGTTAAACATCAATGATGGATCGAACTAAATTATTTTCATGTTTCATCGGTAAACTGTTTGAAACTTTTTATCAGTAGCGTGACATTTATATATATACTTTATAGATTTTTATAGAAAAATTATGTCCCTGAAAAGTTTTAGTATTGAAGTAAAACAAACTGAATTATAAATATAAAAACGAATATTTTTTTATTCCTACATAATAGTATTTGTATATGATATATATATATATATATATATATATATATATATATATATATATATATATATGTATAGATGATCTAAGTGAAACTGAAGGATAGTAAATGATGATAACGAAATAAATGTATATCTAAACCTTTCAGTTTCATTTGGGACTCCTTATATATATTATTAAATGTAAATGATTTTTATAAAATAAATATATTTACATATAAAATTAATATCTATTTAATTAAATTAATTTAGTTAAGGTTTTGACAAATATTAAAATATTCTAGAGAATAAAACATGTCTCTTTATATGAAAACATTTATATAAAATAAGCCATAAATATACAAAATTATTCATTTATATGCGTGTATATATATATATATATATATATATATATAAATTTATATATATTCATTAATGAGTATGTACTCAAGCCTTTTAGTACTTTCTGCTTGCTCTCATAATGTTCATTTTGAACAAATTTGAGATTCTGGACTGTATTTACACGCTTACGTATCCGTACTAAATCCTTTTATGTATGTACTTATCGTCTATTTAATGACTCTGTCATTATTGTATATTACACGGATGTCTCTCAGTAACTATTATTTGTACTGAGACTAAAATTGTTTCTATTAAAATAAATATTTCAAAAAATTTCATTTTAAAAATGTATTTATTTTAATTTTTTTATGAAAATCATTTTTTTTTATTAAGTATCGGAACGAAATGAGTTGCAAATAACATCTACTTTTATAAATCTTTAATTTACAAGAAATCATACTTAGATACACAAGATTTTGCAAAATTTATTTTGACAAAAATTATGTTAGTTTGTTTATAGGATGACCTAAATGAGATTGAAGTATAGTAAAAAATAATAAATGATAGTAAGCAAGCAAATGTATGTCTAAACCTTTCAGTGTTATTTGGACAACCACATGTGTATATATTGATAACGTTTTATTAATTTAATGAAAAATTATGTATATCAGTGGGATATTTATTATTGTTTGTTTTTTATATACCTGTTTATGAAATGGCTCCTATGAGGATGACATTGCTATGTAAATGTGTATTTATCTATTGTTATAAACAACAAAGTGAATAATAAGTGATTATTGAACACTTTATAACAACTTGTAGAATGGAGGTGATAATTCATTTGTGTGAAAATAAGATATTTATTCTTAACCAAATTCGGAAGTGTACTTGAGATTTTTTACCAACATCAGTGGTTCATGCCAAAGATATTCTAGTAAGCTAAAATTAATGAACAATTATTTTTGACCATTACTCGATTAAGAAACATAGATAAACATGGATTTTATTTAATTTGAAAACAAGATAAGTAAGCAAATGATTTTAAAAAATATTTTTGATCAGTTTACTTCTATTAAAACTGGCAAGTGAAATTTTAATAAATTTATTTTCATACATGTGTTTTTTTAAAAAAATTAAAGAGAAATAATATTTTAATTCTTAATACGAGTATTGTTCAATAATTTATCAAATTATTTAATATTCTCGAAAATTAACCATTAATGTGATATATAGAGATGCACATTTTTTTCTTCGTATTAGGCTTTAAATGACTCGATATAAATTTATTTTTCTCTCTCTTTCTAACAAACACATAATATATATATACAAATAAATATATATGGTGGCCCAAATGAAACTAAAAAATAATAAATGATAGTAAGCATATGAATGTATATCTAAACATTTCGGTCTCAATTAGACCACCTATATGTGTTTTCCTCTGTATACACTTAAATGTAATATATCCGCACTTTTATAACTAATAACTGTGCAAACAAAAATGTATTACTGCTCAAATTACCATAGATAGAAGTTTCAATATATAGTTGTGTTTTAATATCTGAATGAAATTCAAGTAGACATTCAATATTTACATCCTGTTTAATAAAACCATTGTCAGTCTGTATATACATAATTTACAGTAACATCAAAAACATAGAAGTTGAAATTTTAATGAAGTTGATTAAATATAATATTTTATATAGTTAAATATCGACATTTCTGAAATTAATAATAAAATATACAAATAGGTTTTACTTTAAAAATTAATTAAACTTTAAGAATTTATCGAAACTTATTATTTAAGCATTTTCAAATTTATTACTACGATGACAGTTGATATTAATTAGAAATACAAAGAATCTTCTTCAATTAAAATTTAATAACTTATTTCAAAGGAAAATATATTTTAAAAGTTAAATTAATATAACAATTTTGGTATTATCAAATATTAAAATTTAATCATGCGCTATTAAAATGATTGGTATAAAATTATAAGGAAGGATCTTTTATGTGTAAAATAAAATGTTAAAAGTTATTTAATTGTATACCACTTATATGCCTAACAATGTTTTAATATTTATATAATTAAATTCATTACTGAAATGAATTTTTTATAATGTCTTAGATATGAATTTAAATATTATTCTTATTAAAAGTAAGAAATTTCTAATAATAAAGAATAAATATATTTTTACATTTGGGACTACTTTTTTAAATATTAATTTTTTTAACAAAAAATAAATTAATTGTAGCCATTGATTTATGAACATTGTTAAAAATGAAATCGACACCATGTTTATTGTTTTTGGTATTAACATTTTCATTTCAATAACTTATGTAGCTTCTACAAAGTATTTTTTTTATTTTTAAAATTTTTAACAAATTAAAAAAATTCAATGAATTTATATTACATTTTACGACTTCAAAAAATTCATTTTCAAAATATTTTTATAAATATATTATATATATATATATATCTATATATATATATATATATATATATATATATATATATTAATGTTCAGTTTTTCAAGATAATTTTCATTTTTATTTATGCACTGATGCACTACTGTACTGCTATGAGAGTAACTTATAGTTTTTATTTTTCGTTCTTTTCAAAGATCTCAAGTTTTTCGTTCACTATTTCAATACAATGAAAATGAATTTTGTTAAAACTTTTTATAATATAAAAAATAAGACGATACTTTCGTCTGAATAAGAAGGATATATTAGCGTAAATATTTATAGACTAGTTAATAAATATTTCATGGTTTTTTGTTTTATAGTATCTATTGATTACCACTAATTTATAAATTTTTATAATAACAAATAAGAATATTTATATTAATGTTTTAACTATCTTTTAAATCTGGATTGACAGATGTCCAAATTTTGACATTCTCTTCTATATCTAACATATCAAATATATATGTATATATATATATATATATATATATATATATATATATATATATATAATTTTTCCTTGTTTACCGTTGGTTAAAGACCTTTTTAGAAATGTTCTACTTCCAATTATCCAATATCTTTCTCTTTCATTTCGCATTGATAAAGTTTCTCATGTTTCTATCCCATCTATCCTCGATTCTCTGTTTAGACCTTTTTGTATTTATGAGTTTCAAATCAATAATTTCTATAGTAATTTAGTGGTCTTCTCTTCTTATTATGTGACTGGTTCATTTTTATTTTTAACTTTTATCCAACTTTAGTTTATTATTAAATTTACTCGTTTATTTGTTTTATCTTTGTTTATATATATGTTGATTTAAATTTTATAAACATAGATTTACATAAAATGTTATATTGGGAGTAAGTGCATAGTAAATTTTAAATTTATTCTATTACTTTATTTCCACAGCTTGTGTTTAGATCAATAAATATTAGAGTAAATATTTTTAAGTAATTATTTATATTAAATAAACATTTAAAAATTATTTATTTTTAATATTTTATATCTTATATATTATTTTTATAAAGAAATAAAATTAAAATAAATGTGATGTTAATTTTTTGTAATTATTTTTAAATGTTGAATTTAATTTAACAAAAATGAAACACTGACTCCTAGCATCACAATATTTAATAAAAATATCAAATAATCACTTCTTGTTTTTTTATTCTCTTAGATATTGATGTACATTTAAATTGATATGCAATTATTATCATAGCTAATATTTTTGGTAAGCATTAAGTATTTCAAAAATAATTTGTTTTATAAATACTAAACTTTTCAAAATTTAACTAAAATATCATTTATACATAAAATTGACAATAGTCAATATGAATACATGTTTATATTTTCAAGATGTATTTATTTTCAACATGAATACAAACTTTTATTGATTAGTATACGTATAATTTTATGAAAACTACAAAATAATCTGTGTTTCTCTATAATCGATAATCACAAGAACAAATACTCTAACTCTATAGTAATACAGGAGAATAACATTGTACTAATAAAAGTTGAAGCTTTTAGTTTCAGACAACTGATCCATGAAATTAGTGTATAATATGCGACATAGACGAAGCAACGATTTATAATCGTATCATCATGTTCAAATTGGTTCATAAGCCATGGAATCTTATTATTATCAGTACATAACTACATAAACAACTTAAAAAAGTTCTTTGCTTATTATAAAATTAAAATACAATAGATTCATGAAAAATTCATAATGGTATAAAATAATTTAAATTTAACTTTCAAGTTATATATATATATATATATATATATATTATTTAAAAAAACTTGAGATTTTTTATTGCATTTAACAGTATACATTTCTAAATTACTATTATTATAAATATAATTTGGTACTGGGAGAAATGTATTTCCACACAAATAAATTACTCACTTTCAACACAAGATTTTGTAATACAACTTTCTAAGGATGACAGTATAATCATCGAAATACTTATCAGGTTTTAAGCAAATAAAATGAACAATAAATGGTTATTGTTCAAGGAAAATCATTGAAAATTATAAGCTAATGTATTGGTAAAAATACGACTAATTCACTTGTATTGCATTATCCAACATAGATTGTAAGTCAAATATGCCTTTTTAAGTAAATCTTGATTTTTGATGAAATTAATTTTTTATTGACTTGAATGACATTGATTTGATTTAAAAAATGTTTGTTACGAAAAAATAAATTCAAGCACTTGAAAAAGTAAAAATCTGGTGTAAAAAATATTCCGGGAATAAGAAAGATACAGCATAATTTCATATCTCAAGTGCGAACATTTATGGAACTTGCAAATTAGGTCTAGTGTTGTCGTGAAGAAAGGATCACGTATTTTTGTTAATACAAATTATTTTCTTCTTAATTTCTTACTTAAATGCTCAATTTTTTATAATATTTCTCTGGATTGATTGTTTCATTATTATTAAGTAATGAAAAATAATTGATTCTTTTGAAGAATAACCACACAGTTATCATATTGTTTTATAGGTGTGATGAAAGTTAAGATCGAAATTAAATCACAAAATACATAAAAAGAAGATGTCTTAACACAGTCATGATATATTTATTACTGCGCAAAAATCTGAACTGTCATTTAGTACAGTTCAATATTTTTCGTTTTATATTTAGAAATTATTTACTCATTCTTAAATAATTTGTTTAGGATTGTTATTTCACGAACAAAATTATTTCTTCAATACCCTAGAATCTATTCTCATATTTTACTTGTAACACTGAAAATAGTGAAATATAATGATTGTTAAAAATACGAATGTTTATAGTGTAAGTGAAATTTTATTTTCATATATAAATATATTACTTCTTTTACAAATCTCGTGTAAATATAGAGTCCCATATATAACAAATTCTTGAACATAAAGTCCACCAGAACAATTATGTGCTTCGCCAATATAGTATCAACACGCGATCTGATAAATAAAAAAAAAAGTACCTCACTTCCCCCAATAATGTTCCGTCTACAGGGATAACAACAATGTTTCAGTGTCATGGATGACGTCAGGCGCGTAACTGGACGTTCACGCATGCTCATTGAATGTTAAACAGAACACCATATCTACATTATTAAAGTCATGGCATCGGGATAGATCGGCGCGCGTTTTACTGATTTATGTTTTCCACTTCGAATCAGGTCAAGGTTACAGATTTTATATTCGATAACTAAGGTCAGTTGGATTATTGTATTCATTATTGTAATCCTTATTGTGTCCTTTCATGTTTTTATAGATTTAATGAAAAAACTATTAGGTAAAAAATCACCAATTTTTTAAAAATAAGTACTAAATTATTTATATATTATAAAGTGAAATTAAGGATTATCAAAATTACTACTACTTTCAGATTTCACAGTCCTTATAGGATCTTATGATAATGTTAGCTCAGTTTTCCTATCAGAGTTCACATATAATTTTTTTTAAAATATATTTGTGTTTATCATTTTCATTTAATTATTATTGTAATAAAAATGACATCAATTACCAATTCAATATTTTTTTAATGAAAGTTTATTGAGATTTTAGTTATTTATATATTTTATTTTTCATTTATTTTACTACTTTTGTATGCAGTTTTAATTTTAATAAAATTTCACATAGAGACATATTTTAATCAATTAATTAAATATAATGAGTATTATACATTTGCTTACTGTTTTATATACGTAGTATATTCAAATTTTTAAATAAAATTTACTTCGAGTAAAAAGCTGCATAGCTTGTTAGAAACAAACCACAATTAAAGTTTATAGTAGTTAGCTTGAAACAAGTCGGTGTATTTTATCGTTTTCCCAGATGAGTTCTTTGAGAAACTAATGGTTTTGAAACGCAAAATATATGGCAAATGAGGACAATTGAAAGATCGATGTAGTCATTATGTTCTTCGGGTAATCATAGATTATTAAATCACTATACTTTAGTTAAAATAGTTTATATATATATATATATATATATATATATATATATATATATATATATTTTATTATATAAAACAAAATTCCTATATTGAGTAGAATTAAGTAAGTTGATATAATGATTAGTTTAAAATAAATCATTTTCAATTATAATTATTAGGTCTATTAATTCCAGATAATTAAAATGTATTTTAATCAAACGATTAAATGATGTGGACACATTACTGTGGAGTCTATTGTATCGAATATCTATTCACCTTAATGTATCCTATTCATATAAAATACCCTAAATACCTTTTATACTTACCGTTTTGAACTATTTAATTATTCGCTAATATAACAATAAACAAATAACGTATTATATGTATTAGTATTATATTTGTATATAAACTATGTTTAAAAAAATGTGTGAAATAATGAATATAGTAGAATATTATTTATATTACTAAATTGATTGATTGTAAATTGTAATTCCATGAAGTTTTATCTATAGAAGAAACACCGAATGGATTTTTTTATATATTAAAAAGAATCAAGAAATTACTGAGTTGTAGATTAAAACATAAATTAATTTCTACACAAAATAATTTTATTACCTGCTATATTAGATCAGTTCCTGTATCTCGTAGTAATTGTTCCTATTTTTAATTTGTCTTAAGTTTAAGTAAATCATTTTATGTGCAGATTTGAGTTTATTTTTGGCCATTTTTGTTTATAACATTTGTAAAGATGAAAGAAAAATATTTTAATTTATTACTTTACTTATACGATTATCACTTTTAGAAGTATTCATTTTCAATTTAAATTGTTTTAGTTTTCATCTTTATTTTAACAACCTCAATCTAACTTGACACACCAGTGAGTCAGGTGCTGTGTACGTACAGAGTGATGTAACGTACCGGTTGGCCATAGTATAATATTAAGTATTTATATAGTTGGGATGGCTGGGCTATTATTGTTTGTTGGCTGAGCCTTGCAATCTGTGCAAAAAATATTTTATCCTTTTTTAGTTACCGATTCAAACTCTTTAACTAGATTTTTAGTTTAAATTAATAAGTTCCATATCTCATACTGCAATAAAAAACGCAGAAAATTGTGCAATGGGTTGAACGTGTGAAAGTATTTGTTAAAATATCACAATATTTCAGAATTTTTTTATACCCTTTTCTTTTTTTTTATAAGGTGAATGTTAATTTTTTTTAGAAGAATAGTATTTATTACTTAAAATATTTTTTCTTGATCAAAATTGAGATATCAAAAGAAAAATAATTAATTAAAAACATGTATTACAATAATAATTAAATAAATCATTTAAGTAAGAAATTTGTCGAAGTAAAATCTTTCTACAATTATTTTTATGACAGGTATATTAATAAACTTCTTTTTTTACAGTACTTATATTACTATAATTAGTATAGGGAATTTAAAATATTATATTAAAAAATTGAATTTTATTCTAATTAAGCTTCTTATTTTTCTTAACACTATATGTATATATATATATATATATATATATATTAAATTGAAACAAAATCTTCGATTTAGTTAATACGTAAGCAATATTACATTCATTGAAGAATCAAAGAAATGAAGAAATAAATATTAAACTCTTATGAAATACATATTTATAGAAATAATGCATCGTCCTTGTAAGTGTACGAAGATGTAGGGAAATTTAAAATTATGAAAAGGGTGAGACAGGACTATACAATATTACCAAAGCACACATCACATCACATCTGATTTAAAAGAACTATTTAAAAACTAAACTGCGATTCTATAAAAATAAATAGAGCGATGTTTAGTCACTTAAGATTTCCCTATAATGTTATTATTTTTTCGGTAAATCCAGATGAACTTGAAAAAAGAATAAAAGAATTGTTTAAAGAAAGAAAAAAAGGTGATTCATGAATTCAATCTTGACAAGATAAAAGTAATATTAAATAAATTTTCAGATCAAAGAAAAATCGAACTAAAAAAAAAAGAAATAGAAGTTTAAAATTATGTATAGTTAAGATAATTAGCATTCAAATAACATTTATAGATTATGTAAACAGGAGAGTAAAAATAGAATGATGAACATATTGCATAGTTTGAACAAAAGAAATTTGCATATTATAAACTCGGATATTTCTCTATATTAAAAAAAAGAATTTTTGATCAATACATTTTACCTGTTCCTACCTATTGTAGTGAACTATGTATCTTGAATGCCAGAATAATTCAGCGACTTCAAACAACACAAAGAAGCATGAAAAATCTATGTTAGGAATAATAAAGAGAGACAGAAAGAGAACAGAGAATGGATTGTAATGAAAACAAACATTACTGAAATTATAACAACTGAAAAGTTTAAAATGCAAATGGGTTGGTCTTATAGCAAGAAGATGAGACCACCGATGGATAAGAGAAACTGAACTAGGAGAAAAAGGTATTGAATTAGTTGAAGTGGGAAATTTTGAGGGAAGCGTTCATATAGTAATGAATAGAAAGAATACGATGATAAATATATATGTGTGTATATATATATATATATATTACTAGAAAAAAAAGAATATTTATATTATTTCAGAAATAATTATAAGGTTATAAAGATGTGATCATTTCCATTTAATAAATTGTTCAAAAAATTACCAAAATTTGTTATTCATGAAAAACAAAAATAAAAATAAATCATTCCATACAAGCGATTTAACAAAGTAGATAATAAATGTCAAAATGATATTATTTTTTACAAATAAATCTCTAAATTTATGAAAATGAACTTCTTTTGACATTATATTTTTTACTGTCATAAATTTTAGCATAAAACATTACTTTTAATTATACTAACAGCTCTAAATAGAAACACAACATTAACACTTCAGATAGATAAAAGCAACTAAGCTGAAACTGTGGCGACCTCTACAAAAGACACTCGTATACTGAAAGATACCACATATGTGACTTCCTCACTATTTATTTTAATTTAGATAATTTATTATATGACTTGTGTATATAGTTAAGAATATATTTCAAATATATATTCTTTATCTCTGCCTTTTCAGTTTGTTATAATTTTATTAAAAAAATAAATTACAAGGTGTCAATGTAGTTGTACAATATTTATATATTTGAAATTAATGATTTAAATTAGCATTGATAACATACAAACTACAATATAATTATTTCCAAAACATATTATTAAATAAAACGTGTATTTTATAATTAAATTATAGTCGTATAATGTAAAAAGTTTATTAACAAGACATCACGTAATAATTTATTTTAACTTTTATAATATTTTTAAATAAATTAACAATCACATGCTGAATAATAATGAAGAATTTAATAATTGTTCAAATCAAAAAAAGTAAATTATCAAATTTATGAATATAAATATTACCTGAAATCATTTAAAAAATATAACAATTTATATTACAATAATTTAAAAAATATTGAATTATAAATAATTAAATATGCATTATTATTGATTGTAAGTGTAACTGATTTATTGTAGCCAATTTACTTTCACACAGATGAATTATCACCCCAACACTACTAGATAATGTAAAAGATGAATAAAATAAATACAAAAATTTAAATAATGTGTAATACCAAAATTTAAAAAACAACAAACATAAATGAACTTAATATTTGATGTCAGAATTTAGTGACAAAAGTGTAAATTAGAAGTAAATTATCAATGAATTATCTAAACAGTATTGTTTAATGAGAAAATCCATTGAATATGACCTTCGTTAAAGAAGAATAGCAAAAGTACTTACCCACACACCAAATTTATAAATGCAAGAATAAATGTTACATGATAGAAAATTGAAAATAAAAAAGTAGCACGTGTTTGATTTCAAAAACCATAGTAATTCGAATTTTACAAGTTAATTTTGCTATAAATAAGGCGAGCACATGATGAATATTAAATTTTTTGAGTGCTATTCGAAAGCTTGATAAAGTGTACTAATTATTTTATAAATTAAACATTCTGCGAAAACCAATAGAAAGAAGTAATCAACTAATTATCATGCGAAATGGAATTATAGTTCGCTGTCTAAAAGGAAAATCGATGAAGTGGCAACATTCTACATTACTGTAGCTAAAAACAAGGTTAACAATCGTAAAAAAAGATCACGGTACTATTTTCAGACATTGTCCTAAAATATACTAGTTGACTTTAAATAATGAAATACTACTGGGAAACGTTATGTTAACATATTGTACAAATTAGTATTAAAATATTATAAACATGAAAATATCTACAGAACGATGAGATGTTTCTTGTTAATATCTTTATATACTTAAACCACGTTTACATCAGTTAATGTTGTCATATCATTATATAATTTTAATTTATCTGTCATTGAAAAGATACATCTTTTATTGCAATATATAAACGATTTTTATATGCATACCATTATTTGATCTCTAGTGTAATTTATGAATATTATATGTACTATGAATATTAACCCTTATCGGTCGTATGTCACCTCTAACCTGCCATTAAAACTTTGCTCTATTAATCGTATGTCACGTACGAGGTGACAAGACTGAACAAGTAACAACGTCCTCATTACTGAATGTACACACTGTATGTTTTTATAGTTTAATTTTTACTCGATAGCAGACAACACGTTCTGTCATATTTCATCAATTATTTTACTTATATTATAATATTTTATTCCTCCAAAAATGAATAAAGAAAACTATAGCAATATGGAAAGTAACAGTGATAGTTGTAGTGAAATATGTGAAAATTTTGAATATTCAGTAAGTGATTTTAATTCTTGTGATGAAAGAGATAGTGATACAAGTGTTATATTTCAGTCAAGGAAAAAAATTGATCTCTATTCAATATTTAAGTGAAGAGGAAAGTGAAGTAGAAAGAGAAATTGTTCCTGATTGTGATGAAGATTGGATTGAAATCGACAGTGATGATGAAGACAATTTAACTTCAAGTATTCATTTTACAAATATAGGACGCCAAATCTTCGGAAATGTTCAGGAGTCTATAAATTATTTTAAAAAAATTTGTACGGACGAATTTATAACAGAAATTTTAACGCAAATTTACTTATATGTTAATAAGGAAATTAAAAAAAAAAAAAAAAACTTAACAACCAGGTCAATTTGGCACAATTGGAAAGATATTTCATATAATGAAATAAGTGCTTTTTTCGGGGTTGTTTTGTGAAAGACGACTATATACTTCTGCGAAACTTGTAACAGAAAACCATTCCTTCATGTAGGAAAATGTTTCAAAAAAGATCATACATGGAAAAAATATAAATAGCATTTAAGCTTAAAGATTACACGTTTAATAAGATGTAAACATTTAAAGTATAAATATAAATATTTTTATGCACAAAACTATATTTTTCAAGTAACCTAAGTAACCTTAGTTACTCTTCTCTTACAATAAGCACTCAAATATATCTCCGACCTAGCAGAAAGTTAAGTACAAAATGCTAAAGTTCGATAAGGGTTAAAACCCATTCAAGAAAAAATATTTTTATGATTCACTAAATGAACGCCAGATTTTAAATTTAAATATATTTACTATATATATATATATATATATATATATATATATATATATATATATATATATACTTTAGTAATATTAATGTAAATGTAAGTAACATTATTTTGCTTATAGAAACCAATAGAATTATTATTTTAGTATTATATTGATATTTTCATTTGATTTTTGTAGTCAGACTTTTAATTTATATAAAAATAAAATATTCCAATAAATAATTATTGTTAAATTTAAAAAAAATATATGTATTGTATGTATAACTTAAAAAATAAATTTACATTAAAAGAAAAAAGAAATAGAAATTGAAAATTCAACGTTATCCAGAAAGTATATTTCAAGAAAAATATTTAAACATGGAGAATGCTTGACGATCGTACTTCGAAATATTCGTTAGACTTGTTAGTGTGGTGAACAGCAACAAAATGTAAATCAGAGATTTTCAGTTGTTCCTGAAGTGTCTACTCGGCACATTTTAAAACGCAAGAATTAAAAACTATTTAACTTTGAGAAATTGTTGCGTCGTTATGTTAATTTAAATCCACTTTTAGTGTTTAATACTCGAGCAAGCATTTTCTTTATCTTTATAAATAAACGCAATTACTACAGACCGTCGTTTATATGAAATTGTTACTATTTAATTAAAACTATTAACAGAATAAGAATGGTAGAACTTTTAATATCCCTTTTTAATCCGAATTTAAAGAAAGTACAGAAACACATAAAAATATATTATCCACACTAACTTACAATATTAGCGTTGTAATTTTCTTTTTTTATATACTTATAATTTTTTTGTAAATATAAAATGTTGTATATATACGAGGGTCGTTTGATAAGTATGGTAAATTTATTTATTGTTCAATTCAAATAATTAATTAATTTAATTAAATTTTTCAATTTAGTTTTTCTTACTTTTTTACCATACTTATCAAACGACCCTCGTATATATATTTTTAATACATAATTACATATTATTGTTAAACGTTTTAAATTATTTGTTTTTAACAAGAAAATAGAATAAATTTATGTTAATTGCTTTAATTATATATATATATATATATATATAAGACAATATTTGTACATTAGTACTGATTTTTTTTAAATCATAGTATTTTAATGCATTTTTCACCGATGTAAACGTATTCACTTATATATAATTTCATTAATTTTAATGTATTTTAATTTTTTCATTGATGCATGCACACAGTATACACAATAACATACCATCATCAATAGCAGTAGCAGACATTTTCTCAGTTAATGTTTTAAACATTTTTTCTAATAACGCTGTAAATATGTTTGATAATATCGTACATATTTGTCTTAGTATTTTTTACAATTTTGAACTTTCCTATTTTTTCTTGTAAACGTGAAAAAGATGTTGCATTTCTTTAAATATTTCTTAAAAATCAAATATTTTTTTAATTCTTTGTTTCTTTATTGTATTCAATATCGTATATATATATATATATATACATATATATATATATATATATATATATGTATATATATACATATATATATATATATATAAATATGTATATATATATATATATATATATATATATATATATATATATATATATATATATATATATATATATATATATATATAAGAGGGTCGTTTAATATGTATGGTGAAAAAATAAGAAAAATTAAATTGAATTATTTATTTATTAAATTAAACAATAAATAAATTTACCATACTTATCAAACGACCCTCGTGTGAATATATTGAATTTTTCAATACGTTAAATATTTAATTGGAGTATAAGAATCATGGATATACTCCAATATTATTTTTTATCAAAAGTCTATTCAAATTTTTATTGAATTTTGTCTAAAATATTCGATTATAACACAATTCTCACCGCAAAAATCTTGTTTTTCACTTGTACTGTTTTTCAATACAGTAATAAATGATTATTGAATTCTTAAGTGGATTTTATTATCACTCATTTGAATAATAAAATTCACAAGTATCTTCAGTAATTCATAAATTAAAATATTATTTATGATTTTTTTATAAATAAATTCACAACTTCAATACTCAATAGAAACTAAAAAGAACATAAATTACAAAACATGGAATATAACTCTCGAACAATTTATTATTTAATGATAGACTTTTACAAAACTTCTGTTTTTATATTTAAGTCAAAAAATTGCCAACCATTTATTATTCTTTACTATACTTCAGTTTCATTTAAGCCACCCTATATATTAATTAAATTAAAATTAATGGAATTTCAGATTTAATACAATGATTGAATTAACTTATTTCGTTGTTTCTGTCTGTAATCATTTTAGTTAACAAGTTTACTATCGATTGTGTACGTTTGGATATTGTAAAAATGTGTAAATAATTTTTTACTTGGATATTTTTATTTAAGCTAAATATTTATTATTACACATATGAATATAGATATATACATATTTATATATATATATATATATATATATATATATATATATATATATATATTATACGAATATTACCATATCAGCTTATTTTCAACCCTCTGTTGGGAAAAGCCTCATTGAATGTAACTATTCACTATTATTTGGTCATATAATTCTATTCTGTTCGTTAATCAGGAATATATATATATATATATATATATATATATATATATATGTATGTATAAATTAACAAATTCATATGCATATTAAATGAATTCTTCTGTACTAAAATTATATAAATATTTGTTATTATAAGTCACTTATTATTAACCTGATATTATTAGTTTTTTCATAAAAAGTGTTTTTTATCTCAAATTTTGATTTTCTTTCATATTTTTTTAAAAATACGAGGCTATTGAAAATATAACTATTTAAAAATAAATAATATGCAGATAAAAAAGAATTAAAAATAATTTTAAATCAATACAAAGAAGTAATTTGAAGTTATATGAGAACTTATAAATAAAAAAATATAATTTAAGAATTTTATTCAGATAAAATTTTAACGAACTCAAATTGAAATTGATTAAAATGTTGTATAATACAGTAAATATTAAATTATTACTTGAAAACACTTATAATACATAAATACAATAATATAACAAAATAATTTGCATATATATATATATTTATATATATATATATATATAAATTTATAATCTATGTGCATTGTTTATCTTTATAACAATAGTATAAAATATACGTATTGTTTATAATTACAATAATAATAATTAAATTAATACCTGTGATAACATTTTATTAATTTCATAGTAATAATAAATAGTATAATAATTGATTATTAGCAAGATGTTATTATCATAATAAATAAGATAATAATAATAATTATTAAATGGCTAAATGTGGTTTCTGCGTCAATGCACTTAATTTGTACAATATATATGTATACAAATAATGTGTGACATAATTAATTTGCTTTACATAGTTTATTGCTTAAAATGTCGGTTGAGATATTTGTACAAACAAGATACGAAGACATAAAATAATAATTATTGTAGATATAACATTATGTTTGTACAATAAAAGTATATTTACATATGAACAGTATATATTGTAAAAAAAATTGTTTTTATGAATTTTCATTATTTTCCTCTGAATATTTTTATAGTTAAATGAATTGTTAATAACTCCATTTATATATATATATATATATATATATATATATATATATATATAT
>CP092087.1:34040286-34105286 GCA_029203775.1 Neoneuromus ignobilis
TTTCCTCATGTCTCTATCTCATCTTTCTAATAGTATATTCTTAAGTCTTATTATATTTCTGGTTTTATAAACTAGATTTTCTTTTCTCCATTTGTATTTTTTTCTGTAAATATATGATTATCTTATTTTTATTTTTAAATGTTCACTTTTAATTTAGTATTCGTAATTTTTATTTCCTTTCAAATTAACTCATTCGTTTTCTTATAATTACGTATTGTTTTTGATAAGTATCTTTTAAAACTTTTCTGTATAGTATTAAGTCGTGAAATTATTTTAGTGTTTAAGATTCATATAAATGAGATCTACGATGATTAAGAACAACTATAATACATTGATCAAAGATTTTTTCATCAAGCTTCACATAAAAAATATTTGACTTCATATTAGGATATTTTTAAATTGACAAGATCCTATTTTCATTTTCCTATTCACTTTTTTTATAACTGATATTTTCTATTAATACTCTGTTTTAAAGACATGTAACTATTTTGATATACACACAATGTCTAATCCTTTTAACTAATTATGTAATGTATATATATATATATATATATTTTGTGTATGGACTATTATTATATAATTTATATTATATTTTAAACAACAATTTGCAGTTTTTAATAAAAGAATTATTTTAACGTATGTAGATCAAATGAAATGTTGTAGTAAATTTTAAATTTATTCATATGTTCTTTTTTTATTTCAGGTGAGTTAATACAACAGCATAAAGTAGTTGTCAACACCAATTGAAATGATTGATGGTAAGTGCGAAGAATTACCATTTGCACTGCTCTAACACAGTAACATTAGTATCAATAAAGCCCAATCTGTTTTGACAAAACTATTTTTATTACTTACATCTATTACAGACATAGTGTGTCATATACTCGAATGCTATTTTGACATCTGATAATCAAAACTATTTTTAACTTTACATGTGTATATATATATATATATATATATATATATATATATATATATATATATATATATATATATATATATATATATATATATATATATATATATATATATATAAGTTTTGACAGACTAGAATAAGTAATTTGAATATTTTAACTATTGTTGTATTTTATACAGCTTGTATAATGTTTTCTAATGAAGAAAGAATTATATAAAATTTTATATTTATATTTTACAATAATACTTTTAAAATTTAATATATTAAGTTACAAAAGTAATAAAATTGATATTTGAAATTATTATTATAAGAGAAAGAATAACAGTTTGTATGATAAAGTATTTTAAATTTATTTTAGGTGAACAAATAATAATTATTGGGATATTGTTTAAAATTATATTTAATTGAAATTTTATATTTAAATATTTCAAAAATAGTGATGATAGTTTATTAATAATTTATACTAATAAATGTGTGTGTGATTTCAATTAAAAGATTTTTAAATAACTGAAGCCTTCGAGATTTGTTGAAACAATTCATAAAGAAATCTTTTCTGGAATTATTTATTAAAAAATAGATTACTATTCATTATTTGTTTATTTTATGACTTTCATCATCGTATAATCTAAATAGAGTAGTTTTTAATTTTGTTTTAGTTTTATTTAGCCAAAATTTAAATATTAGCTATGTAAATGCAAAATCATTTAATTTTTTCATTTTTAATATAATTCGCAATAGATTTATATTTATATATACATATAAAAAGCATGTTTTGTTATATCTAACATATTTATTTGAATAATATGAAGCTAATGTTATTTTATGTAAGGTTGGTATATTGGTTGAAGAGGCGAAATAGAAGATATTTATTTAAATTTTCTGTAAACAAAAACTTGTTGATAAACAAATGTCAGTTGAAGAGTAACAAAAGCTAATGTTTATTCAATAGGGATCTAATTACGAAGAAAACTAGAAGGTATATAATATATATATATATATATATATATATATATATATATATTTAGAGGATACATATAATTTGTACGTAGATTTGTAAAATATTACTTTCTCTCAAATATTTTGAATTATACTATATATATATATATATATATATATATATATATATATATATATATAATTTGGTTTACAATTATATTATATATGTATCCCGAAAATCAAGTTTTCGAAAGTTTTCTTTGGGTGATATTACTATTTAAACTTTCAACAAACACTGAAGTTTCATTTTAATTTTTAAAAAATATATTTGAAACGAAATATATTCAAATAGCTAAGTTTGTTTAACAATATCGGCCCAAAGTTGGTTCTCAAGAGTAAAGTAAAAAACGAATGTAACCAAAAAATATTTGTACATTTATATTTGAAAGTAGAGGATTGCGTCAAATATTATAATTTTTACAATTCTATATTTTTTCATTCGAAAATAGATATGAGATTATATTTGTTTTTTTATTATTGAATTATATACGTATATAAGGCAAAAAAATCATTACATATAAATAGATAACATATAAATAGATATCCCTTATATGAGTATTTATATATCAAATTTATAAATTATTACCATATAAATAGATATATAAGGTAATTACTAGTAATGAATTTATGGAAAAAAACAATGAATTCATATATTATTAAATTATTATCTGATATAAATAGAAAGAAAATGTAGTTGTTTACATATTAATTAAATATGGTATTATTAATATTTACAAATAATTTAAATATAAACTAGAATATATACGTTGAAATAAAAATAAAAAATCGAAAGTACACTCAATAACAATTACAAAAAATTATATTATATATTATCTCCTAAGTAATCTCTTTTAATAATGTAGCATGTTCAACGTGATATGTTCTAATACCATGTTTAAGGAATATAAAAATGGAATTTTGTAATTAAATTAGGAATAATTTTTTTAATAAAAAATAAATGTATTTATAATTATATATACCTACACATATAAACCCACACACATACAAACACAGATATATATATATATATATATATATATATATATATGTAATTTAAAAGGTATTTTTACACGAAAACTCTTAAAATATTGTAAACTTAATTAATTAATACTTTGTTAATAACAATGAATATATTAATTACTTAATTATAAGAAAAATAAAACTTCATGTTGTAAGCTAATAAATATTTTGTAAAAATAGAATATGTAATAATCTTTTTATAGACCGATGTCAAAGCATATATATATATATATATATATATATATATATATATATATATATATATATACATATGTATAATTTTAAATAAAGTTTTATATGATACAAAAAGTAAAATAATTTTGTTCATAAAATAATTAAGAAGAAAAGTTTCAACGAGATATTACATCAATATATTATCAAGTGTTACATATTACTTTTTTAATTTCAAACACCAGGTGATATATATATATATATATATATATATATATATATATATATATATATAATTCATAATATCATTTGTATATGATCAAATAATTGTTTTTATATTGATTTAAATTTTTAATTGTTTATTTAGAAATAGAATACATTCCCAAAGTAAAAGTAATATATAAAATTATTTATTTTTAACTTTCCTTTATTAAAAAATATTTTTCTCTAAATTTAGTAAAAAAATAAAAAAGTTGTATTATATTTATACATATTTACTGTAAAGATTTCGATATGTTATGAACATGTATGGATTTATATTTTGCACGATAAAGAATTTTTAATTTTTATAAAATATTTTGAAGTATAGCATATTTTTTTATAGTTTTAGATCTATTTGAGTTGGCAAAACTTTATTTCTCATACTTCATGTATCAAAATGAAAATGATGAATATTATTATTTATGAATTTGAAAATAAAACACACTTACGATTTACTATCAATAATATCTTTAATTAATTTTGTGCATTCAATTATTAATTCACAGTTTTTTCTTTTTGACTGGTTAAAGGATGCTCTACCTTTTCTAAACTTTGTATATCATCTGTAAACTGTTGTTCGTGAACAGCATTGATTTGTTTTTTTGAGAAATATCAAAATGTTATTGTTACATTTAGTATTTTCATTGATGATACTTGCATTACTTTCAACTAAACTAAACTTAATTATAAATGAAATGTTACAAAAAAAACGTTTTTAAAAAATGCTTCTAACACTGTTTGTCAGTAGCAAATTTGGGTACTTTAAAACAAACCATGTATAATTGTTTAAAAGTAATCTAAATAGTGTCACAATTACCCACTTTTATCTTAACTGAACATTTATTAAATATTTTTGAAAAAAATTAATAACTTATAATTACTACAAAATATTTTTAAAACGATTTTATAATGCGATTGGGCTACTATTATTGCGAAAATTATTACTAATTAACTCAAAAAGTTGTAGAAAATTTTTAGAATGAAAGAAGAATTCTATCATATATATAAGAATTAATTTAATGAAAATTTGTAATTGTTATTTTGTTTCTAATACTGTATCGTCCCATTTTTTTCGATCGATTTTTTTCTTTTTATAGAAAAAATGTCTTTTATTTTGTATTAAAATCGTTCAATTTTTAATTTGTTCTTGTTGTTTGTTTTAAGTTATTTAAAATATTTTATTGTTCTTCTCATCTCATAATTTAGTAAATCATTATATGTACTACTAAACTATTAATTAAATTTGTGTTTCATTTGAAATATTGCGAATATTTTGTATTGAATTGATAAAATTATTTAACCGTTATGTTACTACCCGAAATTTTCCACATTGATTATTACCCGGGTACACGTGTACTCCATTATAAAATGTCATTATTATGGCCCTAAATTCGTATATTTAGCGGCATCTATTATATAAATGTGGTTGATTTATGTTGTGGAAAACTTCTATCCTATTACTGGTCAAGTTTGTACTGGACAATCAGCACTAGATAGAGAAAAAAATTTAGGAGAGCGAGTTGTAAAAGAGTTGATGGCTCCGTTCAAAAGATCAGTCAAAAATATTACCATGGATAATTGTTTTAAAACTCTCCCATTAGCCCGACATTTACTATCATGAAAGTTGACAGTCGTCGTGACATTGAAACGTAATAAAAAATATATTCCTGCAGAAATGACACAGACAAAATCTCTAAGAATAAATTCTTCATTATTTGGCTATAACGACAACGTGACAATATGTTCATATGTGCCAAACAAAATAAAACCGTCATAGTTTTATCATCGATGTAAAACTATGACTGCAATGACTGGACTCAAAAATAAACCCGACATAATCCATTTTTATAACAAAACAAAACTTGGTGTAGATATTATGGACAAATTAGTAGAACGCTATAATGTAAGAAGGCGTACAAACAGGTGGCCACTTGCATTGTTCTTTAATATCGTTGATATTGCAGCTCTTGCAGCATATATTATTTATTTCCAAAATAACTGTATGCTCAAGAAAAAGATAAATTAGCGCTGAGTATTTTTGAGACCATTAGGACAAGAGCTTTGTCTTCCAATCATTCAAGACCGTTCCCTCAATGTACAAATTACAAGAAATTTGTCTACAAAATTACCGATCGAGAACATGATAATGAAGATAATCTCTTGCATACAAACTGCATCTACTTCTGCGTCGATTGCTTCTACATCTACTACTATTCCAGCTCAACGTGATATACGTAATCATAAAATCGTTGTTGGTTCTAGCTGTATTTGTCATGCAGCACCGCATAAACAGAGAAGAAAGACTCGCAAATCTTGTGTACAATGCCAGAAACCTATTTATGATGAACATTCTTCGAAGTATTCAGTTTGTAAAAATTGTCCATCACCTTCCGAAAAATGACATTTTTCGGTTTATTTTTTTTTGAAGATACAATAAAGTCCTATAATTAAAACGTAGTATTTTTTTTATTTATTTAATTTATTTCTACCTTCTACAAAATACCTATGGGTACACATGTACCCGGGTAGTAATTAGAGGGGTATATCAGTTAAATGTCATTTGAATTTATATTTTTTTTAATAAAAAAAAATATAAATACCTAAATCTTCTCGATTTTTCCCAAATAATAAGGATTTGACTGGGCAAAACGATCCTTCCCATAGAAATTTATTGGCTTCAACGCAAAGGCGAAAATGGGTACATGTGTACCCGGGTAGTAACATAACGGTTAAATATGATTCTCAGTTCAAATTTTGCCTTAATTATATAGTGTCATCCAAAATGTATGTCTAGATTTGTGTTTTGTTAAAAAGAAACATATGTCTAGGGAAATATGTGTATAGTTTCTTTTATTTATTTTTAATAAAACACAAATCTAGACGTTGCATTTGGATGATCTTATATTTAATTTCTCTTTAAATAGTTAAATGTTTGTAATTTTTCAACGATAAATAAACTTTAATTTTCCTAAATTGTTTTATTGTTATTATTATTATTGAGTGAATGAATTGCAATGAGTGTATTTTGAATTTTTTTTTTTTTCTAAATATAATATAGAATTGACCATTTTGTAAAGTTGGTGAATTTGGTGCATTCGAATATCATCAGCCCTTACCGCTCACTTCCAATAATATCTGTAGTATAACGAAAAATAAGCGTTTCGCGCGCACGCGCAACGTTCACTTGCGTCCGCTGTTATCGCCCCGCACGACGTCGCACACCGTCGATGCCGACGAGCCGACATCATAGTGTAGTATCAGGTGAACTTAGTCGACAGTCTGTCGGTTCCGGGCGGTCGACATACGACCAACACATCAGTGCAAGTACGTTGTATCGGTCACCAACACAATCAAAGCGGCGTGTTCGTCATCATCGTCAGTCGAAATGTTAAATCCATATTTGAATCCAACGTTGACAGTTGTGTGTTTTGGATTCTTTTGAATAATACATCGTTCCGTACGCATTATCGATTCCTGTGATAAAATAATCAAGTGGAATTTTGACGATTCAAGCAGGAATGAACGTACTATCAACCTTATTGCATGTGAATCGAAAGCTACTATGTGTACAAAAAGAGATGAATATATGGTCAACTATATAGAGAACACATTGCTTGCAAGCGTGCAAGTTGTACGAGTTCAGTACAAATGAATACGAATTCTAATAGAACAAGGAGTGTGTGTCAGAAAATGACAATACGTAAATGAAATTCAACCGATCTGACATAATAATGTGATATTACATAAAAACGCATCGCTCCGTAAATGAAAGTACGAAATAAAATTTAAATATGAAACCGTGCAAAAGAAAACGTTTGAAATTTGTTTTGCTCTTTTAATTGCAAGAATAAAAGTATAAATTCGATTAAATTTTTAACTCCGATTATTTTCAATAACGAAGAAAAATTCAAAACCATTTCTAATCACACCAATAGAAAAGATAAAGTTTGTACTTTTAAACCGAATATGTTTGAAATAAAAAATGTGGTAAATTGAAAGCAAAAAATGCCTTTGATACAAAAAACTCAAATAAGTAACTCGTTTCCCTTATATGTTCAATGTCAAAGAAATATTATAAAATAGCAAAGGTGAAATAATAATTCATTTTTGATGAATGCTTATAAGAGATTCAAAATGTGATAAGTTACAAAAGGTCAGTGTATATTGTGAACTTGAAAGAAACCCTACCGATATGTCTAGTGGTTAAATGAATTATCTGGAATATCGATTTACCTACAAACGAACTCACACAAGAGTAAAATATAATTTTCACATCATTTTGAGGTTAGTTCGGTTATTATTTCATACAAATGTGTAAATTCAAATAGCGTCGATGTTAGTCATTAAAAGAGTGTGTTGTTTATACAAGCATTGTGATGATAGAAGAAAGTTTGAGCTTCTTTATGTGCAAATATAAAATATTCGTTAATTTATCAATAAAATACTTAAGCAAATGTTCAATATAATAATTGATACTCTCCATGTGTAACAAATGTTAAATGTGTATAACAATAAATCATTCAGTACTGAACTATTTATAAATGTATATAAATATATACTCGAAGAAAAATAGTCTGAATGAAAAAAAGTAATGTCTATGAAAACAAATCGCTGTTAGTGTAAATTTAAACTTAGTACTGAAAATAACGAGCTTAACGAAAACAAATATTTTAATATATTTAAATGTTCCTCGGATAAATCTCATCAAATACTATATCGAATACTCAAGTTGTACTCTACTCAATCTTTGTATTCATCTATCAGATTAGTGTTGATTGTATAAAGCTTAAATATAAAAGATTTATTTTATTCATTCGTATCTCATTTATTCGAAAAATAACGTTTCGAACAACACTAAACATCACTTATGAATTCAATGTGTTCTTAATAATAAATTTATGTGCTTAAAGTGCTTTAATAAAATTCTCAATTTCAATCATTTATAAGCAATCAGTGTAAAGTGTTAACGTATAAAAATAATTATTTGTCGATAACCTTCATTTGCTGTAAGTTATTTAATGTCTATGTGTTTTACCTAATAGAAATGTGAATCTATTGTGTTATCGAGAAAATAAATCAGTGTTTGGTATACATATAAAAAGTTGATTGCGTAAAGGATGATTTAAAATTATGTTCCTGTATCTATCATTGTATAAACGGAATATATTACATATTATAAATGTAAGTTGAATAATGAAATCATTTATTATTTTTACTATGAATTTTAATGTTATATAAATCAAATTTTGATTATGTAATTACGAGCATTATTAACATTTAGAAACAGTTTACAAATACTGTAAAATATAATTATACAATTCATATACGAGTATTTACATACATATGTTTACGTATATATAAAATAAGAATAAATTATATACGTGCTAATCTTCAAATTCAATGGAAAGGATTTCAATTTTGGTATATTTATTTATTAAATTTTATCTCATTTTTTTTAGTTGGATGTTTAAATGTTTGTATTAGAAAAGGTTACGATTTCAAGATATTGGAATAAAGAACATTTTTAATTTACAGTATCTCTATGAAATATTGAACTTGTCTGTCTGTTTTTTAATTCCCTATTTTGAATATGATATTTATATACCAGTAGATCGAATATAACGTAAGTCTTAGAAATATGAATAAAAATTTTGAGTTTATTTTTCAAACTTTACTATTCTAGTTACTCTATCTTTTGTCTAAGATTATCCATTTTAATATATATATATATATATATATATATATATATATATATATATATATATATATATATATATTATATGGTAAATAATGTTTAATAGTCAAGTGTAATTTATTTTCAATGAAACCAACATTGACATATTTCTAAGGTATATTATTCAGTTATAGGTATACATTGGTGTAAAAATGTATTTACTATATCGTAGGTTCAAAGAGTATTAATTTAGTTTAAAATGTTTTTAGACTTAAATTATAATTTTTTATTTAATAATATTCATAAACGTTTATAGTAAAAATACTATCAAAATAATTAAAATTTTGCGTCTTATTCATGCAAACAAAGTATTCTTTATGTAATTATTAAAATTATAAATATGGAAATATTTTTAACAGCATTAATTTCATACCCAGTTTAAATTTTTTTCAGCTTAATTATTTCTTTTAAACTATTTTGTTTAAGCTAAACTTCTTTTTAAGTTATTTTAGAGTAATTGTTTGCTAATTTCCTTAAAAATATTTCTTTAATTGCGCCTCAGTGTTATTTTATACGTTTATCTAATATCTCAGAAAATTGACAGTATTTAGATCTGGAGATTTAGGTGGTGTTTTAAAAATATGAGGACTATTATAGAAACCCTAAAAATGGTATGTTTTGAGAGTTATGTTGTTGGAAGCAATAATCGTTTTCTACACTATTTTTTAAATTTTCCTTCATAATTATTTAAATTTTGATTTCATCAATTTTCCGCACATAAATACGAACTTTTATCCTTAATTTTGTTATATAATTTATTATTCTAAAATAAAATTGTTACCTCATTATTTACAATCGTTCAGTAGATTTCATACGTAATTTATAAGCTCTCATTAATTGTTAATACATATAATCTCACAAATTACATTAACTAATTTCATATTTATTTACAATAACAGGCTTTATATGATAATTATTATTGTAAGTAGAAAAATATTACTTTTTGAATTATATTTTTTATAATATTTAATATCAAAAACATTAAATGAAGATGAAAAATGTTTTAAAGTTATTTTGAATTATTTAATTTTGTTTATTTTAAGAAAAGAGTAATGTATATGAAAAAATATTCGTTAAAAAAAATAAGTAAATAAATTAAAATTATTCGTTAAAATTACTGGGTAATATATTTGAATGTTATATATATATATATATATATATATATATATATATATATATATATATATATATATATATATATATATATATATATATATATTTTGAATAGTTTAGATACTTTAAAACAATATAAGTTTGGTGAAACTATAATTTATTTTCAAATTAAAATAAAAATATAATCTTTTGAACATTCACAACATACATACACTCACATATTTATATTGTATATCATTTTAACACAAAAATATATATTTATATATATATATATATATATATATATATATATATATATATATATATATATATAAATATTAAGAGAGAGGGAACAAAAAAGAGAGTGGGGAACTTTGTTTCAAAATAGACAACTGTTTGATATGATAGTATATTTGATTTGATGACATGGGCTTTAAATCAATTATTTAAAACTTGAACTTTGGATATAATAGTATGGCAATTGAAAAATGTATAAACTAATATATACCGATTATTAAACATTTATATTTCATATTAGGATGAGTGATTCACGTATTTATTCATAAAACCATAAGAATATTCTTTTTAAATTAATATTTGAAAATATTACTGTTAACATTTTCAGTGTTCTTCAAAAAATAAAAAAGTAGTTAATTTTCTCAAATAATAAAATAAATTTGATTATATAATAAATTGATAAATATTTATTGGAATTAGAAATTAATTTTAAGAAATTTTTATTAAAAATAAAATATATTTAAAAAAATACTTGTTTATTTACAATATGTGCAACTGTTATTGATAAAATCACATATTTCTTTTTTGAATAATATTTAATTACACAGATGTGAAACTCTCTTAGAGTTTATTATTTATTTTTGTATCTCAATGGAAACAATTGTAGCAGAATGGATAAGATTTGATTCTCGATCAATATGTCTTGAGATTAAATTCAATCATGTGGTTTCTGTTCGTTCTTGCAAGAAATTCAATGTTTCAAATTATAAGTAAATTTTAATTTTAAAATATCTGTATCAAATCAAATCAATATTTCAGTATTTAATTCTATGTACTATAATAGTATATCTGTTGATTTATTATAAAGGAGTAAATAAATATTGCTTAAATTTATTACAATTTACAATAATTATAGATATATTTTAATAAAAAATATTGTAGCTTTTATTTTTAGTGACATTATGGTTTTGATTTTTTAATAAATAATATTTGGTAAATAACTAATAATTCCTGATTCATCAATAATAACTTTAATTAAATAGCAACAGGTAGTTTAATTTATTAAAAGATTATTTTATATTTTGTTGTTTGATAGTGAATATTGTAGAATTTATTACATTTAAAATGTCTAAGTTTCATTATAGAAATGATTTGTTCTAATTGCGTATTTTTCTTTTGTACGTAGTAGAAAATCGAAGAAATAAAATATTTATAAACTTGAGAATTACAAAATATGAAAAAAAATTATTTGATAACCAATAATTAATGAAATATGAAGACTTATGAAAAGGGAAAAAGAAATTGTATTTTTAAAAAATCCAACGCGTATTACTTTAACGAAAGTGTACAATTTATTTGACAATTATAATTATAACAGTAATAATAAGTCTTCTTTTGATATTAATATCAAATTGTAAATCGATATTAAGTGAGCGTGATATTTTGTAGCGAATTATCTTCTTTAATTTATATTTTGTTAAGGTCAAGGCCGTTTATTTTACGACATGTAATCGATTTAAAAAGAAGAGTAAAAATATAGTAATGTATTTAGTAAAAAAACTCGAATGTTTCAAAAATGTGTTAACTAAAATAATTACATTACGTGAACATGAAATTTGATTAAATTAAATCTCAGCTGTTGATCGAAATTCTGTAAACTTTAGGTAAAGTGTTGAACGTTATTAATAATTAATTAGGAAATGTGTCAAGAACATTAAGATGTGGCTATTAAAAAAATATTATTAGAAACACTAATTTGTATTCCAATATTGCATTTTTTTGTCATTTTTGAATTACTTTTATATTCGTTAATTGAATTTTAACAATTAAAATCTGCGTAATTTTTGTTTCAATGTGTTTTGTATACAATTTAACAAATAATTACATTTTCTTGCTAAATTATTCATGTAAAGTTTGTTTAAATTTAATAAGTTGTACTTGAATTTTTAGAATAATATGACTTAAAATTACACTAATTGTTATTGTAGTTTTTGAATGTTTTTTTGTTTAACCTAAGGAATATATTTTTTGTTATTAACCATTATAATTTTTTACAATTTTATTTTTGTTAGTCTGACTTGCATCGTGTTGTAATATTTGTTTAATAATACTTTGTTTATTTTGTTATAAATTGATTATATGCTTTTATTTCATTTATGTAATTTCATTGTAAATTAAAATACGATTAAAATAATATTTTTAGTATACAAATAAATAAAAATAATGTATTTGTCTATTAAATTTCTTTGATAAACTTATCTTTAAAAAATCGATAATTTTTTTAAAGTTAGGGGTGAATAAAGTAATTTAAAATTTTACTGTTAAAATTTCAGGAAACTTATTAGATGCTTTTCATATTATTTATTAGAAAATTTTCTTATTTGTTAAAAGTATTCTCACTAGCACTTTTTCTCTAACCACCCTCAATTCTTTTTTTTTGTGTTAACTAATCATTGTTAAAATGTAGATTAGTTTAGATTTTAATTTTAGTATTATTAGTTTAGATTTTTTGTGTTAACTAATCATTGCTGTGTTTTAGATAGATTTTAATTTTAAAATATACCTGCATTAAGTTACATTATTATCAATATTTAGTGTTGTTTATTTTGACATGATTTCTTCCACTTTGTTTGTTTTCACTATAAAGTTCCGACAAACTTATTAATCATCTTTCTAGTTATTTATATTCATTTCTTAGAAGTGTATATTATATTGTATATAATATAAAAAGTGTTGATGAATTTCTTGCGTTCAATTTTTGCTCAATTTTTTTAATACCTTTATGAAAATAAATATTAATTTTCTATAGTTTGTTTTTATACCTTAAAAATATTCTGTCACGTTTGATGAATACGTTTACTTATTACCTTTGCCTTTTATACACTGACACCTAATTGTTTGAAACTTGAACACATACGTTCTTATGCTTTACCCGTTTATATACAAACTTTTATAATGGCAGCACTTAGTACCTATGAACTTAAAGTATTTATATTTTAGTGACATATTATATATATATATATAAAAATGTGTGTGCTAAAAGTATTTGAAAATATAAAACAAAATGATTTCTTGAAAATTTTAAGAACTGTATGAAATTGATTTTTATAAATGTTACCACATTAAATGATTTATATTCAATGAAAAAAAACGGATATCACGATGTCTTAATAAATTTTGTTGCAACGTAAACTGAATATTTGAAACTAAATGAATTTATAGTTATATAATTCTTTAGTTTATTTTTTATAAAACAAATTTACAAACATTCACATGTATGTGTCTGTGTATGTATGTATGTATGTTTGTGAGTGTGTGTGTGTATATATATATATAGCTCATAAAATTTTATATCAGCACACTGTTGAGTAAAATCTCAGCGAATAACATTAGATATTATCAGTTTTTTTCCTAAACTTCTTCCTTTTTTTGTTTACAGCTGTAATCTATTACAATTCACATTTTTATCTCTCCATCTTTAATAAGGTCTTTTCCTTAGTCTCCTTCTATCTTTTGGTCACTATTCTATCATTATTTTTGTCCATATTGTTATTTCTAACAAGCTTTATTTCTATACTTCTTTGAGATATTTGGAGCTGTTAAATGCACTTGATATTTAAGAGCCATATTTCACTCCCATAAATGAAAACAGGTAAAATAGATGTATTGATCAAAAACTCTTTTTTTAACATAGAGGGATATCTGTATTCATTATAGAGTCCAAATTGATACCATCCCATTTTGTTACCTTGTTAATTTTATCTGTAAATGCTCTTTAATGTTAATGAAATGTCGTAAACATACATAATTTTCCTTTATTTTACTTCTCTTTCTTTAAGTTCTATTCTGTTTTTATATGAAATTTCATCGAACATTATTTCTGTGCTTTATTAAAAAGAAACATTTGTATAGGGTGGTGCATAAGGAAACATGTATATAGTTTCTTTTTGAAAAACACAAATCTAGGCGTCATATTTGGAAGACCCTATATATATATATATATATATAATTTGTATGTGTGTTTGTGTGCAGTAATAAAATACAGTAAATACTTAAGATTATAGATTTGATATTGAAAGGAATTCATATTCATTAATTTAGTTTCACATTTTGCATATATCTTCAAGAACTAATTGAAATCGTTATACGTGAGAAGCAACTTCCGCGATATGAAATGGTACTCAATGGGAATAACCGGAAGGTTGATGCTCGTCAAAGGATTAAATTTTAGATCTTAGTGGTTTGCTGTGTAATGCCTGCATAGGAAGAGATCAAAGCGCAAAGATCGTAGAATTATGACTATTATCTTCATTGTTATCGTCAGAGAATTGTTTATACTGTGGAAAATAAAATTTAGATTGCATATATTTTTTTGTTATGTTAAAACAAATTCATATATTTTATTTAAAATAATTATATTTACATCATAAATATTATAATATATCAAATATACTTTTTTCTTACTATAATTTTGTTAGTATTAGAAATTAATTTATATTAATAAAGAAGGTATTTCAAAAGTCAAGAATTTTTAAAAAATATCCTATAATTTCTTATTGTTCACTTTTGCCAAATACCCATTGGAACATCAAAATTCATGTCATTTAAATTTAAATAATTGATAATACTTACAAACTCGTGTTACTATAGAATACTGTGTTGTTTAATTATAATAATTAATTTTTTATGTAATAAACAAGTTATGTTTCAATAAATAAAATTAATTAAATAAACTTCTATTGAATAAAAATTAAATCTTGAAATTTTTAAAATAATATCACATTCAAACAATTATATTTACAGTCTAACATCTTCATTTATTTAAAAAAAATAATTAAAAGGTATTTAATCATTTTTTGTATGATTTATGATATTGTATGTTAATAGAAAAATTATTGAAGCAGAAGTTAATCTAAAATAATTTTTTTAAAATAAGTTCTTAATTAGTATTTACATATGAGAAAAAATACAATACTCTATTGGATATAATTATTTGAAGACAAAATTAATTTGGCAGAGAATAAATGAATTAATATCATATCTTGCTGCATATTATTGCTTACTGATATTCCGAATTTGATAGTCCGGATGTTCCGGTCTACACCCTAAATCAGTGTCATGCCTTAAAGCGTTATGTCTTCACCGTTTGGTAGAAATATTCAATGGTCCTGATCGTAAACAAAATAGGAGACATTAAAGAGTCAGTTCTAGAAAATGTTTTTCCAACCAAATAAACGAGAAAACATATTTTTGTTTACCACACGGTTTCAGAACTTCATACATTCCGCAAGTAATTTATTCAGTTTCATTTTAATGGCTAGTTGATCTTGGAAAGTGTAACATATTTTTATTGCCATTATGTATTTTAATACAGATTTGCTCTATGATGTGACTATTAAAAATAGTATTAATATGTTTGAAAAAAAATTCATTTATTCACTCTAAATAAAATTTAAAGACTGTTTAGTTTATTTTAAAGTTAGTCTTTAAATATCATTTAAGCTATTCAATAATTGTATGGCCTTCATTTTTAAAAAAATGAAAGATTTTGTTATTTGCGAGGAAGAATCACAAATATAGGATTTTGTTATGATAAATTATATATATATATATCTTTTGAATTTCGCAGCTATGTACAAAAAAAAAAAAAAAGCGGAAGGGAGATACTTGCCAACCTAATATATATTTATCATAACAAATTTCCTCCATGTAATATATATATATATGTATATATATATATATAAATAGTTTGTTTTATATTATATTTTATTTAATATAAGTATTTGTTAATATTTTAATATCATTTATAACACTTTAAAAAAAAAACATTTATTAGTTTTAACTGAGTAATTACAAACTGCTGTTTAGATAATTTTTATATTCTTCATCTTTTAAGAAAGTTAATAAGATTTAGATAAGAATTGTGTTACACTACAAAACTTGTCACTCAATAGACAAACTTTTTAAATCTTTATGAAAATAAATTTTCTTCAGAATAAACTATTTATTTGCATTGTCTTCATATTATAATTAAAATAATGTTAATAATTGTATGAAATTATATTCTAATGACTGAAAGGATCTTCATTCTCAACATAGTATTTTTGTATATAAATGAAATATCTTAACAAATAATCAATAGTAGATTAATAGTAGATTTTTAAATTGATAAATAACATTTAATTATATACAACAAAAAAAAACTTAACGATTATCATTTTACAAAAAATACTAAATTTTGAACTTGAAAATACGAAAAAATTATTAACTTAGCCAAATAAATATATATATATATATATATATATATATATATATATATATATATGCAATATATTTAAATAAAACAATTCAATCGCAAAATTAATATCCTTAATCTATTCCGATCGTGAACGATCACTTTCGAACTTTAATAATTACAAGTTTAACGAAGAAATGAGCGGAGCCAGCAGGGAGCGTAACCCCTCGAGGGTTAGCCATTTTAGAGGGCATGGGGAGGAGCTCTCTGGTACATATACAATATATAAATAATCACATACAAAAAATATTTTAGCAAAATTCTTTTGTTATACTTACTTTATATTTTCATTGTCAGACATTTATGAAAATTTAAGTCTTTACCAATTTTTAATTGACATACATTGTAAATATATATTTTATGTAATTGAAAAAGTTATATTTTGTTTTAATTAATTTATATCATTAATATACTGAATATCTATTTTCTTTATAACTTTGAAAAATTTTGTGAAAATGTATCTTTTAAAAAATCGAAGGTAAATGTATAAAGAATACGAAAAAAATATACAAAAATAACTTGATTATATATTTTCGTCTACAATTTATTCATTTCGATGGATAATAATTCATTCATTTTGTTTTCGGTCCCAAAAAATGATTTATTCGTTTTGACAACCGATTAGATTTGACAGTTGATGGTTTATACGGCAAACTGTGATTATTGCTGACTACATTCTCCTCCACATCATTTTTTGTCAATATATTCTTTCGCCATTATATAACGCAGCAAAAAATCTATATGTATGAATATATTTTACGTACACACACTCGGTCACCCAGACGTAATTACTATTATTTTTTAATTACCAGATTGTCAGTCATTCTGACATAGAGCTCTAACTGGATTTATTACCTGACTGCGCAAAAGCACAATCGAGTTAACAGCATTGGTCATCCGCTAACGAAACAGTTATTGTAATACTATTTGATTTCATTTATTGTATCAAGGTTACTTTTAGTTGGTATAAATGTTTGAAAATGTATTTATTCAAAATTTAGTCCATTTCAAATTTATCTATATATTAGCAATAATAAAAAATGGCATAGCTTAGCAGTGTGCTATTGACATTATTATATACAATGTTAATAAATTCAAACACTATAAATGTTTATTGCATTTATTGAGTTAAGAATTATGTAATAATAATAATGTAACACATGCATGATTAATATATATATATATATATTGATTATAATATTAAAAAAAAAATTATAGATTATATAACTTTATATTTTAATACAAAAAATTATCATAATTTTAAAACATAATCCACGTATTGATTATAAATTAAAAAAATCTTTTAAATAGTAGCTAATAAATATCCTTATTAATATTTTACTATTAAAATGAGGTTCTATGTATTCCATTACTTTTTCTTATATTACATTTATATATTTTTCTTATATTACATATATATATATATATTTCTTACATTACATATATATATATATATATATATATATATATATATATATATATATATATATATATATATATATATGTATGTATGTATGTATATATGTATATATATGTATATGATTTTTTTTTATTTATATTCATTTGAAAATAAACTAATTTGTTATTTGCTTCAAAATGCGTGAAAACATAACAATGAATGTTAAGAGGTAAACAAAAGCCCCATTAGTTTTTATTTTCAGTTTAAATGTATGTTATAAAATGGAAAAGTCTTAAGAGAATTTATTTATTTGTAATGGAACGTATACAGCCATGATTGTATTCATTTTAGGTATATATATAAACATATACATACACACACAAATATATATATATATATATATATGTATGTATGTGTTTATATGTGCTTTCGTGCATACAAATATACTAACTGATTACTTACTCAAATGTACTAAAAAATAATGTATAATTATTTAAAAAAGAATGTTTTATAAAGCAACAAAATAATTGTCAATTTCTTAAATTTATATGCTAAACAACTTCTAAATATATATTTGAGAACTTTGTTTATTAAGTGATACTCCTTGCCAAAATATACAAATTTTGAAGAAAGGTGTTATTAATGAATAACAATCATATCTCGAAACTTAATAATATTATTTATTACATTAATATAATTATAAGTGACAATATTAATATGCAGTGGCATCCAAAACATGTTTACTATCATTTTAAATGAAATTTATTCCCTGCATGTGTGGGAATTAGAATCATTTTGATAAAATTGAAAGTTTTGTTGATTCAGCTGTCTGGCCTATATATTATGAAGCATAGGTTATTAAAGTTGATTTTTTTAAATTACTTTAACAAGTGATTAGATGTACTGTATTTTGTTGCTGTCACATTATCTCTCTCTCTCTACATATATATATAGATATATATATATATATATATATATATATGTATATATATATATGTGTATATATATATATGTGTGTATATATATATATATATATATATATATATATATATATATATATATATATATATATATATATATATATACATATACATATATATATACATATATATATATATATATATATATATATATATATATATATATATATATATATATATATATATATATATATATATATATATATATATATATATATATATATATATATATATATACACGAGGGTAGTTTGATAAGTATGATAAATTTATTTATTGTTTAATTCAATTAATTAATTAAATAATTAAAATTTTTCAATTTAGTTTTTCATACTTTTTTACCATACCTATCAAACGACCCTCTTATTAAATGCCACTGTTTTTTTTTTAAATCACTATTAAAATAAGTTTATTGTGAAATAGTTTATTGTCATTTCGAGTTTTTAAAAATTTTATATTTTAATGTTTATTACATTATGTAAGATTATATACATATTAATATATCCATTTTAGAAAAATGAATTCAATTAATAATAAATATAACTATTTGTCAGCTGTTAAGGCAATTTAATTTTGTATTTGAAATATTGATGAAAATAAAAATAATTTAAATCTTTTGTTTGGTTTTTATATGAAATCAAACTGCTACTTTTGGATAATTTTTAATTTAATTTTAAATATATTGTGCCATCCAAATGTGACGCCTATTTGTATTTTTTAAAAATAAACTATACACATGTTTCCCTACACACCACCCTATACACATGTTTCTTTTCAATGAAATACAAATCTAGGGGTCAGATTTGGGTGACCCTATATATATATATATATATATATATATATATATGTACATAAAAACTATATTTTCTAATTACTTAAAATATTTTTAGAATACTTACATTCATACTAAAATATCTCAATTTATTTACTGAAAATACAAATCTATTTAAACGTCAATTTAATAGAGTTTTAATTTTTTAAATGCGATAAGAATTGTAACTTTATCAAAATTACTCGATTTTTTCACATATATTGTACTTATTGATAATACTTATATATATATATATATATATATATATATATATATATATATATATATATATATATATATTATCTGTCAACTGATAGTGAATAATAATCAATATTGTAATATGTGAACACAGCTGTATATTCCTATGACGTAAATTTAAAACTATCGAATTGTGTGTAACAAATTTCAGTTCATTTACCCAATGATTAAAAATATTTATTCAGATATGTTCACATTCACCCACGCTCGTACGTACATGTACGTAATATAAGTTTGTATATTACACACAGTCATACATATACACCACATACATATAAAAGATCATTCAAATGTGACGCCTATATTTGTGTTTTATTAAAAAGAAACATGTGTATACTTACCTTTGGTTCTTCTTAATAGAACACATCTAGGAGTCACATTCGGATGAATATGTGTATATATATATATATATATATATATATATATATATATATATAATTAATTTATTTGGTGCGTTATTTTATAGTTAATTGTATAAATAACTAAGTAATATATTATATTTCAAATATTTTCATAATAAAACTACTAATAATATAATACTTAAATTAAGTTTAATATTAACTAGTGCTTGATAAAATATATCTAAAAAAAGGCAATTTCCTCCATGTAATCGGTTATAAGTAAATATTCTACTTTCATCTGTAATAATTTTTAAAATATTTTAATTTTTGTATTAAATAAAATGGAGATAAAAAATCTGATAGAAATTGCATAAATTTAAAATTAATGTTATCATAATATTTTAAGTATAATGGTAACAAATGTATTAATCTATGTACAATGGTAACAAATGTATTTCTAATGAAAATTAATATAATAGTTTGTATTAAATCAAGTAGTTTTAAATATAAAAAGCATAGAAGAAATAACTGTAGTTTCTATTTAAAAATTAAAAAATAAAGTAGAAACGAAAAAAACAATCAAGTTATTATAAAATGAAAGTCGATATTTTTCTATCGTATAAAAAAATATTTATAATATGGTGTACTTTTTAAAAGAGATAAATGTTATTTTTCTTTATTGAGTAAAAATTAATTTAAATTTTGTTTATAGTTTATAAAGAAAAATGTAACTTTATAAAAAATATCTATACAATTATTTGAAATCCATGTTAAAAATATAAAATATTGTTAAAAATTATATTTCCGAAAATATAAGAAAAAATAAATTCTTAGGGGAAATAAAATTAATAAATATGTTTTTCAATTTTTGTTGTAGTTGTTATTGATGTAGTACTTGTGAGATAAAGAGGAAATTTTGATATTTATCTACTCATAAAAGGAACTTTATAACTACCCATAAATCACTTGAAGTCGTAATCTAGGTGCGAACGGTGTAAAAATAATAGCTATATTACTCCAGTATTTATTTTAATGTCGAAATGTATTTAAAACTGAAATATATATGTACGAGGGTCGTTTGATAAGTATAGTAAATTTATTTATTGTTCAATTTAATTAATTAATTTAATTAAATATTTCAATTTAGTTTTCCTTATTTTTTTACCATAGTTATCAAACGACCCTTGTATAAGCATGTATTTATATATATATTAATATTTTTCTTTATAACCTAACATAACTCTTTATGACATAATTCTGACAATTAAATATTTGATTATGTGATAATCTAGATACTCAGTATAGCTAAAAAAAATGTCAGATATTAATGAATTATAGTTATCTATTTTTACATGGTATCCGTAACTTAATAATTTCGTCCTCTTTTATGTATATTGTTAAGTTAAAGTTTCATTAATAAAGTAAATATATTTAATATAATACAAAATTATACTTAAAATTTGTTTGATTTCCGTTTTTGATTTTTCATAATTCGATATTTCAATTCTACTAATCTTCGATCTCAATTAAATCTAATTATATCAACACATAATTAAATAATATACATCACAAACTATTATTAAAATATTTTGAAATCTATCCAAATTATTTTACATTAACATAGTCATTTTTTGATTAACTTAACGGTTGTTCATTAAATAGTTATTGTTAATGTTATGATGAATATATTTAAAAATCTAACAATTACTGAAAATATTTTTATTTTTTAAAACATACGAATTTAAAACTCAAAACTGAAATTATACTAAATATTTTAGAAACATCTTTATTTTTTTATCATTTTAAATCAAATTCAGTTGTAATGATTTATAATTATTTCTCTCTCTTTCTTTCTTTCTATATATATATATATATATATATATATATATATATATATATATATATATATATATATATATTACAATAGCAAATAGCACTTTGAAATATTATAGATTTTAAATATCAATAAATAGATTGGAATGTACAAAAAGAGAGTAAACTATTAAAATTAGCAAAAAAAGTTCTTCTAATTACTCATTTGTCAACACTGCTTGATGCTCTTCGATATATTTTTCCATTTCTTCATCAATCATATTGATGAATTCGTTTCCACCAACTAGATAAGAGTAAAATGGACCAGCATGAGTATAGAGGACAAAAATAAATAAATCATGTACTGAGTGCAAAAGGGAGGGAAGGTTTCACCATGTTACATAGAATGATATGGAATTTAAAACTTATGAATCGTTTATTTTTAGAATTTTTCATTTAATATTTTCGAGTCGATAGACTGGGAGGATAACTGAAACCACGGAAACCAAATTCGCGAATACGGAGGTTCTACTATATTTCATTTTTTTTGTACATTTACAGCTATATTTAATTCATTTGTATAATATGTTGTATCATTTTCTGCTGTTGATTATTTCGGAATTTATATTGAAAAATTTTTTTTTGTTAACGATTTAAGTTTCTGATAAAAACAATTATCTTTCCATAAATTCGTGTCTGTATGTTATCACAAAATGAAAACATATCCCTGAGCACAGTTATAGAAACATGGTACAGAATAATAGATATTATTAGAGATAAATATATATATATATAATTTAAATATAAATATAAATATTAAATATTATATTAAAATGTAATAAGACATGTAAAACAACAAATATACTATTAAAAGTGTTTAATTTATAAAATAGTTACGATTTATATTTATTAGTAATTTTCTGATCAATTTAAAATAAAAAGTAGCTTTTATAAGAATCAGTTTTTTAAGTTTGATTTGAGTTACAATATTTGAAACATTATTCGTGTACTTTTTCTGGCGAATGAAAAAACGACTTGAATGATAATAGTGAAAAATTACATAAAATAATTTTTCTATAAATATGTTAATTTAAAAGTCTTTTGTACTACTGATATAAAGGATTCAATTATTGGCCAATTTTATGCATGCATCATGAATTTATTAGTTTAATTGAAATAGAAAGAATTGGAACATGTTTTGTTGATGACAAATTGACTAAAGTACACAACGATAAATTTTATAATACCATCTGATTGCGGTAGACAGAATAATAACATCTAATCTACCTACATCCAACGCAACAATCAACGAACAGCCTTGAAATAGCGCGGTGTCTTTTTCAATTAAGTTACCAAGTTGTACATTAGCTAATCTCAGATAAATACTTTAGTAGTATTTTTATTAAATTACAGCGTCTTTCGTACAGTTTTTCTGCTCTTTTCGTGTTTCATTTCTCACGATTGTTATAAACGTTTTTATATTATTTGTAGTATTTTTTTTATAAATATAAATGCAATATATGTTCTGTATAACATTTTAAAAGTTGTAATTCTTACTTTTTGTTATATTAGAGTTATATATTTTGAAATTATTATAAAAATGAACAATACATTAAACTGAAACAATTGTTCTGTTATTATATATCGTATTGATTGTACTCAAAATAAAAATGATAATAAAACCATTTATCATTTTGATATATATTTTATTTTAAAATGATCGGTATTTTCTTCTGAATA
Organism: Neoneuromus ignobilis; assembly: GCA_029203775.1. Classification (NCBI taxonomy): domain Eukaryota; kingdom Metazoa; phylum Arthropoda; class Insecta; order Megaloptera; family Corydalidae; genus Neoneuromus; species Neoneuromus ignobilis. The sequence continues at coordinate 34,064,348 of CP092087.1, forward strand.
TTATTTTCTAAACTAATATATAAATGTTGATGTACTGTATCGATGTCATGAAAGAATTTAAATGTTAAAAGACAAACAAAATTCAATTTTACTGCCTTGCATATAGAAAATACAGTTGATATTTCACAAAAAATATTACTTAACGACCTTTATATATATATATATATATATATATATATATATATATATATATATATATATATATATAAAATACATATGTGGTTTAGTTTGTATGTAATTTGTTTTACTAATGTAAAATGTAATTATTTTAATATTAACTAATAAATCGATATTTTATATCGTCTCTTTTAAATAAAATAAATATAAATATGTTATATACTAGTATTTGATAGTTTTTTCTATTAAATGTATATTAAAGTATAATTTTTATGTTGCATAGAAATTAACAAGCTGATGTATTATTATACAGTAGTGTCCCTAACAAAATGAATTGGCGTTATTTAATTTAATTGCATTAGTAAATAATTTACATATTAAAAAATATGTAAATTATTAATTAAAATAATTGAAGATGATGGACAATTATAATATAATATGGATTAAAAACAATTATTTAAATATCTAATAAACTATCGAACAGTGAAATAAACACGTCAATGCTAATTGTTTATATATGTATATTGTATATTTTTTATTTATATCACATGTATTTTTTTAATATATATTTACATCTCTCTCCCACTTTATATATAGGGTGGACCAAATAAGACTTAGAAATTTAGACATACATTTCTTGCTTTCTCTCATTTACTATTCTTTATTCTCCTTCAGTTTTATTTGAGTCTCTCCCTCTCTTCTCTCTCTCTCTCTCTCTCTCTCTCTATATATATATATATATATATATATATATATATATACATATATAAAGAGTAGGGATAAACATTATATAATTACAATATTTGCTTCGTAAAAAAATAATTTTATGATTATAAACCAAACCAGATATATTTAGTATATTTTTTTTTATTTCATCATGTACGTTTATTTTGATCAAGATTGTTTTTTTATATACTAACAGTGAACACAATATTCAATATAAATGTTAAATTATTGCTGTTATTCAATTTTTTAGTAAAGTTTTGTCAGTAAAAACTATTTTATAATTAATGTTAGTTCGAAGGTCATCAGTAATTGTATGTGTCTTGTTCAACAGTTTATTTCATTGTATATTCTTTTTTTGATGATTTCAAATGTTCATAAAATATTTCTATTCAATCAAAAAGGTTTATTTTATCACTCTTAATACTTCTTTATTTCTCCATAAACACAAAGTTTCATTTCCAAAATTAACGTTGTTAGAACATTTTTTTTTTGAATTTATACCTTCCTTTTTCTTAAAACTTTCCTTAAAATAGTTATTATTCTATCATGTCTCAGAAGATGTTTACTTAAATTTACGTAATTGTTTTTCTTTTCTTTTTATTTTAACTACTTTTTTATGTTAACTTTTAGTTCTTTGTTTCTCTACTTTATTTAGAGCACTTTGGTTAAACTTCTAATTTTAGCTGCTTTTTACTATTTTCTATGAATTGAATGTTTTAAGTTTTTTCTTATATTTATTAACGTTTGCTTCATTTTCAACAGCACATTTAATAAAGACGCTATCAAAGTTTTTTTCTTGTTCATATTTGTATATCTGCTGATTATAAACTGTCCTTTATTTATAGAATTTTTTTTCAGGTAATTATGTTATTATTAATATTAATTTTCACACAAACACACACACACACACACACACATATATATATATATATATATGAAATCCATTAAAATTTTTATAATAAACAATTTTGTACATTTAGATTTAATTAATCGACAAAAGTTTTAAATGTATTTGTGTTATGCTTTTAATATTATTTTTAAATCTCAAATGTATTCTTTTATAAAGATTGATAATATATGTTACAATACCATACGAAGAACGATTATAAATATTTAAATAGAAATATTCATTGATATATGAGAACTTTGATAATTGAATAAAGCAAACAAAGCGAATGGGAATTGGAACATTCCTTGAAGCAAAGTAAATTACAAAATAAAAGCGAATTTCAGTTACAAGGTATGAAATATATTTAATATTATGTTAAGGTTCATATTGGTATTTTTACTTATAAATTAATATCTTCTATAGTTTTTTTATTATTCTAAAGATATAAATTTTTATAAAATATGAGATTTTTAATGACATTTTAATTTTATTTCTTTAAATGCTTTAAACAGTTTAATAAAAACTAATCAATATAAAAAATTCAATTAATTTCTGTTATTTTTTCATAACTAACAATTATTGTTTTCAACCTTGAAATTCTTTATATGATTTGCAATCTCTGATTATTCTTTAGGTATTATTTTTTTGTGATTTTATTGAATATTATGTAGTAATTATTTAATCTTATTCTCTCTAAATCTATTTTTAGTGACATTTTTTTAATCGCGTGCAAAACATGAGCTTTACATTGTTGAATATAATAAATTTAAAAGAGAAACAAAATTTTAAGAATAAAAAGGTTTTGAAAACAAATGTTATTTTACATGGAGTACTGTGAACTCAATATATATAATAATTGTAAAATATATGATATTTATTCATCAGTTAATGATATTTCATAATATCTTACAATGATATTGAATTAAATAATAAAAATATCAAATGATTTGAACGGAATATTCAACTTGAGAAATATATGTCTCAATCACCACGAGACCTGTTGAAGATGTATTTCTAAATTAATTAGTGGTTTTTAATTATGTTTATATAGGTAGCCCAAATGAGACTGAAGGAAAAAAGAATAGTAAATGGTAATATGCATGAAAATTCCTAAATTTTCAGTTTCATTTGGGCTTCCTATATAAACATAATTAAAAACCACACACATACACACACACACACACACACATATATATATATATATATATATATATATATATATAATATCATTACCCTTTTACCAACCATTGTTGTATGAAAGTTTCTCTCAAAACTTTCAATTTCCAGTAATTCAATGCCTTTATTTTCCATTCTACATGAGTAATTTTTTTCTTTTGTGCGGTTTCTTCTTACTATGTGTCTAGTTTATACCCATTTTAAATTTTTCACTCTTGTTATAATACCCTTAATTTTGGTTCTCGCGAGTACCCTCTCATATATATATATATATATATATATATATATATAAGAATAGAATGAAAATCATAATTTAATTCATGTCCGTATTTAGATAATATTTAATTTTAATTAGTATAATAAATATATATACCGAAAATGTTACTTTATTTGTTTGAATAAAATAAATATTATATATATATATATATATATATATATATATATATATATATATAAAATATGTACGTATGTATAGATATGTATAATAGGATGAAATTTTGTTAACACTTGATTTATTGTTTGAAATTCTAATTTCATATTCATTTCGAATCAGTGGTTGAATACAATAGACATACTCTTATTTCACATTTATGTTACTTAGAAATGTATTTAGTTCAAACTAATCCAAAGTTCATGAATTGTATATTAATTTATTATTCGTCGTTTTACTATATTATACAGTTACAGTTACTTTTGATGTTTATTAGAGAATAATTAAAGTCGAATAGAGTTTGTTACGCTCACATAACCGTCTATCAATGTTCAAAAAGAAGTTCGTTACTGTATAATTTATACGAAACATGTAATCTTGTATAATGAATATGTTTTTTTAAGCAGCTCGTGAAGCACATGTGTGAACTGAAAAGATGAAAGCACGTGGCATAATTCGGCTCTAAATAAACATCGTTGTTTTCATTTGTAGGTATTATGGCTGACTGTTTTTATATGTTGGCATTGGGCAGTTATTGAAATAACATTATTTCAGTTTGTTATTTTTTAATAAATGAACTGTTGATTGGTATGTTGTTCACATTTATGTATAAAAATAATAAAATTAACTACAAATTTTCAATGAATGGAAAATTGACCAATATGTTGATATGGACATTCATTTTGAAAATAATATTTACTTTATTCTATTTATTTTTCTTTAATTGCGATATATAATGTGGAATGAGTGAATATTCATCCCCTATATGAAAAATTTAGTTTACTAATACAGTAAAAATATTTTTTCATTTTTCAATAACACTAACTAAAAGATCTTGAGCAACAGTTATATTTAAAGTTATTTTATATGCGTATATTTATTTAGTGCATATTATTCTACAAATTCAATTTTTTTCAAAGAATAAAATGTACACGTTATTTTATATTAAAGTTTTATAGGTTTAACATAAATAGATATATTAATTTAGTGCAAATAATACTAGTTACTTTTATTATTTAGTTTTGCATTTATTGTAGTAAATAATAATTGAAATTTTTTTGGCTTCAAGGAAATATCTCGACATTTTGATCTTGACTTATAATATTTTTTGTATTTTAATATTGTAAATAAATTAATAAATATTGTTCACCAATAACAAAATTTTATTTCATAAATTACAATTATTTTAAGTATAAACAGGAAGTTATAAAAAATATTATCTTTTAATAGTGATATGTAAAAAATAATCGAATAAGTTATAAACTTTGTCAATATAGTAAAATAAAAATTATTAATTTTTTTATATATTTCATTATGTCAATACAAAAAAGCAACAACGCACACAGAATTTATATTTTTGAGAGAGAATCTCTTTTTTAATATTTCAAAGTTTAATATATCTATCTATCGATTTATATATATATATATATATATATATATATATATATATATATATATATATATATATGTATGTATATATATATATGTGTGTGTATAAATGTAAAACGTAAAGCAGAAATATTTGTAGTACATATAATTTAGTGACTGTCACGGCATCTTGAAAATTTTCCCTCGTGCATATTGTGGTTTCTGCTACATATTTCATAATTCATTTACATATTGTTTATATTTTCGATGGTAACTAGCGATTAGGCTTAAAACTGATTAATTGCTTATTGTTTAATTCTGAAAATGATGTGGTTATTGATATATACATTTTTAATTTTTAATAAAAAATGTTATTGATATATGTATATACATATTACTCTTCTATTGTATTAAAATCATATATTTTATTATATTAAAATATAGCATTTAATTAAAAATGAAATACCGATCTTCAATAAACAAAATTAAAACTCCAAAATTTATGTAACGTCTCGTTTTATAAAATCACATAAAGTTTGATAATTAATTTAAGTTTCACAGGGAAAATAACAATGGGATTTATTAATTGTTTGTGTTTTATTAAATGTTGGTTTTTAACGCGAAATAAATCGTGCGTTTTATTAACGAGTTCACAGATATAAAATAAATATTTGATAATTTAGTGAAATTTAAACAGTTTAATTTAATGCGATCGTGATGTTTAAATGAATCGTAAGAACGGAATTGAATTTCAGGCAAATAAATTATCGATATTTGAATTTTCATTTAATATTAAACTTTATCATAAATGGTAATATAAAATACATATTTAAATATACTGTATATTTCTATACATATGTTTATATATATATATATATGAATAAATATTTGCATTTATGATATATAAATATGTTCTAAATTTAATGAAACTGTTTCAATAAATTAACTTTGTGTCAACATTTAACAGATCATAAGTTTCACATATAAATATACTTGTCTGACGCTGAATGCAGAGTAATGCCTTGCATTATATTAATAAAATACTTAATTTTAATTACACGTTATTTCTAATAATATAACCCTTTGGTAATTTTTGTTATGAGTTAATATTGTTTAATGAATTGATATTTTCTTAATTAAAAATAGGTATCAGTTATAAATATAAAACTAAAGAATATTGGAAAGATCTACATATTTTATTTGTTAACAAGTATTTAATAAAATTAGTTCAATAAAATCTATTTTTATACATATATAAAACTCTCGAATAATATACACTATAATTATATGTTCTAAAAATCTAATGCAGGATGAAGACCTTTTCCAAAATTTTTCACTTCGATCGATCCAATACCTTCTTCTTTTATTCAATTTTGACATATTTACTTATCGTTCTGTCTTATCCACCAATGAACCTCTCCCTAGGTCTTTTCATTTATATATATATATATATATATATATATATATATATATATATATATATATATATAGGTTTGTAATCAATAACTTTCTTTGTTTATCAATGGTCCCTTCTTCTTAATATATGACCTGCCTATTTTCATTACAAACTTTTTGCTTTTGCCATAATATCCATAATTTTTATTTTCTTTTTCGTCTATTCTTTTTTGATATATATATATATATATATAAATATATATATATATATATCTATATATATATATATATATATATATATATATATATATGTCATGAAAATGATAAAATATATTGATTAATATTTAAAACACAAATGGAAATTAATATAATGGAAAAATTATATTGTATAATCGGTTGTTCATTATTTTCTCAATGTTATTATTATTTTCTGTACGCCGGTTTTTCTTTGAATTGATAAACGTTTTGAATAAATGTAAACTGTTCGTAAATTATTTTCCACTGTATTGTTTGAAATGAAAATATTCAAAAACATAGTTGTAGAAAGGTATATTTGTTAAAATTAATATGTACATAAATGAGCCTACGTAATAAACATGATAAACATTCAATTATTTACGAGTCGTATAATGGGACTCTCGAGGAAGTTCTAGCATGGCTACCACCATCAGTTGTGTTTTGTTTTTAACAGACAAGATCTTCATAGAAGACTATAGGCATACAAACTTCTGTTGTGTTCGCAGTGTCCTTTTTATTTATTAAGAAAGTTCGCCAACGCAAGAACTTGAATTTATGACTGGCTTACATTCTTTATAGCTTTTTTATAGCGCCCGTCAACTTGATGTAAAATTATATTATACCATTTTTTTGTATTTTTCGCGGTTTCCTTTTATTTTTCTCTTTTTGACCAGGATAGGTTATTAATAATAAGGCATACGCGTATGTAAGGGAAATATATAACAAATATTATTTATTTAATAATCAAAAGAAAGACGTGTCCATATAGATGAATGACCACATTTTTAGAAGAAACCTTTTTTTGATTTAAAATTCAATGAATTTGCAATGAAATTTAATTTTTTAAATAGATTTGAATTATAATTATATAATTATATTTTAACATCTTTTAAATAAACAATATATAGGCATGTAAAATGATTATATAAAATTTCTTATATATATATATATATATATATATATATATACACAAAACACATAAGTCTTGGCACACATTGGTAACATAAGCAATTTATTGATATAATTCAATGAAGTCGTTAAATTAAAAAAAATATTTAATTGAAAATAAATATAATGAATACTATATAATAAATAAATTTAATGTATATTATATTTATTTTTAATTAAATATTTTTTTTTAAAATTAACGACTTCATTGAATTATATCAATAAATTGCTTGTTACCAATGTGTCCCAAGACTTATGTGCGTTTATGTATATATAAAAAAATTACTAAAATTTAATTTTTTTACTTCTTAATAAACTATTAATATTTTTATTCCTTTAAATGTTTGAGTTTTACTTATTAACATTTATACGAGAAGACAAATCTTAAATATTTTATTATTATTACTTTAAAACTGATAACTAACTTTATAACTTACTAATTAAAACCAACTCTCATACAGACTGACGACTTATATTTAACATAAACTCAATGCTATATTGTATTTTGTATTAAGGCAAAGTAATTCAACACAAATTATATATATATATATATATATATATATATATATATATATATATATATATATATATATATATATATATATATATATATATATATATATATATATATATATATATATATATATATATATACGTATGTATAAATATACAAAACGAGAAAGAAAAAGAAAAGAATAAAAGTAAAGATATAAATTTGGTCGTAAATGAATTATATTTCCATTTATTTTCTTTTCATATAAGAAATATTGATATTTTCAAAATTCAATGAAATCATTAAAATTTATTGATAACGAAATTCATGAACTACGTATATATATCCAAGAAGACTTGTGATAAGTAAAAGTACCATTAAAATTTAAGTAAATATATAATGTGAAAAATTAAAAACATAACACAGTTAATTGTATATATCAGGATAAAAATGTTATATAAAAAATAAGTTCTTTTAGATTTTTTCAAGAATATGTATTACGAATAATATTTTCAATAATAAACATAATTATTTTGATGAACGAATTCTTTTCGTTCATCTAACATCTCTTGGTTTAAAGTTGAATGATATTCACTGGTTTTCAAACTGACATTAATCCATATCATTATTTCTTTTAGGAATATCTTCAATTAAAATTTCTTATCAATGTTCATGCAAAATCGGTAAATTGAAAATAAAGTTATTCAAGCTGAATGAAATATTAATGATGATCTTTTTGATACAAATATAATATTTTTTCATATAAATTTAACATTTTATTTACGTTTCTTTAAAACCAATATTTATTTGTATATTATATATACTAATATATTTTATATTTACTGTATCCATATATATATATATATATATATATATATATATATATATATATATATATATATATATATATATATATATATATATATATATATATATATATATATATATATATATATATTATGTTGTCAAGTATCTCCCTTCCGCTTTTTTTTTTTTTACATAGCCGCGAAATTCAAAAGACAAAAAGGCGGAAGGGAGATATTTGACAACCTAATATATATATATACAAAAAAAATGTATTTATTATGACATTAAAAATATTCTCTAAATGTGATATTAAATTAATTCTTTTAAATTACTTTATATTTAAATATTTAAAATTCAAATGTTCCAAAGATCTTTTATCTGTTCTTGACTGGTTAAAGTAAGAATATAATCCAGCGGTAAGAAATGTTAAATAGTGGAAAATTCTTGAAAAGGTAATAAAAGTAATTTTATTATATCTTAGAACTGTTATGATGATTTATTAGTTTTTTATTTATTAAAAAAAATTTAAGTCTCATCTATAATGCTGACGATGATATATATATTGTATATATATATATATATATATATATATATATATATATATATATATATATATATATATATATATAATATATATTGTGTTCTCTTAATCAGTTAATCTTATTAATTCTCAAAAAGGATTTGTCTTTATCTTAATGACAATATTTTTTATAGAATTTAGTAACTATTTCTTGTAATTACATAGAATTTTAACGTTACTTTAATATTTTTTTAAATATAAAATTTCTGTAAATCCATTAAATTGTGTGAATTTTTATTACTTGTTTACTAAAAATATTATATACTTGAAAAATATAGTTTGTTTCAGTTAGTATTTATTCACATTTTTTTAGAAATATATATATGTGTGTATATATATATATATAAATATATGTACACACACATACATATATATACATATTTACTATTGTATAATAGTTTTCTCTTTCAAAAATCTATAAATAATTAAATCATTTGAATATTTCTAACTAAAAAAAATTTAAAGGTAATTCTTTTCCATTATATTCTTATAACATAAATATTACCAGAGAATAATAAAAAAAATTTTTTTTTGACTATTTTTTTAATTCATACTAAGAAATAACGGAATTTATAACGATATATTATTACGTTAATAAATTTGTTTATATTTTTGAAACGTTCCAATATCATTGCAATCAATATATTTTGCCAAAAATCTTATAGGTAAAAATATAAATACTTATCATAATGTATCCTTTTTTTAGTAAATTAAATTTATATATAACATAACTTTGTTTATAATGATTTGCAATTAAATTTGAATACATCTATTATCATCCAAATAGAAAGTAACCAATATACACACATTACTTAAATCAAAATTATTTCCAATTTCTTATTAACTTAATGTATTTTAATTTTCATAAAATAATTGTAAACTATTATTTATTTGAAAGCAAAAAGAAAGTTATAAAATAACCTTTTTTATGATAATTTTATTTTCAAAGAAAGTAAATTATTATAATATAATATTTGAGCTTTTTCATACAATTTATTATCGAAAATATTTCTCACCTAATTTTTTATTTTTAATAAATGATAATAAAAATAATTAAATATACCTTAATATACATACATTGATTTATATATATATATATATATATATATATATGAAAATATTTATGTGTAAATGTGCTTTGTTTATGAAATAAAAATGTTACAATAGTATTGTACAATCGTTATAAAATAGTGCACATTTCTTATATATGTTTTTGTTCAATTGTAATTTTTTATTCGTTAAAGTTTTTGTTAATGGTCTTTTTGCTTATCGTCTTAAATGATTACAGTGAGCTTTCTCGTCGTATCATTTAACATTAATTGTCCATTGTCAGCTATGATTCACTTCGCGTTAATTGTTGTACTGAAGTGTAGTGAAGTAGAAGTATGTTTCTGGAAAGGCAATCTTAATTGTCAACGCTATAAAACAGATAACAAGACTCTTTGAAACATCTTGTTATATAAAGCTTGTATGTTGAGGTGAAATTATTATACAATTATGTTATAACATTTATAGCGTGAATATATTTCAATAATAATAAAAAATAAACATATGTCTATATTTTGTAATAAATTTAATATAATCGTGAACTTGTAAACATTTAACAAATATATGCATATATCAAAATCACTGTTAATAAATATTAAAATTACATCGAGAGCTATTTGCAAATTTATGCCAATATATTGATTATATTTTAATGAAATATTCAATAATCAGAAAATTCATATATATGAAACGGTATTTTTATTTGTGTGTGGAAGATAACAATCAATTGTTGACATGCTTGAAAATTACGTACAATAAATCATTCAATGAAGCATTAAATCATCGTTTTTGTAAAATTAACTGTTCATTTGGACTTAATTATGAAATATTAATTTATTGAATTTATTAAAATAATAGCCTTTATATTTATTCGATTTATTGAGAAAATGATAGTTTTGATAAATTGTTATATAGCATGTTTAGTCTTACGTAAACAAATATTTTTTATATAGAGAAAATATTTGTTTCAAAGCTTAAATCATTAATTAACAACATTATATTGACGACTGTGTTACTCAGACAATTGCAATTAGGTGTTTTAAATTGTTAATATTTAAATTTCATTTAATTTTACATTTTTATTATTTGAAATTTTATTTCATTATTGTCTCAAGTAGTTATCTTAATAAAATAATAGAATGATCTTTTTTGTTGACGAATGACATTCTTTGGATACACATAAACACTTATATATATATATATATATATATATATATATATATATATATATATATATATATATTGGGAGTACAAATTCATTTGTGTACATATAAATAGTAACACCTGATTTTGAAATAGTTTGTAATTTCATACAAAATGTTCTTTGATATTATAACTATTTGCTGTTATTGGAAAATAATCGTATGCTTGTGGAAGTTTACGGTGACAATGCATTTATTATTTGGCATTACTCGAAATTAAAACGCAAGACAAATATTTATTGATTTATTCAAAAGCATAAATTATCTTTTAAAATAACTGGTGATGAAATGATCTTTTTAACGTTTTGTCCGGCTAATTTTTTATCAACATTGCATAAAGTTATGCTGTAAGGGGGCGTTGTGTACTATGAGCTTTAAAACCTGGTGATTCCATTATGGGTGATCAGTACAGACTGCAATTACTTCGTTTGAACCGTGCATTATTCGGCCGGAATATTACATGATAACGACATGACAACGCTCGGCCTCATGAAAAAATTTAGAAACGATCATATATTTTACCACACCCGCCGTATATATTGCTATATATATATATATATATATATATATATATATATGTAATACAAGATTTGTGTACATATAGTTTTTGAAAAGTGAATGATATTATAGTAACTGTTAAAAATAATCATTAGTAATAATATTCAATAAAGAAAAACAAATAACAAAAGATCTAGATTGTATTAAAAAATAAAAGTATATTTTAAAACGTATGTGAAATAATTTAAAAATTTTTTTTACAAAATTGCATAAATATAATATTTGTGACAATTATATGAAATTGAAATTAAAATATTTTTTTCATAAATATTTCTCAGGTACTATTTTTTGATACAACAACGATATTTACTTTACTGTAATGTTAATTCTAATCTATATATAGAATAATTATGAAAGTATTTGATTTTTTCATTTTAAAGTACATAAATTAGTAAAAAATACTAATAATAGTTTTTGTTATACATTCATTCATTTATATACGAGGGTCGTTTATAAGTATAGTAAAAAAGTAAGAAAAACTAAATTGAAAAATTTAATTAAATTAATTAAATAAATAAACAATAAATAAATTTACCGTACTTATCAAACAACCTGTGTATATATATATATATATATATATATATATATATATATATATATATATATATATACGTGTGTGAGTGTGTGTGTATCTGTTAATATATTTACTTTTCATCACGAAATAATTTTCTCTACTAAAATGATCTTTTTGTAAAATATAAATAAGAATAACATTTTTCGTATCTATAATGTGTTACAGTGACGTTATATACAAAAAAAGATGTAATATAACTGTCCTGCTTGGGTCAAAACTTCGTGACCTGAAAAAAACCGAAAGATTTTTTTATTAATCTTTCTACTTGTTGCTGAAGTACATTTTTTTGTTTAATTATAAGAAGAATCCTAAAAGTTGAGTTTTAGTTTATTTTTTCAAAAACTCTTTTCACATTATATATATATTTAAAAGATAATATTTGTGTGTGTAAATAATAACAATATAATTGGCGTCACACAGTATTTATACAAAGTATTCATTGTGGCTCTAGTTTTAAGTTAATAAATAATATATGGGAATATTGATTAGTTTCGTGTCGATTCATTTAACAATTTCGTTGATATTTACATTTAATGTGCATATTTTTAATTATTTACAAGCTTTATTTCTTTCTGTACATTTTTCTTTTTTATACTGTTTACTATTATTATTACAATAATGATAAATCTAACTTGAGTAAGCAATGGGTATTATTCGTATTTTTTAATAAAAAAATTTCAACAAGTTTAATTTTAAATTTTATCAAGTTAATATAATACATTCTGATGTAATTAATTAATTCTGATGTAATTCAGATATGTAATTAATTTATATTTAACTTGTTATTATTTAAATATCTGTATATTTGCATGTGTCAGGATATTTTGATATTGTAACAGAAAATTAATTTTTTTTCTAATAATTATATTATATCTTCAATATATTATAATTATGAAATAATATGTAAAACATGGTAAGTAATGTAATATTGTTATATTTATTTTCAAAAATACAATATAACAAAATGAAATTATATATGCCTACAAAATTATAAAAAAAGATATTTGACAGTTGAAACCCCAAAATTTTGAGAGATTATATTCCACGAATAGAAGATAATGACATTATATTCCACGACTGATGTTGATAATGATATGTATAAAATTAATGTTTTAACTTACATATCACATTTTTTTTAAATATTGCGTTATAAATGTCAGTAGTATATATATATATATATAAAGTAGAAGTTAAAAAATGTTTTTATTTATAAAAAAAATAGTATGAATATTTAAAACAATATAGTTCGTAATATAAATAAATATTTTAATGTCATGTTTTCTAATGAAATGTAAATATAAAAATAAAAAGTTCTTATAAAATATTTTCATAACCTTTAATATAAACGTTTATTTCCATTTAATATGAAATAAATTTAGTCTATTTCATAAAATATTTATATTAATTAATTCACATTTTTACATATTTTATATATATATATATATATATATATATATATATACATAAATCATATATTAAATATTTGAACGTAGTTGCTACTTTACAAGGAACTAAATAAATTACTCTTACAATTTTTATAATTAATGTTCTCATTTCCGACCTGATGAAGAAATCACAAAAATCTTATTAAAGCGTCATTTACACTTTACGAACACTAATGTTTCCGACAGAGAATCACAATTGTAACTTTAATATTGTATATTGATTTCTCGATTTCATCTCACAAAAGATACATTCTTGATTCGTTTTTGAGCAACACACAGTGAAAGGAAGAAATTTTCTAAAGAAATATTTTTCTCTTAAATTCTGTAACTATTCATAATTATTATTATTATCTAAATATAAAATTATATAATTTTATTTCATATATATATATATATATATATATATATATATATATATAATGTGTGTGTAATAATCGATGATAAGAATATAAAACCTTTTAGTAGTACTCAGTAAACTATTAACAAAGATCAGAAATAGTCAATAACAATTAGAATCTAAAAATAATTTACTTATTTGTAAATTTCATGTCTGAAATATTAAATAATTGTTGTTGTGTAGGTAAATTCGATATATTTTTCTAAAAAACAGTAAAAGGGTATTTAGTAGTTAAGAGATTAAAATAGAAGTATTTTTGAATGAAACGTTATTCAAAGTAGAAAATTGAATTTGTAGTAACTAGTTCTATTTCTTAATTTTTTAAATCTCTTCTTTCATGGGTTTATCATATTTTTGTCTATTATTGAGAGAATTAATTTTGGGATCAAAAATATTATTGTCATTAATAAAAATGTGTTAATATTTTCTATCTTATTGTTATTCCTTACATGTTGAATTTATTATATTATCCATTATTTATTGTTTATATTGAATTCATATTACTAAATATTTTTTAATTGAAACGAATTTTTTTTCATTTTAATCCAACTGATAATTTTTTAAATACATAAATAACGGATTTGTTAAAATAAAAATATAAAAATATGAATTATTAGTTATGAGAATATGTAATTAAAATATCTAGAATAAAAATAATACAATAGTATTTTTCATTATTAAAGATAAACAGGCTTGTTCTAAAAATTATTGCGTATAATTATCAACTAAAATTAATAAGAACTTAATTAAATAACAAAAAAATTGTTGATACATTTATTAGCAAAAATACTTATTTGAACAGGAAAATATAATTTTACTGTATTTATTCATCCTTTAAGTGTTTGTTTATGTTTTTGTTTAGTCAAGTTAAATAGAGCTTTGTATCAAAAGATTTATAACTAAATATGTTTATAATATATATATACACATGCAATTACACAAATGTTTCAATGTTATACTAACTTAAGGTTCACTATATTCATTGTGTATGAGTATGTGTTATTTTTTTTAAATATAAGTATAGAACTTATTTTTATTTTTCTCAATAAATGTTAATATGTAATTAATGATAAAATATTTAAGTTGAATATTTTATACATTCAATTTGGTATAAAACGCCATTCTCGACCATTGAATCAATTATAAGAAAAGTGGATACATTTTCTGTTCCATATAAATTAAACGCTAGCGTATAATTTATTAATCAAGTTTAATGGTATAAATTTGTGAGTTTTAGAATAAAAATAGCACAATCAGACTTAATGGCATAATTTAGTCAGTGAAGTAATTAAATATTTTTCTTTAAATTGTAGAACATTTCAGTAAGTGTTTATGTGCATTCTGTATTTAAATTTTTATTACATTTTTTATTATTATAAACTATTGACAAAAAGAATAATTAAGATAAGAAATATAAAATAATGATTTTTATTAATGAATTGAATAGTATATATATATATATATATATATATATATATATATATATATATGTGCAATTATTTATTTATACATAGAATTTGTTCAAAAAATAAATGTAAATAAAAAATGTTCAGTAAATAAAAAATGAATGCAAATATTTTTTTAACTATATTCTTAAGTGAAATGAGAGTCATCTTTTTGTCAGTTAACTTCAATATGTAAAAAATAAATTTTATATAAATGTGTCTCATATATCTGATCTATTTGGGAAATCACTGAATTTTGTTAACACTGCGCCTATTGAAATAAATGGTATTAAAGGAAATAACATCATATAAACCGAAAATTAACAATTTATTTGATTATAAATAAAAGTTTTTATATTCACATTTAATATAAATAATAAAAATAATGAAAAAAATATTTTAAATTAATATTCTTTTTTAAAAATGGGTTGTAGAAAATATTTTAGTGTATAACATAGACGGTTGAAAAAATATTTTTAAGAAGGAAAAACTTATGAACCTCTACAGCAAATAATAAAGTGGTTAGTAAATATGATGGTCAGTGGAAATAAAACTCAGAGAAGTGAAGGTAAAGGAGAAAAACTAGCAACAAAGAAGATCAGTGTATTGTTCACCTAGTAAAAGTCTGTTCTTTACCTCAAGGAAAATAAAACAAAATCTTAACTTTGAATAGAATAGTGTTATTAATAGAAGACATTTATTGGAAGTCAAGTTTTATACAAAAGGTCTTATAAAGTTTCTTGATTAATAAAGCAACATATGTTGCTTTATTAATCAAGAAACGTATATGAAGCAATTAAAATTTTTTGAATAATAATTCACTTCTAAACAAAAAAAAACGTTTTGTAGAGTAATAAAAGAAAAATAATTTTAGTTGATTCCAGAGACAGTCGATTGTGTAATTAGAGGCTTTTAAATTCAAAGTATATACTAAAATAAATGGCGAAGGCCTCATTAATTTGATTGAGAAAGTAAATAATCTATGTAAATATATTGCAAACAGAAATTTTATCACATAATGAGAAAGAAATGCCCTAAAGTGAATCTTCAAAAAAAGATAATGATCCCAGATATACCAGTTTAAGGAAAAAACAATGGTTTTGTAACATTAAAGTTCAAGTGACGGATTGGTCTGCCCAGTATTATCTCTCAATATTATTGAAAATTTTAACTTATTTTACTTTTTTAATTATAAAATAAATATCTGTTAAATTTTATTTAAAATCAATTTTTTTAAATTTGTATAATGTATGAAGTTTAATATATAAAGTATAAAATCTTATTCATTATTTATGTATTATTATATGAAATATATAAAAATAAAAAATTGCATAATTTGAAAATGTAACTAAAATGTATTATTAACAATTTTTATCAGGTAAAGTCTTAGGAAGATATGGTGTGCATATTATTGAATATAGAAGTTATTATTCACTTGAATAAATAGAGGAGAGTTAGTCTTCATCACAGTAGTTCATTATAATCAATAAGATAATTTGAATCAAGTAGATGTAGTGAACGATCTGTTTTGAATAATTAGATGATAAACGTTTATATATTTTTAATAATAGTTGTTAATATTCTGAATTAAATGCATACAAACGTATTAGTGACTGTATTATAATATTTATAAATTAACCAAAATATTATAATCTTTTCTGTTATATTTGTACGTTTATTATTAAATACAATATATTTTTAAATTTCATTTTAAAATACTTTTTTTCATAACAAAATACATATATTTAAGTCCATTTTTATTGCCTATTTTCAAAATAAAAGGAATATATAAATTAATGGAAAATAACACACATGCGTGCATACATACACACACTCACACATACACACACACATATATATATATATATATATTTATATATATATATATATATATATATATGTAGGGTCATCCAATTGTGTCTCCTAGATTTGAAAAGAAACATGAGTATAGGGTGGTGTATAAGGAAACATGTGTATAGTTTCTTCTGTTCCTTTTCAATTAAACAAAAATCTAGGCGTCACATTTGGATGACTGCATACGTACATACGTATATATATATATATATATATATATATATATATATATATATATACCAACTGGGTAGCACAGTGGTTTGCATCACCGTGTGTCATGCGGAAGATTGCGTTCGAATCCCAGTCGGAGAGTCCCTCATTTTCGAGATTTGTGTATGAAGGCCGACAACCTCATCTTGTAAAAAAATAACTGTCGAGAAGGGAGTAAACCCCGAATAAAAAAATCTTCACCAATCCATCTGGTCAGCGTGGTGAATATGACCAAATACCAGCATTTATTGAGACTCTCGTCCAGTAGTGGATCGATATGGGCTTTATGATGTGATATATATATATATATATATATATATATACCTATATAATGTGGTTAGGTTTTATATTTTGTTGTGATTTCTTTCGAAATATCTTATGCCTGAAGATCTAGATAAGGAGTTATTTTACTTCCTGAATATTTTACTCCAGATAAAACTTTGTTACTCGTTAGTAATTAGTCATAATCACCACGTTGGCACGGAGGGTTTATAAGGATTTTCATTCACTATTCACTTCCTTATATAGATTGTCCCTTATCTCGGCTAAGAGTATTTTCAGTTATTTGGAACATTTTTTAGTTTGTCCGTAGCATTCGAGGTATCCAGCTTGAAAAACCCGACTAATAGGTAATATATCATCAGCATAGATCTTCGAATTTTGGAAGATTCATCACCAATGATAAGGCTTTGTATTCACTAGGCGTGTATATATATATATATAATCATTATCATATTAACTTACATCAACTCCTTGCTGAGCAAAAGCCCCAATGAATATTACAATTTACTAGTACTTGGTCATACTCTCTAAGCTGACCAGATGGGTTGGTTAGGATTTTTTTATTTAGAGTTTACTCCCTTAGGCAGACTCCCTTCATTAAGTCTAATGAACCCTATCTGTCATTTATTTTCGACCAGGGATTTAACGCATTTTTCCCGCATGGTAGGTGATGATACTAACCACTGTAAAATTATATATATATATACATACTCAATTTTATAATGTTGATTTATTTTCATACTTAAAAATAAAGTAACATCAGATTGTACGATTACATTTCACAAAAATGTTACTAGTAAGTTTTTCATAAAATAATAAATACATAAAAATTACTATTCATGATTTTAATATAAAATATATAATAGTTTTATGAATTCTATCGCGGTGTTGAGCTTTAAAATATAATTTATTCATTTTATCATTCTCGCATCATATTTTAAATATCCATATTTGCATATTGATAAGTTATTAAAATATTCAAGTATTGGAACAACGTACTAAAATTATAAGTTAACAAAGTTTTTATCTAATGTTTTTAAATTGGTACTGTAATATAAATAGTAGATTAACTATTTTAGTAATCATAATTTGTAATAAATCTTTACTGAATAATATTTTTAATATAGATTTCATTGAAATACTTTTTGTAATACCTTTAATATCAATCTGTATATTTCTCTGTTTATCTATCTTTATATATATATATATATATATATATATATATATATATATATATATGTTTCAAAAGACCAGAAGAAGGAGATATTTGCCAACCTAATATATATATATATATATATATATAGATAGAGTAGTTTTGTTAAAAATCGTAGGAGTTAAATGTAAGATATAGACATAATATCAATCAAAGTGAAAAGTTTTGAGACAGCCATTCATTCAATAATAGATAGACAAAAGCTACTGTTCTTGATGTGTGTGTATACATACATACATACATACATACATACATACATACATATATATATATATATATATATATACATATTAAATTAAAAAACACATTATATTTGTAAAATTTTATTTTACACATTTTATTAATATTTCGTAAAATACAAATAATTGAAAATATTTCTTATTAACAATAATCAGTTAAGAATTACCATAAAACAAAAATATAAACTTTGTATAGAAATTTTGTTATTAATATCATTATTATATATTAAGGGGTTATACGCAGTTGCGAGGCGCAAAAACGACGTTTTTTTAGGAATTTTTTTTAGAAACAGTATTTATTTTACAATTATAAATTATGGTTATTTGAATAGATCCTACTTTCAAGAATAAAATAACATGTCGATCATAAAAAAATATTGAAGTGCACCGCTCCTGCAGACGATGTCCCGAACGACCTCCAAAAAAGGCGCTTGGCGGTGATCTCCATATCGGCGGTTTGGATTATTTGAAATCAAAAAATATGGTCAATTCTTTTAAAGGATAGATTAATGCAGGTATTGAACGAAGGAATAATAAAAATTTTCATTTTTGACAAAATGGCGTCTACTTGAAAAAAATTTTTCGTTTTTTATTAAAATTTTCGCTCCAAATTGTTTAAAAAAAATAGTAATAATTTTTGTAAACCTTATTCCTTCGTTCAATACCTGAGGAATATATTTGAGAAGATTGTGTGAAAATTTGAGACCGATCGGTTCAGCCATTTCTGAGATATCGAGATCACCGACTATGAAAACACCGTTTTGAGATAAACGCGTTTGAAGTTTCGGAAGTAGTTTACACATAGTTAAAAATTACTTACAAATTCAGGTGTATGTCCGAAAATATTTATCGGATTTACTTCAAATTTTCAGAGAATATACTCAAATATATGTGCATTCCGAAAATGCAAAAAAAAATAAAATCGATTTTTTGAAATTTCTAACTGCGTATAACCCCTTAATATATAATTTGTAACAAGTAAAATTTCTAACTCTACAAGTACAATCAAAATGCTTTATTTTCGACAAAATAGAATTTATTCTATTAAAATATATTTTATTTCTTTATCGAAATAGATTAAAATTATAAATAATATTTTTATATAATGTTGTTTAAAAATTATTTATAACTTATCTTTTACATAATATTTTAATTTATGGAAAACGATTTCATATGATAGAAATTATAATCTATTAATAAAAATATTGTGGGTTAATTAAAGACAGGATTATCATACTTCAATTTTATGTTTTTTTCTATAATAATAGATGACGTATAATATATCGAAAATAATTTTATGTCTGTATATTGCTATTAAATTTTATAAGTATAGGGTCATCCAAATGTGTCGCTTAGATAGTGTTTTATTAAAAAGAAACTATACACATGTTTTCTTATATATATGCTTCTTTTTAATACAAATCTAGGCGTCACATTTTGATGACCATATATTTTTTAATAAATAAGTAGTCTTTGGTAATTTTGTTGTAACTGATTTATTTATTCGCATATAATAATTAATTATTTTTTGAACTCTATAATTTTGTACTATACTTTATTATAACCTTACGGTAATTTATTTGCATACTTTAAATTTTCATATGAAACTAATTATTTTAAAAGTATGTCCAATTATCGTAAATACAATAATAAATTTATTCAATAATTATCTATATTAAGGACAGAATTTAAAATTGATCGTCAAATGATTTTAATCTATCATTGGTGATATATTTATAGACTACTCGGTATCTTCCATTATTTTGGAAAATAGAAATTTATCCATTTTTTATTATTTCAGTTATAATAAATATAATATATATATATATATATATATATATATAGATGTGTGTGTGTTCTTTCGTGTGTGTGTGTGTGTAAAAGTGTCTCTAAGTTTACTTTAAAAATTATTTTTCAAATAATTTAATAGTAGTATATAAATTACTTTTTATATATTATCGTGTAGTTATTTTAAAAGCATAATATCAATAAAAATATAGCATTGAAAGAAAACTGATAATAATACCATTATCAGTTTTAAATAGCTCAATAAAAAAATATCGTGCAGAAAATATCGTATTTTAAATCAAATTTCAAGTTTGACATTCAGAAATTTATTAATATACTCCATTAATATTTTTAAAATATAAAAAATATTAAAATTGAAAATTTTCGTTTTAGGTGCCATAAATCTTATTAAGTACTTTTTATCAAATATTTCAAATTATAACATATATATATATATTATATATATATATATATATATATATATATATATATATATATATATATATATATATATATATATAAATGTTTATGTTCAGATATATATTATATGCATGTCGAAATATTTTTTCGTACATAAATATTGGCAATATATGTTACTCGATAACTCTTAAGTTTTACTTAAAATTTGGGTTGTATATACGAGTATATGTAGTTGATAAGTAGTAAAATTTTCTACTAAATAAAAGATTAATGTGATTTAACTGTTATTTTTGATTACATGTTCTTATTTTTTAAATCTAAAAATAATTTATTACCTCTATCTAACAGTTACACTACTATATTCTGGATTTTTAACTATATTTTTTGTTCTAAAAAAACGTGTCATAGTTAATGTTAATTTAATGTGTTATTTTTATAAAACGTGACACAGTTTTGAAACTAATGATTATCCCAGTTAACTTATTAGTCCCAAAATTAACATATGGTTTAGTGAATTGAGATGTGCAATATATTATTCTACTTAATAATATTGTGAATAACGCTTCGTGTATATATGTAAAGATTTTTTTTATATTTATATTTTTAATTCTATATTAATCCCTGTTGGAATGAAATTAAAAATAATATTGATAATTTCAAGTCCTTATAATATTTACAATTAAAATAATGTTGCATACCATTTTCTTAAGTTGGAATTTTTATTTTATTTTATATTGTGGAATTAGTTTTATTTTCAAAAAAATTCTTTTCTCAGCTACAAATATTAATCTATCAATTATTAATTTATACCTGTGTTAATGAATAAATTAGTGCATTTTTAATTTTTTCTTCTTAAAACAAATTGTTTTAATAAATATCATCATTGTTTTAATGATATATTTCTATGTGTAACTTATAAGTGATTTATCTATTTTCCTTGTTTCTCAGTTGCAGTCATCTATAAAAATAAAGAGCATGCACATACACATACATACGTACACATATATGTATATATATTCCTCTCTCTCTCTCTCTCTATATATATATATATATATATGAACACGTTATTTATGTTTATATAATATAATTATATTGTTTGAAACATTATTTTTCGTTAGTCAAGTTTTACTCTCGCTAGAAAAGTTTTCCATACTAAGTAAAAAAGTTGAAAATATATGTATAATTATTTAAAAAACATTAATGGAAGCATAAATATTTCTTGCATGAGTAACCGTCGCCGGCAACTGAAGTACAGCGAGTACCAAGAATAAATCTTCAGGGTGTTTGCACTTCTGCACTGACGCCGCGTATGGTAATGACTATGATAATTGAACGGAAATTGCGTCGGGCGTCCGCTATTCAACAGAGCGAACTGTGAATATGTCTACTCTCTGTGGTCGACAAACACACGTATGTTATGCACGAGTGTATACAAGTCCGTTTCAACTATTCGCGCAAAACAATTAAAAACTAATCAATTAGAGCATGTCAGTATAAAAAGCATGACTTTTTTAAGAAAAAATGAACTTTTTTAAAAAAATCTCATGTATTTGTTTGTGATTTATTCATGAATAAATATGTTTTTTATTTGAGTATTGAATAGTTTAAAATATTTCATTTTATAATCTAAACACTTGTTTATTTTAATTTTTGAACACTCTTTTATAATTATTATTTCATTTATTAATAAGTTTAATGTAAAAAGAACAGTTATTTAAAATTAATTGATTGAATTTATTAGTTGTTAATTTTGTAACAATTTCTTTAAATAAATATAATAATTAAACATTAATATGTTGATTTCCGTAACAGATACTGGTGACAAATATCGTAAATTTTATGACGCTACAAATCCACTGGTGGCCGGCGGCAACAGATCCAATAAAAATGTATTAAATTACTGAACAATAATATTTATAATTTTGAAAATATAATTAGTATTAAGCGAATGATTTAAAATAATAAGTGTACATATAAATATGAAAATATATGTATATTTATTCATATAAAATCAAATGGGTATATTAATGTAGTTTATTAAAGTACGACAAGAAAATGTATAGGTTTCCATCGTAGTTTTCACAGAATAACACTCTATGCGATTTTTAACTACCTCTTCACAGTACTTTTTAATATCTTTTTTGTAACAATTTTTACAATATCGTCTAATTCTGCCCATCCCTCATTCTTTAATTTTAATTTTGTGGAGTGGTCTTTTTATAACTTTTAGAATAGAGCATACAACTTTTTCTTGACACTGCACTAAGTACATAGCCATTTTTTAAAAAAATTAATAACTGGAATTTGATTGTGTACTTTTAAAAAAAATATGAGTACACTTACAACCTATGTGTTTAATAAAAGTTCAAGGACCTATTATCGGTATCATTTAACAGTTTTCCGAATGATACAATCATTTGATCAGATAAATCGGTGTAGGCTTTTCCTGCTTTGTAATATACAATTACTGCTTATTATTTAATTTTTTAAAAATTCAGGAAAACTTATTATTTTTTATTCTTTTTTTTCTTATCATATCATACAGAATTAATCATTATATACTTTTAACGGTAGAAATTTTACTCCGGTATATGAGACAGAATTAGAAATTTCGCTTGATAGTTGATGTGTTAACTGTATATTTTAAAGTATATATAAGTATGTATATATGAGGGTCATTTGATAAGTATGATAAAAAAGTAAGAAAAACTAAATTGAAAAATTTAATTAAATTAAACAATAAATAAATTTACCATACTTATCAAACGACCCATGTATATATATATATATATATATATATGTAAAGAAAACAGACGGCTATGTTCCGTTTCCTTAGTAATTTTTCAATTTGTTAATAAACTTAAAATGTCAATAGTTAATAAATTTAAAAAGTTGTTTTTCAATTTTTAGGTAAGAATCTTGTAAATAATATAAATAATAGAGTAATAATAATAAATAAACTTAATTTTTAGATAAACACAATACAGTTTATTAATTTGGGATAAAAGCTATTCAAAGTAGTTAATGGCGGAATGTACATCTGCCAAATGGAAATTCCAATAATTGATCAAAATTTACAAAGTCTGTTACAAATTAAATCTTGAATTGTTATTAACCATATAAATAAATCGTTATTTAGACCTCTTTTAACCTTTGAATTTCAATTGTATTAAGTGTGAAAAATTGAGGTCGAATAACAAAGAGTCACTTGAATTTAAAATGGCTCAAACAATTCGTAAACCTGTGGAAGGACATTTGCCTACATGTTCAAATGCTCGAAGACTTGAAGAAAAACAAAACCGAGCAAGAGCATTAAGATTAGAAAGATCTCGAAAGCAAGATAAACCAGAAGATTTTGTTTGTTATGATGATAGTGATTCAGAAGATGAAACACTTTCACTATCAAAGGAATCATTATCTACTTCATATAATTTTGTTGATTTTGTGCGAAGTAGAGAGATTCTTTCTAAAGAAATTCGATCAGTTGGTAATGATTATGGCTCTAGACATATTTTGACCCATGATATGTTCAAAGAAACTCCAGTGTCTTTAGGTAATATGAATAAAATATTTTGTTCACAATGGCTAAGTCACAGACAAGTCGTATTTGGAACTAAATGTAACAAGCTAATGGTGTATGACGTTAGAACAAGAGCATTAGATCAAATACCCTCTTTAAGAGGTAGACGTGATGTACCAACTGCTGCTGATCAACAGTGTGAGATTCATTCAGTTGAGTTGAATCCATCCAGAACATTATTAGCTACTGGTGCTCGGCAATCTAGTGATATTGCTGTGTATAGTTTGCCTACGTTTGATCCTGTGTGTGTAGGGGAATCTGCACATAGAGATTGGGTCTTCGATTTATGCTGGCTCGACGATCAGTTTTTGGTATCAGGGTCACGCGACACTCGTATGGCTCTGTGGCGAATCGGACCAGAGATAACAGACTGCGAAAAAGGAATACCCAGATATCAACATATATCACCTGTTGTTGTTAAAGATTGTCGTAATGCTCAACAAGTTCGTGCACTTGTTTTCAACAAATCTTACAATGAGGTTGCTGCTTTGTTTTTAAATGGATACATACATGTATGGAGTGCTGATACATTTGAACAAAAACTTTCAAGAAAATTACCATCTTATCAAGAAAATGTATGTATGGCTGTTCATGACAAAGGTCTTTATGCAATTGGATGTAGATCATATACATTATTGTTAGATGCAAGAACTTTACAGGCAGTAAAAAAAGTTTCAGCCAGATATCCTGGCTGTAGAGTACGTTCAGCTAGTTTTCAAAATAATGTGTTAACAATTGGAACAGGACTTGGAATGTTGATGTTTTATGATTTACGTGCTGGAAAGTACTTAGAATCAAGCATCAATTCATCTCGAACAGTTGTACTTAAAACAAGTAAAGGTCACGTGTTTCCAGATGAAGAATATATGGAAGGTTTTCAAAATGTCAAGTATGTTCCTGCTATATACACTCATTGTTATGATAGCAGCGGTACTAGATTATTTACAGCTGGCGGACCACTTCCAGCAACAATTATTGGCAACTATGCGGGTTTATGGCAATAATTATTTATATATTATTTTAAACAAAAATAAAAAGTGATATTAATGTAGATGAAATTTTAAGTATGTCAATAATTTTAATGTCTTAATTTATTGCATTATTTTATATTTTTTGTTAACATAAACATCAGCTGTAATTGTTTTTTTTTATTCATTGTAAACATTTTATTTACAAAATGATGAACATGTATTGCATGTGATTATAATGATATATATATAAAAAAAATAAAACATTTTTATATAACAAAAAAAAAAAAATCTTGATTCCACAGGTAAAACAATTAAAAATATAAATTCTAATAATAATACTACATTAGAATTTAAAATAAATTTTAACGAGCATATAAATGAGAAAAATTTTGAAATTTCAATAAATCATTTAAATTTACTCGAAAAATCTGAAATAGATAAAATTCTAGATAAATATAGATCAATTTTCGCCAAAGATAAATATGATGTAGGTACAGTAAAGGACTACGAAGCACATATCGATTTAATTATTGAAGAATATTGTAGTAAGAGACCATATAGGTGCTCGGCTGAAGTTATAAAAGAAAGACAAGAAATAGAAAGACAGGAAATGTTTAATAAATTAAAAGATGAATTAAAACAGAGAGAAAAAACTATAAGAGAAAGTTTAGAAGCTAAAATTAACACGTTAAGAAATGAGAAACATAAATTAAGTACAAATATAAAAGGCTTTGAAGAGAAATGTGGAGGTATGAAAGAAGAATTAAATGTATTAATGAAACAATGTGAACAATTTCCAAAGATCTTAAAGCTTCTCTGTTAAAAAAAAAATTACGGGAGGAACAATTAACAAACATCAATTCTATAAATCAGAAAAATGAACAAAATTTATATGCAAAAGAAAATTTATTAGAACACTTTGAAAAAATGATGGAAATTGAACTTCAGTGTTCCATATGTAATGAGTTATTTGTAAAAAACAAATATATTGAATTGCTCACATTCATTTTGTAAATTTTGTATTAATGAATGGAGAAAAAAGAAAAATGAATGTCCAATATGCCGAACTACTGTAAAAACACAAAATAAAAATATAGTGCTTGATAATTTTATTGATAAAATGGTTGAAAATTTTTCTATGGATATGAAGAAGAAAAGACAAGATATTATAGAGTCACTATGTGCTGGTTCTTTCCCGAGGGGGGGGGAGATGTAAAGAAAACAGACGGCTATGTTCCGTTTCCTTAGTAATTTTTCAATTTGTTAATAAACTTAAAATATCAATAGTTAATAAACTTAAAATGTCGTTTCTTAATTTTTAGGTAAGAATCTTGTAAATAATATAAATAATAGAGTAATAATAATAAATAAACTTAATTTTTAGAGAAACACAATACAGTTTATTAATTTGGGATAATTATTTTAAATAACATAATAAAATAAATCAATCATTATATATATATATATATATATATATATATATATATATATATATATATGTATATATGAGTAAATAGTAGAATTTTACAATATATTTTTAAATACTCAATTACAAATATTTGTTATTGAGTGTAATTAACAAATATTTGTTTTAATATGTTTTCTCTCCATTTCATGTCAGATTAATCTTATTCAGAATACTTATTCTACCACTATAATTTTTCTTCTAGCTTTCTTTGAAAATTAAGTTTTCTCTTTCTTTTTATATATGAATCCCCACGGTGGCCTTTTATCTTTCATTCATTGTTACATGTATTTCTTTTATGTCTACACCTCACGTATGTTTTTATTTCGTATTCTATTTTTTTTATTTTAACCTTATGTATACGTCTATTACTATTTTCGTACTCTGTTCTGTTTTTAAGATTTCCAACATAATTTGTACATTGTATTTTATTAACATTGTAAATCCGAAATCTTTAAGATACTCGCACTGTGAATTTCAAGTATAAAGGTTCATAACTCACATAGCTAAAATTATCTAAATATTTCCCGAGTGGATAATTTTTTCGGATAATTGGAATATTTTTTTCAACCAACAATGTTCTAAAGTTGCTCTGGAAATACTTTTCTATTGATCGAATGTGTATCTACTAGTGTATTATATATCATATAAACTTTTTTTATCTTTATTCACATACGTATTCATTTAATTAACTTAATAAATAAACCACTTTAACAATACTTTTTGCTTTTGTAGGTCATTTCTAGTTAACTGAAACTTAATTGCTTTATTAAAATTTATATATTGTATTTTAATGCTTCGTAAAAATGATTACTTTTATTAATTTTCTAATAAAAATTTACAGATATAGCTTTTATGTAGATGAAAAGTTAATAATATTTATTAAATATGTTTTACTTAACAAATGTTTGTTTCTCCACAAAATCTTTCTCTAATATGACCTAAATTTCTAATCTTATTTATTATATTAGAGCAAATTCAGACTAAAAATTACTTTTATTTACCTTATGGACAATTCGTTAATATCTTGAGTTGGATACTCTCAGTTTTTTCAAATTCAAAACATTCACTTATGTTAGTTGGATAAAATAAAAATATTCTAATTGCTTTCGATTATAAGTTACTTTTAAGTAGATTAATGCACAATTTTTACGAATTTCTTATTATAAAAACTTACATTTATAGAATAAAACTTGCAATTAAAATATCATTTTAAAGTTAATCATTTAATTTAATTATCATACCTAAATATATTATAAACATCATACAATATATTCTATGGAAATGGTTATTAATTTATTTATTTTATTAAATTTTATAAAATGTACGATTTTTACGTTCTTTTTTCTGTTTTATGATTTTTACATTTTAAAAATCACGTACTAAAATATATGATATATTTTGTTAATTTTTGTATATTGTTTTCAAAACAACAATTTATATGAGTTTTAAACTTTATTAAAGCATGTAAATATTTTATAGCAAAATCAAAAATAATGTATTTAATGAGAAAACATTTTTTTATATTTTATTATTTTTTTTAAATCCTGAAATGTGAATTATAATTTTTTAAAAAAATATAAAAAGAAATAATATTTTAATGCAATATGTTTGACTTAATATGTATGACTATAAAAGATAGTTTCTTGTTAATATAAAATAAATATCTTCCATTTTGTACATTATATATATATATATATATATATATATATATATATATATATATGTATGTATGTATGTATGTATGTATGTATGTATGTATGTATGTATGTATGTATGTATGTATGTATGTATGTATGTATGTATGTATGTATGTATGTATAGTTCTCTTGTGTTTAATATTTTAATTAATAAATCTAAGGAAACATCATTTATCTCAAAATGGTTTTATTTTTTAAATATCCATTGTCTTCATATTTGATTTCCGTTATTAAATCATTTTCATTAAATTGAATCTTGCTTCAATACCATAAAATTTTATAACATTGTATAGAAGTATTGTTTTCATTTTTGTTAAAATGCATTTAAATTATCATCTCATTGTATTATATTTAAAATATAGTTTGGATTTATTTGAATATCTTATAATTTTGAAAGTATGTAAAATTATAACAATTGTAATTGTAAATATAGTTTACTAAACAATAACAGAATATTGGGTTTTCTGTAAGAATTATTCTTTCTCAATAAATACAAAATGATGATATTAGTTTATGAAATAATCTATTTTGTGTATTTATTAGAAGCAGAAACCATAGATAACATACCAGATAACTAAAATTTAGTTGAATCTAATTACTATAAAAATGTAAAAAGTCAAAATTGTATTTAAGCTCAATGCTTAATTTTGAAGATAATCCAGTATGAAATACTACAGTTAAAAAACTGTATGTTTTATATAACAAATAATCTTAATAGAGAAAAAGGTCAACAGATAATTAAATTCTGTCGCAAAAAAAGTCCTGAAAAATATCTAAATATATAAACTAAAAAAAAGAGTTCACCTTTTAACCTTTTTTACGTGGTATCTTTATTTCGTTACCTGAACTTTTAAACTTGATATGTTTTTTTTTAAAAAAAAGAAAGACTATTGGAACAATTATCTTTGTATTCGTTTTAATCTTTCATTCAATATTCTAAATTTTTCTTGAAATAATTTTTTTTTTGAATTTATTAATCTATTTTTTAGTTAATGTTAACAGTAATTTTAATTAGTATACAAAATTTATTTCGATAATATAAAAAAAATATTGTTATTTTTATTTACGATGTAGAGATTTAGAGTATAAGATGATAACGAAGCATGTTACAAAATGTGAATTTATGATTATACAATAAATATATTTTATCAATAATAATAATGAATAATTATTAATATTATATGCTAAAAAATCAGTAAATAAGCTATAGGTATTAAAAAATATTAAATTAAAAATATTAGTTAATCAAAAACTAAGAGTCTGAAGAAGATTTATTATATAAGTAAACCTATAATAACAGAAGATAGAAAATCTATAATAATAGTAACAATAAGTTAGAAAATAGTAGTCTTTATCTTGTTTTAGACAAATAAATAATCCAAAATACTAAATAATAAATTATATTAATAGGTATATTTAATTTCCGTCATACAATGTTATATAGTGTAAAGTTTACGCTATTTATAAATTTATAAGAAAGCAAGTTCTAAACTAACTTCAATATTCATAATTGAGCTTAGATCATATTTGTTATGATTTCATATCGTTCTTATATATTAAAAAATCTACCAAAATTGTCAATTTATTACTAAATACAAACTGATTTTTGTGTGGAATGAAATATTTATTGTTGTGAAAAAGTCAAAGTTGGAAAAACCGTGATATCCTTTTTTAATATAAAATAAAATATATAGAGAATGGTGAATTTTTTTTCGAAAAATGTTAACAAACAATATTGTATATTAAAACTTTCTTTGTGCTCCATATCTGTATATTAAATATATAAAAAAATGTTTTTTCTAATTTTTTACAGAAAGCTGTAGGTTAATATTTATTAAAATATATCTGTTTATTAAATTTAATTTATTAATCTGAATATTCTATTTGAACATATATATGTAAATGCATACATATATTTTCGTGTATGCGCATTTTTTATTTATAATTTATCAATTGACACATTTGAAGTTTTGAAAATTAATGTTAATAATGCTCATAATAACAATAATATAAAAATTACATATTAATATCAGACTTGAGTGAATTTTTTGATATTTTCATACGATAGGAAAGGTTTTACAAAGAAAAATTATTGTTTTTAGAACGAAGACGAAAATCAACGTGATATGGAATAAAAAGCAAATAAGAACATTAAGAAGAAATAAATTAGTGTCATAATTGTATTGTAAGAGAAAAAAATATTTTCATATTTAAAATTGGTACAACAGTTACCAACATGTTAATATGTATAAAATATATGAACTTAAAAAAGTAATTTTTGGATTTTGAAGGACCTAATTAAAAACGAGTATGTTTATCAACGTAACTAAATTCGATTAACAAAATGGCAAAGTAAATAATGGCATATTTTAAACTACCACCTTAATGTAACAAAGCCTCTCTTCTTACCCCTAAATACCTTTCTTCTATCTTTCTCTTCAAACTCTTTCCTCATTTAATGATAAAATGATATCAATTTTTGAAATGATTTGGTCGAGTTACTAATGATTTTTTGATATGAGCGTAACATAAATCAGTCACGCTGGTTGGGGGTAACGTTTTTAAGTGTTGCCTGCCCTGTTGCGGGGCGGCAGACCCCCCGACAACCTCAACAGAAGCATTACCAACAACTGTAACAGAATACACTACACCAACAGCACAAGAGGTGATTTATAGTAGTCCTCCCACGAAACATTCGAATCTCTCTCCACATCTACAAGATATTGAAGAGGAAGACAGTAGTAGTAGCGACCAACAATTAGATCAAATATCATTAGTGTCTACTTACAACAATCGATTTGATTATAACAAGAAGCGAAGGAACTTCACGAATGTTTTTACTGCCCAATCTCCATCACCGACATTTTCTGTGAAAGTCAGTGGTAAATCAAGAAAGAGTGCTAAAGTGAGAACTCGTTCAGTGACAAGCACGACAAGTAGCAATAGTGATACAGTCACCAATGTTGGTGCTGGTTTAGTGACCACTGGCGGCGGTGGCGGAACACCCGTTGCTATTATAACCGGTGGAAGCCCGAAACCCAAGATGCAGGCCGAACAAGGAAGTATTGGTGATCTACAGAAGTACCACAATCGGTATTTGAGAAATCGGAGACATACTCTCGCTAATGTTCGGTGAGTTTTTTCTTTTAGTACTAGAATTTTTATTATATGTATATAAACTTATTCTTTCAGTATTAATAGACGTTTTAATTTCATATTATTTATGTATATATATATATATATATATATATATATATATATATATATTTATATACATTATTCATACAGTTTAAATAAATAATACACTTTAAATAAATAAAGCTGTAATATTTTTTTTCTATATTTCTTTTATTCGCTCTAAAAAATATTAAAGTTCAGAATTCAAAAATTAATTTAATCATATTGTACAAAAATACCTGAGCTATTTTTTAAAAAAATAAAATAATTTATTTAATTTTTCCTATTTATTTGTTTTATCTTAACATATCGACACATAGTTATAGTAATTCAAGGTTATTTAAAACGAACTGTTATAATTTATAAATGTATTTTAAATCTTTTAAAGAAGATCAATGTCTTAAATGAATAGTATAAAAAGAACATTAAAAATAAATATATATTAGCATAAGTCTTACCATTCATTAAAGAAAATGTCATTATTTTTAAATCAATGATATGTAATTTCTTAAAAATAAATTAGTGATCAATTTTGTCATTTAAATGGGATTTTCTTTTTTTTTCTTTTTAAATTTGATAAACTCTTATAGTTTTTTTAACTTTGTTATTGATCTTAATTATTTTTTTAATAGATCAAATATATTCTAACCTCATAAATTAAAATTTATATTTATGCTAAATTAGTTTTATAATTAATATTTATAAATTTATAACAATTCTACATATATCAAATTCTACAACCAATTCTTTTTCAATTCTACGTTTATTAAGAAAAAAAACAGTATTTTCATTAATATCATGATTTAAGAGAGATTTGACATTAATCATGTTAAATATTTTTAATGATTCAAAATAACAGCAAATAATTATAACTCAGTAATGACATAAAGAGTAAATAAATACATTCCTCAATTAGATTAAATATTTAAATAACCTACAAAGAGCTTACGATTGCATTTAGAGATTATAACGTAATGGTATTTGAAAGTAAGATTTTAAAATTTTCCAACGTAAAATAATTATTTATGGATGTTATAGTAGTCGTTAAAAAAGTACAATATACAGTAAAATTATTTTAAAGCGTTCATTGGTAGTAAAAAACATTTTTTCAAAAAATTAACATCTTTGTACATGTTATTTATAATTTTTATGTGTATATAATATATACAGTTATATATATATATATATATATATATATATATATATATATACAGTGAATTACAAAAATATCCTACCACCAGTCATACTAAGTAAATTCAGTATAGATGATTAAAAATATTTTTATTATCGTTCATTACTGTGCTTCAAAATATTATATTTTCAAATTTTAAACAAATAATAAATTCTAGAAAAAAATGTTTTATTTAACATGTAATATTCAGACGCGCAAAAATATCTGGCCATTGACAATATGATTTTAAAAAATAATTAAAAGAGTGGAAACTAAAATTTTTCAGGATATCTAAACTAATATTATTTACCAGCCACTTTATGTTCTACGGGATTCATGTTCGACGATTAAGGAGGTATTCTGAACTGTTTCGGTACATTAAACAAAATACATTTCCCATCTTTCCTAGCATAGTACTTAGAATAAAAAAAAATGAAATTTTCTAACCTCACATCGTTATTGAACTATTTTCATATTTTACAGTCGGTTGTAGCTTTTCTTTATTGAGTACATTGTCTGATTTTCTTTACCCTATTTTTCAATTGAATGAATTAAATATTTTTTTCAGTATTTCGAACCTTTTTTCTATTTATTTTCTTTATCCATGGCTTATTTTGCGAAACCCGATTGTGATAATCGCATTTTCTGATTATTGTATGAACTTTTTCAGTACTTGAGTTATTTCCTGTACTTTCTTGTAGATATCCGCATATTTATTTACCACTTGTAGTAGAATTTATTCGCACACTTTTAAAAAATTTGTTATTCTTGTACACTTAGAATTGTGGGTTTTTTGGTTCGTTCTTTTGTTGCTAATAAATTGTTAATTTTAAATTTCTAACAATATCTTGCACTGTACTACGTAGAAAATCAGTCTTATGTACAATTTTGCGTTGTGAATGTTCTTTTAAAAACAATAAGTTTTCTCTTCAGTATATTTTGCGTTCTTTTGGAATTATTAGATTGATAAAAGACTATAAAAAGGCAAAGAAAAACAACACAACTGAAGTATTTAATAACCATGATGAGTTTTTACGTTCGTATAACAATAAGAAATATTTCGAGATTTACGATTTTTTATGTGTAGTAAGTTTCATGGCCGGATACTTTTATGCGTCCAAATATTACATGTTGAATAAGAAAAATATTTTTTTGGAATTCATTATTTGTTTCAAATTTAAAAATATAATATTTTGAATTACTCAAATAAACGATAAAAAAAAATTGTAAACATTTTTTTCTTTATCGTAAAGTTAATCTATCATGTGAAATATACTCAATATGACAGGTGGCTGGATACTTCTGTGACAACACACACACACATACATATATATATATATATATATATATATATATATATATATATATATATATATATATATATATATATATATATATATATATATATTTAATTATATATATATAGTAAATTCTTTAGAATTTAATTTCGCAGTAAATTCTTTAGTAATTCCTAATTTTGAAATATTTTTTCCATGATTATTAATTGCTTGTAGTGATTTTTTTTTTGAAAACTAGCATATGCCTAGCAGAAAATAATATTTGGATAAAATGAATTTAATATATATTTTAAAGATGTATTACCATTCTCCCATTCTTCAGTTAAGTTCCAAATATTTAAATCGTTTTTGTTAAAGTAAATAATGATTTCAAAAATATTTTTCGTAAAAATGTCACAATAGTTATTGACTATACGTTATTTAGTGCATAATACTCTTCCTTATTTTGCTCTTAGTATAATAAAATATATATATTAATTTGGAACAATAACAAAATTTCTAAAGTCTTTAGAACAAATTTGAATTATATTTGCGAATAAAATTTCATTAAATTTTTTAGTAATGTTTATTTGAAAACATTTAAATTTTGATGGGAATTTTGTTTTTAAAATTGACATACAAATCTAAATGTTCCTATCGCTAAATAATTATCAACAGATTGTTTCAATCACTAAATAAATATTTCTAGAAGATCAATATTTTGTGTTCGGATTTAAAAAAATGTATAAAAAATCAACAATTGTTTTACAGAAACAAAAATCATAGTTTATTTTTTAATTTTAATTAAAAACAAGATATTTATTGAATATAATTTATTCCAATAAGTATTAAACTCAAATTTGAAATAAACCAAAATGAAAACATACAAGAGAAATTTGATTCTATTAGTTTTGAAACTATGTTTTACTACAAATAAATCACTTACTCCCAACACCACAACATTTTATAAAAATATCCAAATATAATTCACTGCTTACTATATTTGCTAAAGTGCTGATATGTATTTCGGTAATCATGTCATTATCGTCAGAACACTATAAAAAATCAGATTTATAATATAGCTCTCTGACATCATTCCCATAGAAATGTGCATTAACAATTATAATTAACAAAAGTAATAATTATACATTTTTATAAAATCTTCTGATATTGGGTGAGTACATTGGTTAAATAATTTCGATAATTTCACATAATTTAGTGTATTAGTAAACATGATATTTATTTTAATGAATAAACACATCAGGAATATATATATATATATATGTATGTATGTGTGTGTGTTTACTATTCTAATTATTTTCATTTATTAGTAGAGAATTATTATTTAATATGGCATTATATAAAAAATTAAAAATATTTCTAATATATACATTTTTAATAATTAATATTAACAATTAGATATGTAATTGAAATAATAATATAAATTTTATATTTTTCATGCACAATGTAATAATTAAACCATTTTACTTTTTAAAAACATATATTTGTTAATTTCTATTTTCATAAAAATTAATGACGCTTAAACATTATAAATGATTTTTTTACAAATGTAATGGGTGTAATATTAAATGTAATATAATATGAACTCTCTAGTAATAGAGTAATTTACCTTTGAAAAAAAGAAAAAATGTAAAACGTTGTCAAACATATATTTTATCACCGTTCATGTACATTTTACTCATTGACTAAAAAAGCAACATAAGTTAACTAATAAAGTACTATGTTACATATTGATTATTATTAACGGTTATGCGCATTAACATTAGAAATACACGTGTATGAAAATACATTGTTAAAAAATCATTAATCATATACGCCAATTATACAACATACGGAATATGGGCACATTTTGTCTGCTTTTAAAAGTACCTTTGTCATGTTATATGAAATGTGCCAATCGAATAATAAAACATCGTAACGTCAAAAAGTCTGAAAAAGTTACATTTTGCGATATCTTTACACTCGATCGCATTTTACAAAAGTCTGCACTTTATTCGCTATCGATGTTCGGAGTACCTATTCTTGTACCTACATCATTTCAACTCCTCTATCTGTTTTATGTGTTCATGTATATACACGCATGTATATATATATATATATATATATATATATATATATATATATATTATATGTATATATTTTTACGCATGTAAATTTGTGGGTATATTTTCGAGAATAGAGGTACAAATATTTTTTAGTATTCATTTTTAAGGATGACTTCTATAGAGTTTGTCAATCTACTGTACGTTTATTATAAATCTGTACATGATTCATACATACAATATTTTATTTAAATTTCTTAAATAATTGTTTTTAATAATTTACAATCAATACGTGAATATTTTTATAAACTAAACATTTATTGTGGTTTATATAAGATGAAAGAATCTAGTTTTGCATTTACAACATAGATTTACATTGATATATTTTACGTTTTATTACATTTTCATCAATAATATTGCTCTATATAATAATATAAATTAATAACATTTGTATTTTTTAGTTTACTTGATACAATAAACAATTTAACGAAATAAAATTTTAAAAAAAAATACCAGCCACTATATTTCTTAACACATATTCGTCGGGTAACTTTTTGCACCGCCATTCACCAAATGCCGGCATTTTTTGAAACTTTGAATAAAATTCTTTTATACCCAATACCGACTTATACAGTTTTACTTTGTTTTTGATTACATTTGCACCGTTATGCGATGCAACTGAAGCTAAAATCAGTTCTCTCATGGTATTATCTCTGTTTGGTTAAAATTATAATTTAATATACTCAGAATTAAGAGAACAAAAATCAATTATTCTCTGTAATATACAAATGACGAATTTTCGTCATTTGGCTGTGAGTGATTCTCTGGAAGATGACGAATTTTCGTCAAGCGGACGAATATGTGTTAATAAACAATTTAAGTCAAGTATAAAATTGATTTTTTTTATTTAAAAATTTATATACAAAAATTTATTGAACAAAATACTGTATGAGTTTCACTTTGACTAATTGTATATAAATATATGTATATATATATATATATATATATATATATATTTGTATATGTATATAAAATAAAATTTAAATATTCATATTTCAAAATGAATTCTACTTTTTAAATTCATATAGATATTTTTAAAACTTAATCTAGAACTAAAAGAACAAAAAACAAGAAAATAATATATAAATAATTTGTAACTTTAATTCTCATATTTTATTTAGGTAGTTATTCGTAATAACTATATTTTATACTGTTAATTTTTAAAATTAAATATCTATATTTCTTTAAAATAAACTAATATATTGAATTAGTTTGTAAAATTTATTATAAGTTTTTCTTTTTTAATACTTTGTATAGAACATTTCTCCTTTGCTGTAATAAATTAGTTGTTTCATTATATCTAAAAATAAGTTTTAAAATAATTACATTTATAATAGCAACATTGAGCAAATTCTCAAATGTGTATTTATAAACCTACAAATATATTCATATGTTCTTTAACACTTCGTAAGCATTTTCTTCGAAATTAATCCTTAAAATTATTTGCGCCTTATAAAACGACACTGATTAAATAAAGTACGTACATTCAGAGTTTTATTCTAAATATAGCTTCATGAAAAGATACATTCTGAATAACATAAATGTTATATATATATATATATATATATATATATATATATATATATATATATATAATTCTACTATTGAAATTTATTATCAAAAAATTCTTTTAGCATCAAATAATATAAACAGTGATTTGTATGTTCAAAAGAAAAATTATATATTTTTGTTTCATCATTGTAATTAAATACAGAGATGTAATAATAAAAAAAAATTGAGAAGCAATATTTTAAAAAGGAAAATTATATGAACATATATATTTTTATTATGTATTCTATTCTATTTCTGTTATTGAAATATTATACTGGATTATTGTATTTTGTTGCTTCTCTTAAAAATTAAAAGTATTTCGCCTACTTCTTTGTTTTTATTATCAGCTTTTCTTATATTTATATAATACAAATATATACATTTTTTATACGCAACACACACACACACATACATACGTACATATATATTTATACATATATTTATATATACACAAATAAAAACACACACACAGACACATTATATATATATATATATATATATATATATATATATATATATATATATATATATATATATATATACGAGGGTCGTTTGATAAGTATGGTAAAAAAGTAAAAAAAAACTGAATTGAAAAATTGAATTAAAATTATTAATTAATTAAATTAAACAATAAATAAATTTACCATTCTTTTCAAACGACACTCGTGTATATATATATATATATATATATATATATATATATATATATATATATATATATACATATATATATATACATATAATATATACGTAAATATAAATTTAAAAATGTACTAAATAATACAATGTGGGGGTTATTAAAATCAAAGTGATAAAAAATTAACTGGTATATTTTATTTCCTCAATTATTAGTTGTATGAAATATTTGCAAATAAAATATAGTTAATAAAATTATATACGTAAGTAAAGTATATATATATATATATATATATATATATATATATATATATATATATATATATATATATATATATATATATATATATATATGTGTGTGTGTTTGTATATATATATATATCCTGAAATTATTTCAAAACCTCAAGTTATAAAATTAATTTTTACATTATTCACTATATACATTAATATTCATGATATTAAGCATTATACGAAATGATTTTAGTTATGTTTGTTATTATTTTTATAATAATAAAAAAAAATTTTGGTAAAAAATAGTTTGTTTGTTATTCAAAAGAAAAAAAAACAAATAATGAAATATGATAAATTTCCACTTTATAAAATTTATAATATTAAAATAGAATAATTATTCAAAAAAGTTAAATATAAAATTATTCAAAATAGAATAATTGTATTTCTAAACTTTTTCTAACAATGATTTAGTTTAAGAAAAATATTGAATATAATTTACAAAAATATTACTTCAAAAATGTTCTAACATTAAGATACATTATATATTATATTAAATGTCTGTTATGCTATAA
Source organism: Neoneuromus ignobilis (assembly GCA_029203775.1). NCBI lineage: Eukaryota > Metazoa > Arthropoda > Insecta > Megaloptera > Corydalidae > Neoneuromus > Neoneuromus ignobilis. The sequence goes on from CP092087.1 coordinate 34,104,642, forward strand.
CAGAAACGAGTATATGTCAAATTTTTATGAAAAAGTAGTAAATAATAGAATATGTTTTATTTTTTGAAATTTAATTAGTGTAAGTTATTATATAACTTATTTTATTAAATGTAATTATTCCAAAAAAGGTACTTTTAATTTATTTTAATTAAATCATTTTGATCCCTAATTTACCTTTAAATTTGAATTTTCTACTAAAATTCTTCTGAAAGTTTATCGATTCGTGGAAATCATGGACTTTAATCATGATTTTTTGGGCAACTGATTTTCAAAGTGAAATTTTTTTTCAATGCTCATATTAGTTTTAAAATTTTGCATATCATTTTTAAATCATATGACTAAATATCACATTAGATCTTAAACATTTCTACAATTTTTAATATTCATAAAATTGACAATATCTCAAGTGTAATTTATTCATTAAAATGTTGATATTTTTAATTATAGGAAAAATAAAATGAGAATTGTAATGAAAATTGTAGATAAATTATAAATCAATTTATGAATATTATAAATAAGTTTGCGAAGATTACAACGAAAGAAAATACAGAGAAAAAATCTTTATAGAAAACCCTAAATTGAATGAATTTTTATTACCTTGTATCAGTGTTTTTGTTTCTCATATATATATTTCTAAATGTGTAT
>CP092087.1:34110286-34140286 GCA_029203775.1 Neoneuromus ignobilis
GATATTTTATATTTATTAATTTTATGACGTTAATGTGAGAACTTTGTTTAAAAAGTGAATTACTCAATTCAACACTACAAGATTATAAAGTTAGTAGTTAACAACTATTTATTGTTCTTTTTATTTTATGATGTGTATTTCAAAGGCTATGTCATCATCGTTAAAACGCTACATTCCAAACTTTGTTTTATTGATTGAAAAATTCAGTTTTTCGTAACATTTCTTTATTTTTCGTATTTACTTTTTGATTCATAATTTCATTCTTTAGGTATTTTATGTGAATAAAGTTTTACTGTAAGAAACAGTGATTTTTCTTCGTTACTTGAAAATATTTGAATTTATTTTTTAAGAAAAAATTAACTTTGACTAAACTTTTATATTATACTTTTTTACTTTTAAAAGTCAGTTCTGTAACAAAGAGTATGCTAATAACGTAATAAATTAAAATTTGTTTCTTTCTCTCAATACAAAAATTCTACAAAGAAAGAAATGTTTCATTAAAAAAAAAACATTGTGAGAAACGAAAAAAAACGCCAATTGAAATAATTTACATGAATATAAAATAGATCACAATATTAAATTTACATTAATTGATCAATAAGATTAGTTATAAATAACACACACATATATTAAATTACGATTTAAATCACAAACATATGAATTAAATTTTCGTTAACAGTATAAGAAAAATAATATTTACACTTCTTACTATTTACAAATATATTGTACAGTTGGCACTTGTTCAAAATACTAACAATATTATAAATCACAATTGTTGATATATTTACTTAACTTATTTCAAATAATATAGTATATGAATTGAAATAAGGGACTGTTTTATCATAGATGTAAGTTTCTTGAACTTTTCATATTATCAAACTAAAACAAATAGTATTATTAGTTATAAGTTAAATATAGTAAGTCATCACTCTTGAAACTATAGTAAACTTGACTATTACCTAATATCTTAATATACACACACACACATATATATATATATATATATATATATATATATATATATATATATATATATATATATATATACACATACGAGGGTCGTTTGATAAATATGGTAAATTTATTTATTGTTTAATTTAATTAATTTTTTTAATTTGGGTTTTCTTCCTTTTTTACCATATTTATCAAACAAAATTCTTATATATATATATATATATATATATATATATATATATATATACACAATTGTTGTATCATATTTACATATTGTGATGAAAGTCAAATGTTACCTTGTATCAAAAATATCATTTAAATATTTTTATGTTTGTATGTCTAAAAAGTCAATCATTATATTGAAATAATAATTAATAATTTTCACATATTTTGTAAATACCCAAAATTAATTAAAAATTAAACTGAATTAACTTTAATTTATTAAATTTGTCATGATAAATACGATTTCATTAAAAATAATTCTACTACATTACAAATTATGTTTTTAACAATATATCAAACAAAAGTGAACAACATGCAAATATATCTATAAATATTTTAATTAATTTGTGTGTTGAGGGACATTTTGCTAGATTTAATTTTTCACTTCTTCTATAAAATAATTTGTGTTGTATAAGACCAATTTCTTTGCTATATTCTCAGTAACATTTCAACCAAAATCAATTTCTATGGTACATATTATTTCAATATAATATCTATATTTAAATTTGTAAAGTTTATAAACTGTTTTAAAATTCCTATCACGATTTGCTTCAAATTTTTTTCAAAAAGAATTACATTATTCACTTTATTTTTTACAATATAAGCAAAAAATATATTTCTAATATTTTTACATAGTAATTTGATGAACATGCTGTTAAGTATTCGATTAAAAGATAAATTAATGTAGACTGAACAACTAAGTTTACAAAATAGTGATAAAATTTAAAATCATAGTATATAAACTACATGTTTAGAGAATAATAGTTTGCTTTTTTTTTATATATATATATATATTTGTGTGTATAAAGCATTTACATTTATAATCTAATTTAATGATTAATCTGATCTAATCATATATCTGATTTACTAATGACGTTATTATTCTTCTAATTACCTCCAAATGAACTCAATAACATAATGATAAAGATAATAACAAAATGGTTTTATAATAAATCATAGCGAAACAAAAATAATATTCAATGAATTTGCAGATCGAAAGAAGTTCGAATTAATTTAAATAAGAACTGAATGTTTTTATATATGTTCATTAATATAAAAGGAATGTTTATGGATGATGTGAGCAGAAAAATAAAGTGGTAGTGTCAATTTGCAAGAATTGTCTACTTTACGAAGTCAATTGCTATTTTGTGGTCAAAGAAAAAAAGTGTAATCATTACATCTAAATGGTTCTCATTTACAGTAGTGGAACATGTGTCCTAAATATATGAATAATTAATTGACTATAAACAATGCTGAAGTTAAAAAAATATGCATGATAGGAATAAATGTTAAAAATGAGAAGAAAACAAACTGACTGGAGCATATTATATATACATATATTATAATAATTCAAAATTAAAATTCATAAATCATATATCAAGAAAAGATTGTTAAAAGAGTAGAGAAAACATTGATTGAGAACTCAGAAATATAAAAAGCGCTAGGAAGATATTAATGGGTAGATTGGTTAGAGACATAATAAAATTTGTCGATTGGAATGGAAGAGAAAGCCGATAGCCCGCTGCAATAGGGAAGTTTTGTGCGAGTTATTCATCCAGTAATGAATGGAAAGAACCTAATATATCATATATTCCATGCAGACACATTCACACATGCATAGACACACACAATATATATATATATATATATATATATATATATATATATATATATATATATATACTCGTATATGATCATCCAAATATGACGTCTAGATTTGTGTTTTATTAAAAAGGAACTATACACATGTTTATTTATATACTACCCTATACAAATGTTTCTTTTTAATAAAACACACATCTAGGCATTACATTCCGATGACGGTATACATTTACATAATTATAATTTATTTAATTGTTTTAATGACAATATTAACAATAAATAGAAATAATCTTGAGCAAATAAATGTTTTTTTAATTGATCTTCCTAATGTGTTTGCTATTTTATTAAATTATTTCTTTAATAGATATTAACTATTTGATAAATATTTACTGATATTTAATATGGGTTTCCGTTAATTAATTGCATTCATTTATTAAAATTCACATGTATAGTATAAACACATTTAGAAGTTTGTATTTTAAGTGTTATTAAAAGTATTTTTGAAAGTATAATTGAAATGTAATATATATATATATATATATATATATATATATATATATATATATATATATGTGTGTGTGTGCGTGTGTGTGTGTGAATTCCTTTTATCTGTTTTTAGTTGATATATTCTGTATCAATGTGTTAAATAAATCAAAAACCTAAAATAAATATATATTTGACCACGACTCGTCATTTATTACAAATTCTGTCTGACCTCTCTTTATGTGCATTAAATGTGTACGTGGAAAAGTGCTTTAGTTAATCATGTTGAAAACTTTAGACATGCAATTTATATATTGTATATGTCGTTTGTGTCAGTCGTTGTCTTTATGATCACATATAAGTTTTAAAAACATGTATTTTTCTTTAAATAGTTGAGCTGCATTTTGTCACGTACGATTAAATAAGAAAACTCATTACTCTATATTGTTATTAATGTTTTTTATTATTATTATTCCTCATCATAATTTATACAGAAGTAAATATAATAAAATTTGTAATTTTATATATATATATATATATATATATATATATATATATATATATATATATAAATATGAAAGTGTGTGTATAAGTGTATGTACTACGTGTATACATCAAGGTATGTATTAATAAAATAGTGGTCTGTTTGCATTATTTGTGCTATACAGTACATGAGAGCTATTTTCGGTTTAACATGTGTTTCGTGTGTCGTTTTAATAGCTAATAAGTGGGTGTGGCTTGCGTCGGTGTTTAAAAAAATGTCGTTGTATCGTCTGTGAACATTATTATGATTCGTAGCATGTACTTATAGATATTTTTAATAAGCTAACATCATCAATTATGTCCAAAAAAATTCATATAAAAAGCTTATTAGTACACATAAATAACAAGGGCTATTTATAAATGTAAAGATGTTTGTTCATTACTAAAATGATGAGATTATTATCATCTTAGAGTTAAATTTCATTTTAAAGAAATTTTTGATTAATTTAATATTTTTAGTATGAAATATAATTAACATTTAAATATTTTCATATATTTAATAACAATAATTATACATTTGTATATATATATATATATATATATATATATATACACGAGGGTCGTTTGATAAGTATGGTAAAAAAGTAACAAAAATTAAATTGAAAAATAAGTATGGTAAAACCCTCATATATAATATATAAAATATATTAAATTGAAAAATATATATATATAGCATATATATACTGTAATTAATATATATTAAACAATAAATAAATGTATCATTATTATATAAACTACCCTCAATATATATATATATATATATATATATATATATATATATATATATATATATATATATATATATATATACAATATTTGTGTGCGTATGTATCTGTGTGAAGATTCATTGGAATTGACTGGAAGAGAAAGGCATTTCATCGGTAGAAATGAAAAATTTTGAGAGGTTTTTATCCAGCAGTGAATATAAAAAATGTGTCGTTGTTGCTGATAGTTTAATTATATATGTATTATAAATAACGAAATAAAATAACAATAATAACAGGATTCTCTATAAATTTGAAATATTGGTTTAAACTAAAAAAAACCTCTAATATAAATTTTTAAACTCTATATATGTTAAAATACAAAAACATATTTAGTATAGTTTTATAATAACATTATAAACATATTACCATTTTATATTTTTACTGAACCCAAAATAACATTTTCGATATTTTTTTAAATCTTTTTTTCTTGAATAATTAAGTAAAAATTATAATATATATTTTTCCAATATTATAATTTTGAAAGACAGTGATTTTGATAAAAAAATATATGATTGTTTTAATATAAGAATTTCAATATATTGAGAATTTTCGTTAAAAATTCACTAAATTAAAAGTACAAATTTAATTATTTTGATTTTTTTATAAAATTTCGAATTTTATTTTAATTTAATTTTTTGTATCATATAATTATAAAGAGTTAAAATAAAATTTAAATTCATTGAATATTTAAATACGATCTCCAAATAATTAAGTTTTCATTCTTAATTTACGACATTTTTCAATAAAAATTCTTAATTTACTGAAACTCGTATATTACAAATATTATATTTTTCATAATCAAAGTCATCGATTTTTATCATATAATTAATATTTATTGATTAATTTTTCTAAGTGTATTGAAAAAAGTGTATTCATGCTAAGTTTTATTAAGCATTATTGAATAAATTAATATTTTAAATGAATGAAGCGTATTTAAAATTAACTTCTATACAAAATTTAAAAGATTGTTCATTAATGTGTTCTTAAATTATAGAGCAACTTTAATAATCAAAGCTCATGTTGTGTATTAAATCACTTTCTGATAATTCCTTGGCATACATATAAACGGTAATGTATAATACTACTTAAATAAATTATAATAAAATCTATTCCTTTCAATTTATTATTCAGATTCTGTCTATTTTAAAAATTACTAAATTTTTATTTAATCAAAAGCATTTAGTGTTCACTTAAACTTCTCATTTATCATTTATAAAAATAGTGCATTAATTTAACATAGTATTTTTAAACTCGTTTACTTTTATATAGTGTTCCATATAATAAATATAATACTGAGAATAATATAAGTAAAATAATATTTAATAAATATATATGTCTAGATAAAACTACTGACTAATTTATTTCTTAACTTAATTTATAATTCATAGAATAATTATAATTCACTGTAATATTTTATTTAATATACTTATCAGAGCAAATAGTACTACAAAATATGTTCATTTTTATCATTATTTTTAAAAATATTTTGATCTGTTTTATTTTTGCATTTAGAAAATTTTTCATTGTTTCTACCTAATTCTTCAATAATTTTATGTATATATATATATATATATATATATATATATATATACAGTTTTGTCTATTTCGTGTTTTTCTAAGATTGTATATAGTGATTGCAGATACAAAAGAAACATCAACTATTTCAAAAGTAGCAGCTGCACTATAAAAATAGAATATCACGTATTTTGCTGCTTTTATTTCATTTATTGAACAGTTACTATATTATTTCTATATTTTATTTCATATTTTTTTCTTTAGATACTCTTTAGAAATAATATGAGAAATTTCATATAAGTGAATATAATGTTTATGCTATTTGTTTTCAATAATTGTTTAGAAATAATATTATTCTATATACACTTTAATAATTACTATTTTATCCAATTAATATAAATGAAATATGTATTAATTTTATGCATTTATAGTTTTTTTTAAATTTTAAAATAATACACATACTCATACACACACACACACACATATATATATATATATATATATATATATATATATATATATATATATGTACATGTTTGTATGTATTTAAGCCTCTGTTTGTATAAAAATATAAATTTTATATGTATATATTATTTACAAGTGTACTATCTTGCAAATATTATATATCAACTTGAATATGTAGTGAAATGAATTGTATTAAATTATTTACACTTCGTAGATAAATTGAATGTCGATACAGTTGTTTTACATGAGAAGAAACCTTTATCATTCAACTTGTAATGATCGACATAAAATAAATATTACTAAAATTGATATATAATATAAATCGTACATATCTTTCTTATATATATATATATATATATAATATTGAAATTCAAAAATTGAAGTATTTTCCAAGAAAAATTAAAATTAAATTTGAAAAACTATAAAACCAATGTTATACATAATTTAATAATCTAACTAAATATCTATCACTTAATGTTATCTTTAACTATTATTATTTTCATTAAAACCCCAAAACTAATATTTACTCACTGCATTATTTGGGAACAGATTATTTGTCCTGGAAAATAATAAATAGAGTTTATTCAAAAATATAAATAAGTAACATGCAGAAAAATCCAATGCAAAAAGTAAATCTGCCGTAACAGTAATATACATACTTATGAATATAATCTGATTCGCGTTTTTAGTAGTGACTTCGATTAGAATATGATTCGACCGCCAAAGGTTTGAAAGCCTTAACCAGTACCAAGCTTACCTATGTAGTCGAAATGGTAGTGGTGTAAAGAGTGCCTGAGTCGGTCGAGCACTCTTTGGTGCGGAAGCGACGGGTACGCTCCAGCGACCCTCGTTTAATCGTCAAAGCTTCGTCGACCACAACGACAACCCTTCACAGAGGCCAACTATGAAACGGCCTGACTACCTACCATCTCGCAGGGCTGGTTTTCAAAGATATATGGGCCTAATCAGATATACGTCGAGCTTAACATCAAACAGTAGAATTTTGATTGACAATCAGGACAATATTTCAATTTGTGTACGTATGAGTATAAATGCATTATTCTTTTAAGATATGTCCTACATAAGTACACAAGCCTTTGACTTGAAATCCTTTTTTGAAACATAATTTAGTAGGTCGATAAATTTTTAACTATTAATTTTTTTGAGCAACATTTTTTATGTACATGTATTCATAATTTATGTTTTTATTTCAACGATATTAACTTATAAAATTTAAATTACAATAAATGAAAAATTATTTATAAAGTATTTTTTAAAATAATTTTCGAAAAAAACTTTTGAAAAATTAATGAAAACAATTATCTGTTATAATTATGGTTCATTTATAAATAGAGTTGATATTTGTATTTAACTTTTTTAAATGTGACATCTTACAGTCAATTTTTTAGTTTTTATATAATAACTAGTTTTAATATATGTCATCTTTAAGTGAATGTAGGAGAATAAAAATTTTGAAATATTATTCTTACTTATACGTAATATAATATAAATGTATATTATACAAAAGACCAATATTCCAAACTTGTTTTCATTTCATTACTCTAAAATTAACTGAAGATGGTATAAGTAATTAAAACTTTAAGATACATAAGATTTACAAAAGGAATATACCCTTACATCTCATGTTTACGGTAATTTAATTATTTATAATTTTATGAAAAAAATATTGAAAATAATTAATTGGTGATCAACGTCCTTAATATATCTTGTTATAACTTGTAAATTTAAACAATTTCCATTATTTAAATTATTACTTGTTTCAACATTTTAAAAAAACTTTTGAGAGTTCATTATTATATATAATCATTATAAAAATAGACATAGATTTTTTTAAAAATATATAAACACACACACACACACACACACACACATATATATATATATATATATATATATATATATATATATATATATATATGATTTATTATCATTAAACTACATAATTTCTACTATTTTTACTATTGACTTTTACTTTTCCATTCTTTAATATTTACGTCATAAATATATATAAAAACGTAGCTTTCAACTGTATATTTCTACTTTGTGCGTCAGAGTTGAGTGTGTTCAAATCCTATTACAACAAAAATGTCAAACACTAAACAAGATACGTAAAGTAACAAGACATGATACTGTTTCTAGGGCAAGAAAATGTGTTTTATGTTATAAAAGTATTTCTATCGTATTTGCACATAAAAAGGAATATTATTCTATTACTAATAGTGTAAAGTAAATATTTCTATACGTTTTCAGAATTAAAACCGTATAAAACATTTATTCAACCCAAAATATAAGTTAATATGTTCATATGTACATTACAGTCCTAAACAAACATAGTTGAATATATATATATATATATATATATATATATATATATATATATATATATATATAATGTATACAAATTCTGGACAAGAAATAGAACATCTTTTCATTATATTTATTTAAGTAACATATAAATAAAACGTCAATAATTTCAGGTGTAGTTTTCCAAACACTTTAAAAGTATAAAAATATTTAAAGTGAATAAAATAATGTTGTTTTCATAAAAGAAATGTTATAAACAAGATTACAAATAATCAAAAATTTGATTAAAAATTTAAAAAATAATAAATGTTATTAATATCGGAAAAATAGTTATAAATTGATTTATGGTATGAAATAATATCTTAGGAAAATTGAAGTAAAAATACTTACATTATGAATATTGAATTTTTATGGTACTTAAATTGTAATATTTACTCCTAAATTAAATTCATTTGGATAAAAATAATAATTATCCAAATATATAATTCTATATAGTTGTAAAATAATTTACATAGTTTTTAATATTATTATTAGTTTATTTCTTATAAAAACGCGCAATTCAAAGGATAAAGACAAGATAAATTATTATTAAATTCACAAAAGATATTTAATTAAAATAAAATTTATTAATTTCTATGAACTTTTTCAACGAATTCTTAAGACAAGTAGTTCTTTCGAAAAAGTTTTTTTTAAATTAATAAAGTCCTTTAAAGCATTCTTGATAGTCATATGTCCCATGTAATATTGCTTTTTGAGGCTACAGAATTCTTAATTTTTTATGTACAACATCAATTTTCTCACAATATTTCTCTGCTATTACAGTTTCATCTATACAAAGAAAATAATAACTGGATTATTTCTTCTGCAGACTATCATATCATTACTATTACCTTTTTAGGATAGATTATTTTAGTACATACGAGGGTCGTTTAATAAGTATGGTAAATTTATTCATTGTTTAATTTAATTAAATTTTTCAATTTAGTTTTTCTTACTTTTTTACCATATTTATCAAACGACCTCGTACTTCGAAGATTCAGAAACATTTATGAATGCTCATATCGCTCTCAATTGTATAATTTTTTTTCATAATATATTATAATCTTTTTTGAAAATGAATTTACTTTTTTTATAGAAGTAGCAATGAACATATTTTCTTACACAAACATATCTTGTTTTATTTTAACTCGTAAGATACCCATTTATCCAACTTTTTCACTTTTTCTATAAACTTAAAATGGATACTCACTGCTTCAATCCTTACTTTTTATTTGTTACTGTTCACAGAATTTTTAGGTTTTCTTCAAAGCTTTCTTTCAATGTTAGCTATTTCATATTTAATTTTCTTATATTATTTTCTTACAATAGTTCATTAACAATGTCTTTTTTGAACGCGAAATTAATTTTTCGAGATATATCTGCTACAGAAATCTCACATATAAATGTATACAAATTAATCATTATAATTTATCGTAATTAATTATAAAGCAGTAACTAATTATAAAATATATTAGTTTATAATTTCTTAGAATGATATTATAGATCAGAAATCAAGAATGCAGTATTTTTTTCCAGTAAAAATAAATTTATAAATAATCGATTGAACATTTTATTTGTCAAACTAAAGAATTGTATCGATAAAGAATAACGGAAATGTTATTTGAAACGAGCTATTGTAATATTATAGTAAATATATGTTATAACAAACCTAAAAAATGTAATTTTAATACTAAATTAACAAATACAATAAGTATGCTAAATCATTAATAAACTTAAAAGTATTATATTTAATTAATAATTTATAAAAAATATAAAGTTAAGCCGTAATAAAAGAAATGATCCTCTTTTTAAGCTAAAGAGGATCATTTCTTCGATTTCAACTATTGTTTGTTATCAGTTTTTCAATTTCAATGCTTTTGTTTATCAAATTAATTACAATAACTTTTAAATCTTTTTAATTTTCTCAAGTGAGTTTTTTACTTTTGTATTTTTATATAAAAATTAAACAAAATGAATTAAATATAAATAATTAATTAATTTAGTAGCTATTAAATTATTTTAAAAAAAAGGTATGTGTATTCATATACACATGCCAGAAGTGAAACTTCTTTTCAATAAAGTAATTAAAAGGTACACGGACAAGCGTATGCCTAAAACTCGTAGATGACCAAATTCTTCAGAATAAAGCAAGTAACAAAATGAAGAAATGTAGTAGGCAGAGAAGCGGCAAATACACGGGATAAAAATTTAAGTAGAAAATGATCAATGTTTTAAATAAATTGAATTTTTACAATTATTTCATATTAACACATCGTATGCGGACAAATGCGTCTCGATGATCTTTCGGGCTCTAGTAATAGTATGCGAAGATACAATTGGTTTTTGATAAGTAAAATTTTTGCGCAATAAACTTTACCATCTTAAAGCGTGTAAAAAACATTTTTTTTAATTACTATTATATTACTACTGTATAATATATAATATACAATTAGATCAATGTTTTAAAAATTAAACAATTAAAGGAAATACTCACAAATAATATATAACTGCAATAAATAGCATCTATTTAGATACTATTTATAGATAATTGATAATTTTATAACACCACATAAAATTCAATAAATCTTCAAAATGACACCTGAGAACAAAGAATTCATAATTATTGTGAAAATTTGTTACAAATAAAACAACAGATAACCTCAAAACTGTTATAGGTTTCGATAATTTTTGAATACAACGTGTTTTTAATAGTATTTCTTTTATTTGATAAATAGATTAAATGTATGTATATATTGTTCTAAAATACTATATACTGTATATATTGGTATACGTGCCAATTCCCTCAATTTCGTGTTGTTTGCTAAATTTTTAAATACCGCGTGGATTTAATTGACTGTTCTTTTTATGATTATTGAAGTTAATATTATGATGAGGTTATAAAAATTAATATACATACCAAAAATATTAATTTTATCACATTGAATAACACTCTTATTTAAGCACAATTAACAACAACTAATTGTATATAAAAATTACTAAACAGAATAATGAAATCATTCAAATAGTTAAAAAAATACGTGCTTGCATTAGAATAGCTGTGCTATCTAATCACGTGTTAAAAGAGTGCGTATCATGATGGGCTTTTTCTCACTTTATCGTCTAAACATTTATGCAAATTCAAATGAACCGCTAAAAATCGTGAGCACATTAAATTCCGGAACGTAAGTGGTTTCCGCGTCAAGTAAAAATTTTACCCCAACGCCGCTAAAGAAGTTTCGCTTCAAAAAAACACTCACCAAGAGAGTAAATTCAAATTTATTGTGCATTTGCTTTGAAATCACTACATAAAATGATGACCTTTATGTTGATTTGTCGATACATTTTAACCCATTTGCATCACAGCTCTAAAATTGTTACTAGCGTTACACAGCCGAGTCGTACAATTGATAGCCGGCCGTGTCATCGCTCATTACTGCACAACGATAGTTCTTATATTTTTATTTATTATTGATTTTACTTAGAAATTACGTGTAATGATTAGACAAAAGAAAGTATTATACATTTGTATAGTAAATAAACTGAGATAGTTCGTAGATTTTTTAAATTAATATGGTAATTTTTAAAATGATCTATATAACTGTACATTGCAAATATCGCATTTAAAAACAGTCTCTTATTGATTTTTAATTAATCTTAGATTTATAGTCATTTTGTTTGTTATTTATCTTCAAATTTTACAGTGTACACATTTTCAACAATTGATTATTTAAAGTGAAAATTATTTCATTTACTTTCTTTAAAATGAAAATGGATTGTTTTATTTGACTTTATTTGTGACCTTATTTTTTTTATTGTTTGTTGTTTAGTCATCTCTTGTATATTTTTCTATGTTTAACATTAAATTCATCGTAAATTTATTTCATATTTAAAATTTTTAGAAGAAACAAATTGGCATAAATAAATCACTCATCTCAACATCACAATTTTTCATAAAATTGTTCAATAATCATTTATGTTTCTCTTTTAATGGATATACCGTCATCGACATAGATTTATTATAAAATCTAGATTTTATAACGCAGTTTTCTAACAATAACGACTGGCTGACGAAATGCATATTCGCAAATAAAGTAAATAATCAGCAATTATCAAACATTTTTATTAAATATTGTGGGTATTTATTGACTTGATTTTTGATGAAGTGAATTTGACACTGTATCAAAACAAATAATGGAAATGAATTAATTTCAGAGCTTTTCCAGTGGAATATATGAATCATAAAATTTGGTGTTTATGATTAAGTACGAGAAAACTAGAATAGATGTATAAAAAAACTAAAAAAATCATTTCAAAAAGATCAGTTTATTATAAAATAATAAGCTTTTTTACATTTTATAATAAATTAATTAAATTATATATCAAATGACACTATACAGCTAATTTCAATTATTTTTTTATTATTTTATATTCATACAAATTAAAAAATGTACAATTCAAAAACCTTAGATTCTTATTTTTTGTGGAATTCGAGTTCAGTATTTTTGACAGTTATTTTCTTTTGCAGCTTGGCTTTGATACCTCAAAAATATAAATTCAATACGTATATTAGTGTAACAAACTTTATAATATACCTAGAAATATGTAAATAAGTCTGCATTCGCCGTACATAAAATGTTTATATTAAATGTTAAGGATAGAATCTTGAATTTAAAAAGTAATAAATAAATATGTAATTTCTTTTAAAGGAAATGTACTTTCAAATGACGAGATTTTATTAAATTGTTCAATTTATAATTACTGATTAGTTTTATTTCCTTCATTGTTTTTATAAATATTTCATGTACGTTGCCACTTCTACACCACGTTGAGGTTGCAGATATGTAGAAGGCCCTAAAAAAAATAAGTAATATTACTGAATTAAAAACAAAACTAATTCTAAAAGTATGTAAATGCAATAAACAAAAAGCTAAATCCTAAGTTAGCTAAGTAAAAAAAATATATCCCTTATCACCCAATAATTTTAATCCAATATTCCAGTTACAATCACCTGGATTTTTTAATTTATATATTATTTATTCCATTGAGAAGTATTTAATCCAAAATTATCTTATTTGTCCAAATTTTAATATTTATTCCTTGAAGTAAACTTATTCTGAATATTGCTTGATAAATTTATATTCATCTGATTATAAATCATATATTCATTTATATATTATCTTAGTATTTCTATAAACCAAATTCAAGTAGAGTTTTAAAAAGTTCTTAATGGTGCTAATATTTAAAAAATCTGAAACAAACAATTTATAAATAATAAAAACATATACATACATATATATATATATATATATATATATATATATATATATATATATATATGAAAGAGAGAGAGAAAGTTTTGTATTTCATATAATCCTTTCGTTACTTTTTATCCATAGTAAAAATTTGCTTTCATTTGGTCCATCATTATTCAATTATATTTAAAAAATCTTATCTCATCAGTTTAATTTTGTTGTTTCATACTTGTTTCTTTTTACTTCACATCCTTTGACATTTAATTTTATTCATATTTAATTATATACACATATTCATAAATTTAACAAAATCTGTAAATGGCATACAAAAATAAAATATAAACAGAATATAAACAGATAAATAAAATATAAACAGATATAAATAGAATATAAACAGATTATTACATTGAAAAAAATATTAAAAAACGAGAATATGAATATAAGAAAGACAAAATATATAAAACAGAACATTAAAAAACAATATCAAAAAAGAAAATCAAAGATTACAAAAAACATGAAAATATAAATCGCAAATAATGTTAAAAATAAAATAAAACAATGTATAGAAAATTACAATAAATAATGCTGAAAATCAAATCAAGTAATATACAATTGAAAGAAAATAATATGCAGAAAATCAAATAATATTATATAAATCAATGAGCTAAAAATTAAAATAAAATAAATTGGGCTCAAAATAAAATAAGAAAAAAATTAAAACAAATCAGAAATTTTCCTAAAAATCAAATCAAATATAATCTTACAGTTTAAATAAAATAATATACAGAAAATAAAGTAAAATAATATCATATAAATCAATGAGCTTAAAATCAAAATAAAATTAATTAGGCTGAAAATAAAATAAAATAAGATAAGAAAAAAATTAAAATAGAAATCAAAATTAAAACATAAATCAGAAATTATGCTAAAAATCAAATCAAATAATATATTACAGTTTAAATAAAATAATATGCAGAAATTAAAGTAAAATAATATCATATAAATCAATGAGCTACAAATCAAAATAAAATTAATTAGGCTGAAAATAAAATAAAATAAGATAAGAAAAAAATTAAAATAGAAATCAAAATTAAAACATAAATCAGAAATTATGCTAAAAATCAAATCAAATATCATAAAATTTAAATAAAATAATATGCAGAAAATAGAGTAAAACAATATTATGTAAATCAAATAAAGTAATGTGCTAAAAATCAAAAGAAAATGAAATAAGTTAAGCTAAAAATCAAAATAAATTAAAAAAATCAAAAAACAGACAAAGAAATAAATGAGGCAACAAGTAAGATTTAAAAAATAAAAAATTAATAATTACTCAAAAAATATTAGGTGAATTATCTTCTTATTTTTATTATTCTGAAATTAAGAAAATATTAAGAGCTGAAATAAAATAAATACATTAAGCTGAAAATCAAAAAATATTACCCACAAAGTATTTAATTTCCTTTGTCAGCCATTCAAAGTTGTTCTTTTCCTTTATGTTTTTCTTTTAATATATATTTATTATTAAAAAGTTATTTCATCAAAATTCTAATTATCTTCTTTCGTAAACTGATTTTTCTTAATTAGGTATATCTGTAGAAATAATTTTTATTATTTCATTTTAAGCCATTAAATATTATTTGAAATCAAAAGTTGTTTTACTTGTTCTCATGTGTTAACTTTTGACAATTATTTTTGAGTTTTTGTAATTTATTGGGAGAATATCCATGTTTCCTGAAACAGTCAAAATTTATATTAATAGAATTAATTATTAAAACATTATGAATTTTTCCAATGATTTCTTATTGAAATTTGCATCTTCTAATTATTTTAAAAATGAGCTTTAATCACGCTGTGATAATATTTTCATACAATGATTCTTTTGACGATTTTTTTATTGATCGAATAGCAAAGAAAAATTGGAATGTCTTCGTATATCTGTAACAAAAAAAAAACATCGAAAATTAATAAAAGTATGATCATAATAAATTATTTTGTTGAGGTTTGCCATAAGATATATTTTTTAACTCTTTATCCAATTATTCTATTTTTTCTTCAAGTTTATCTGGAATTATTGAGAAAATAATGTCATTAACAAATCTTAAGTGATTAAGAATCTTTTCTTTTTTCAGTTTCTCAGTTTAGACTCTTAAATAATTCTTCTAATGCAGATATAATTTATTTTGATAATATTGCATCATTTTCTTGTTCCATCCCTTCCATAATTTAAAATTTTATATCGTCGGAAGTAAATTAATCGATCGATGGTTTTTCAAGTTTTGCTTGTCCCTTTTTTGTAAAAAAGAACTAATGTAGTTTCATTCCATTTAATTAGTATTTTTCTTTTTTCTAAAATATCGAGTGAAGATATCAGCCAATACTTTTTTCATATTTTCTTCTGTAATTCTTAAATTTCTTACTCAGTTCAATCTTTTTTCAGATTTATGATTGCATTTGAAACGTTTGGTACTGTCTGCCTTTTTTTGTTCTAAATATGTTTCTCTATTAATTCTTCTATTCTCTTGATTATTGTGGATCTATTATATGTTTTGCTTCTGTACTCTAATTTTAGAACGATTCGTTTTTTCATCAGGGGGCTCTCTTCCCCCTACTCTCTTCGTTAAAATTTGTACTTCGCTAATTCTCGGAAAACTTCGAAAACGAAATTTTTACATCTCATCAGAAAATAAGTCTTTTTAAATAGGAGATTATAAAATTTCGTTTTATTTTTCGATATCTACCATTTTCTTTAATAGTTTTACTAGTTATACTAGTATGTGTATGTGTAAGTTTAATGTGTGTTGTATGTATGTGTGTAATATTTGAATTGGAATTTTATCCAATTCAAAAAGTAATATAAGATAATTTTGCATTTATCAAAATAAAATTAATATAGTGAAATATTTAGATCTATACATTATTAAAAAATGTTAAATTTAAATGAATTTGGAAAATACCCTATTATACATTTTAATTCCCATTACCACTTTTCTTACATATTTTATCCAAGATGATCATACCAAGAAATATAAAAAGGTGTGTAGACGAAAGATTAATTGAATTAATCAAAAAAATAATTTTTAAAATTTAAAAAAAATTTTGAAAAATTAAAATATAATAAATTACGAAAGAAAAATTGAATTTAATCCGAAAGTTAATAATAAATTCCAAAATTATGTAATCCAGGACCACCTACTTGGATTATCCACTATCTATGGTATCTGAAACATACAATAAATTAAAAAAATTCCATTGGAAAAATTAAAATAATTAATTTTTCTTCTAACTAATCTTCTTTATAAGTTCTTCCTTTCACTCTGTGAATTTAATCAAAAATAAGTAAAATCCTTCAAATTGAATGAAGTATTGTAAATTTTATGAACACAAGATTGCATCAATTATTTCTCTTTTAATAACTCTCGTATGATCATTATTAAAAACAGTGCTTTTTAAAATATACTAAGTCCTTTATGTTTTTGAAAAAAATGAATAATTTTGAAAATATTTGAAATTTAATAAAAATTAATAAAATTAAAAATGTTTTATTTCGATTAATTGGAATTCGCAAATTCAGTAGATATTTCTTCTTGAATCAACCATGGTATCTGAAACATTCAATAAAATTAAAAATTCCATAAGAAAGGGTATAAATAATTCATTTTTCTTCATACTAATCTTCGAGTTTTTTCTTTTATTCACTAACAGCGCGCGATTAAAAAACTGTACACAATGCAAGCGCAAGTTCAAAAAAGGACACTTTAAAATCAAAATTATTATTACAACGAACATTACATACAAGATTCCAAAACTCGTTATCACTTGTATTGGCACCTTCAATATGCAAGCTCAATTATAGAATAGTTTTGATTTTATGGACAATGGTACTATTTGTTCCATTGCCCCTGATGAAGCTGCAGTATGTTTCCTCCAAGTTGACGAAGACGAAATATGTAGAAGTAAAACATGAAAATCATGAAATAAAAAAAATTGATTAGTAAACAAATATGCTATAGAATTTCTTCGGAGAGCTAGATCGTTCGCTCACCGAAGAGATCCTGCCTATCTACACCTGCTACAAGGTGAAACATACATATAAAACCCGTGAAGCGGATTAATATATGCGTCCCTATCTAACACTGCTAGAATGCAGCCTGTTCTAACGCTGGAAAATCATGTGTAGAAAAATGGTGGAGTCGGGGCTTCAACTTTGCTTTACAGCACTTCATCCACCCCGAAATCTCCGTGCGCTGATAACAAAATCAACAATCAATCAATATAACATCTTATATACTGAAGACCGTTAATTGAGAATCAACGTAATGTGTACAAAAATATATAAAATATATATATACATAAACATATACATCATGACGTCGTTTTAATAAAAAAAATGAGTTAATAAAGAAAAAATAAAACGATATCTGATGAAACTTATTCTAAATATTTGGGAGGACAAGAACTTGCGATGCGTGTACAGTTTTAACTGTAATAAATAAAATAATCTGGCCTTATTTCATTCTTTGTTCGATAGATTCTCCCTCGATTGGATTTGGACACGAGCAGGAAAACTGTAAAGAAAATAAACAACATTATTTTTGTACGAAATTAAATATACAAAAAAAATATACATATATATATATATATATATATATATATAATATATATATATATATATATATATATATATATATAATATGTGTGTATGTACGTATGCGCGCACTTACACTAATTATTAATATCAAATGAGGATGGTGTAAATAAAAATTAAATGAAACTACTAGAGAAGAATGTAGAAAATAAGAAAATTATTGAAATTTGGAGAAAAAAATAAGTTAGTTTATTTAAAAAACGAAAAAAAATAGAATGAGATTGAAAATTAAAGAAGTGTTAAAAAATACAAATTTATAAATCAACTGAAAGAAAAATCAGAAATAAAAGTGAAAAAATTAAAAATAATCATAATTGTTCTTGGAAATAGAATAGCAGAAAAAACAAAGAAATCGAAAACAGAATCGATAAAAAAATATAATTTTCAAAAGAAATTAAATCTACAAAAAATATATGTATATACAATTATATGCATATGTATGTGTGTGCACGCACACGTATACTCTAATTATTAATATAAATTGCATTTAATAACATTTAAATTAATTCGAAGACAAAAACAAGTACACTAACTTTATCTTAAATTCAAATAATTCATAACCAAAAATTGTATTTTCTAAATAGTAAACTGAATGTAGAAATGAATTATGATTGCACATAGGACACATACAATTAGTTGAAAATATAACTACGTATTTTTTTTAATACATAAGGATTTATCACGAAAACAGCTATAAATTGAACTGATAATTATTTTCATTTGTGTGTATTATCTACTTGTTTTACTTGACTATGTTACAATGAAATAAAATATTGAAAATATATTTGAAATTATTGAATATCCAGATGAAAATTTCCTGCCACTTTACAAGTTAAAACATGGATTTTGTAAATTAATTTTATATTATATAAAAGAAGCAATAAAATAAATTCGAATATACATTTTTAGTAACAAGTTTTTTTTTTTCATTTTACTACCAGTTTCGAAAATGAAATGTAAGGTTATACTAATTGTCAATTTTAAGAACCCCACTAAGTATTTTTGTCACTTAAATATGAAAGTTTTCTTTTATGTTTAAGAATAAATACGTAATATAAAACAATAAAACTATCAAAAAAATGTACAAATTAAAAAAAAACCTACCGAAGCTGCAATCCTTCCTATTATCCCACCTTCAGTTGAAATCACAAACACAGTTACATTGCACTACACTACACTCTAAGGCTGACGAACTCAAACTGAATTCAAATTTGAAACCTCTCAACGATTTTGGGTAATACCAACCCAAGAAAAATAAATTTGAAATCTATGTTCACAGTCTCTGTTGACAAGTTCTTAAACGACCCAAAACTCGTTCAGTGGTTTTTCAAGTGGTTTCTTTGGGTTGGTATTACCCAAAATCGTTGATTGGTTTCAAATTTGAATTCAGTTTGTGTTCGTCAGTCTTAGAGTGTAGTACAGTATAGTGTAGTGTAATTGTGTTTGTGATTTCAACTGAAGGTGGGATAATAAGAAGGATTGGAGCTTCGGTAGGTTTTTTTTTAATTTGTACATTTTTTTGATAGTTTTGTTGTTTTATATTACGTATTTATTCCTAAACATAAAAGAAAACTTTCATATTTAAGTGACAAAAATACTTAGTGGGGTTCTTAAAATTGACAATTAGTAACATATTTAAGTAAAACAAGTAGATAATATGCACAATTGAAAATAATTATCAGTTCAATTTATAGGTGTTTTCGTGATAAATCCGTATGTATTAAAAAAAAATACGTAATTATATTTTCAACTAATTGTATGTGTCTATGTGCAATCATAATTCATTTCTACATTCAGTTTACTATTAAGAAAAGACAATTTTTGGTTATGAATTATTTGAATTCAAGCTAAAGTTAGTGTACTTGTTTTTGTCTTCGAATTAATTTAAATGTTATTATATGAAATTGATATTAATAATTAGAGTATACGTATACGTGCACACACATACATATGCATATAATTTGTATGCATATGTACGTATGTATGTTTGTTGTATGAGCGTGTAGAGAAAAATCCTTAGATATAACCTATTAACATCGATCAGTTTGTTATAAATAAAATCTTTTATAAAAAAAAAACATTTTAATCCAAAGTACAATAGTTCTATTTGAATTAAGACATCAAATTATTAATATTGTCATATCTATATTATTTCCAACACTTTAGAGTTTACAATAAATGAATTTCAATCAATTTATAGAAATGTTTTTTTGAAATCATATTTTAAATAAAGATATTATTAAATCTCTGGATTACTAAAACAATAAAACACGAACATTAATGAAACATATTGTGAACACCGACGAATTTTTAAGATGTTTAAAAATAGTGCAATAACCATATAATTTTAAATTTAATTTACAATTAATACGAATTAAAAACTTTAATTGTAAAATTACATATATAAATATATTTTAATATACTAATATTTTAAAAGTGTTTTATTTCATATACAAACACATTTAATATACATCTATATATGTTCACATGAATACATACACACACATAAACATAGAATAAAAATACATATATATATATATATATATATATATATATATATATATATATATATATATGAAATAAATAAATAAATAAAAGAAAACATAGCACGAAAAATATTCACATTTATTGTGCACTTGCTTTGAAATCACTACATAAAATGATGACCTTTATGTTGATTTGTCGATACATTTTAAGAAATGATAAATTGTTAACGTAACTAACTTACATAATATTTTATTTGTATGTACAGTAAATATGTTTGTATGATGTTTTCACGATTAAATTCGAATGTATATACTATTAGAGTAACAAATATCTGTAGATATTTTAAATCTTATAACACTGCATTTGAAATATATAGTCATCCAAATGTGATGCAAAAATTTGAATTTTATTAATAATAAATATGTGTATAGGGTCGTGTGTAAAGAAATATGTGTATAGTTTCTTTTTAATATAGAAATGAAATTTACATTTTTGTATTTAAATACGATTTTTTCAATAATTAATATTAATTTGTTTAATTCTATCGTAATCTTATATTTAAGATCATAAATGTTATAAACTGAGAAACATTTCATATTCTCATTTTAATAGGAAAGCTATTTGAGATTATCCAAAATAGAGTTAGGAGTTTACATATAAGTGATTATCAAAAATTAAATTATTAAAAAAGTAGAGGATTTACAAACACATAATTTGCATTATCAAAGAGAAGTTCACATTTTTTTAATGTATATATAATACAAGGGTCGTTTGATAAGTATGGTAAATTTATTTATTGTTTAATTTAATTAAATTTTTCAATTTAGTTTTTCTTGTTTACCATACTTATCAAACGATCCTCATATATGAATATATTAAACACTATATTAATTATATTAGTTGCTCTATATAAATCAATTTTTGACGAATATCAGACGGTATTTTATAGATTTTTTGCTATTCTATTCAATTTATTTAGTGTTTTAGGCAGTAGTGGTAAAAGACAAATTCTTTTAGATTCTAATCGAGGAAATTCCTGTGACTGGAAAAATGAAGTAGCTAGAATATGTGGCCTTTTTGTTAAAAACATTTTTGGTGTCTATTTCTATTATTAGGACTCTCGGGGTTATTATAAAATATGCCTGAGTTACCGTTTTAAGTGATTTAATTGAATCTGTGTTTCATTCGAATTAATATACTTACTAAAAATATCAATTTTATCGCACTGAATAACACTCTTATTTAAGCACAATTAACAACAACTAATTGTATATAAAAATTACTAAACAGAATAATGAAATCATTCAAATAGTAAAAAGACGTGCTACCTGCATTAGAATAGCTGTTCCTATCTAATCAAATGTCAAAAGAGTGCGCATGCGTGATGGGCTTTTTCTCTCTCTATCTACTACTTTTTCTCACTCTATCGTCTAAGCATTTACGCAAATTCAAATGAAGCGCTAAAAAATGTGAGCAAGTTCCGTAATATAGATATACGTAGTTTCCGCGTCAAGTAAAAATTTTACCCCAACGCCGCTAAAGAAGTTTCACTTCAAAAAATACTTATTATTTCATATTTATTTATGTATAATATGAATTTCATAATAAATATAAAATATTAAATTGTGTATGACAGACATAGCAAACTTATTATATTTTCAATAACACTTGTTGCATTTGATTTAAGACCGGGAGCAGTAACACTCTTCACGAATTAATTACACTTCGGATCATGAAAGTATGTGTCTTATAATAATATTTTATCAAATTAAAACGAAATATTATATAGATGTATTTATTGTTTACAAATATAATCATTTTACATGCATACACATAACTACATATATATATATATATATATATATATATATATATATATATATATATATATATATATATATATATTAGATATATATATAAAGTATACACATGTAATTTTGTGTATTTTTATAAAAAATCACGTATGGTCATTGGAATTGATTAATTTTGAATATATGTTAATATTATTTATATTTCTTAATAATTATTAGAGCTATTGTTAGTTTCTAGTAAAATTTATTTTTAACAAAATGTTAAAATTTTATTACCACTATAACTGAACTCAATCTCTAAATAAATTGAATTAATTTGTAAATAAAGTACAATATATAATTAGTGTGAGTTAACGTGTAAAATATTTAAGTATTTAATATATTTGATAAGATATTAACCATTTTTCCATTGGTATAATATTTTATTATATATTGTATAAATGTAACTTAATTAGAAACTAATATCTAAGTATGTTATAAAATTGAAACACAACATTATTTATTGTAGAAAGAAATGTAACACAATAAAATGTAAAAAATAATATGCATTTTATATATATATATATATATATATATATATATATATATATATATATATATATATATATATATATATATATATATATATATATATAGATATATATATAGAGAGAGAGAGTTTTAAGCATGATAGAACTTTAAATTGAATCCCTATCAAAAATACTATTGAACCTAAAAATAATCATATATATATATATATATATATATATATATATATATATATATATGTATATAGATACGAGGTCGTTTGATAAGTAAGGTAAATTATTTTTTTATTTAATTAATTAATTAATTTAATTAAATTTTACAATTTAGTTTTCCTTACTTTTTTACCATACTTATCGAACGACTCTCGTGTATATATATATATATATATATATATATATATATATATATATATATATATATATATATATACACACACACATACACACATATAAAAGGTGTTTTTTTTGTTTGGGTTGGATAGAATTTTCGATAGGGATTCAATCTAAAATTCTCTCACGCTTAAAAAACACCTATATATATATTAACACTTTTATAAAATTTACTTTTACTATTCAACATTGTTTTTATAATAAAAAAATATTTAAAACAAATATACCTAATGAGAAAGGTTTTCTTTCTTGGCTGCCAAGACTGATATCCGTATTTTTTAAATAAGCAGGTGCACGAGATTAGTGTATTGTGTTAAGAGATTATTATTCAACAAAAATAAGAGTTATTTTTGTATTTAGTAAAAATAATCTATATTTTCATTTTATATATATATATATATATATACATATACATATACATATACATATACATATATATATATGTATACATATACATATAACATGTATGTATGTACTTTTATATACAATAGGTGAAAATTTATCGCACAGTTTATTAGAAACCTTAAAAACACTTCACCTTTGTTTAGTATTGTGACAAATTTACTTTAATAGAAATTAATCAGTTACTATCAATATCACAAGACGACTCCATAATGCACTAATCTGGATATAATGACATGAAAAATAAATAGTATTTCTTTAAAAACAAAATTATGAAATTCTAACAGAAATAAATGCTTGCAATATAACAAAAGTTTATAGTTAACATATCTCTAATAACCCTATGAGCTGAAAAAATTACATTTAAAACTCATTATTCAAGATAAATGACTAATGATAATCATTTTTTCTAAAAAAAAATACAAATTCAACGCATAAACTCTGTTTTCAAAACTCTAAATATTTCTTTACTAAAGTAACTAAATATTTAAGGGAGATAAATATAAATATCTATAATTTATGATTTGAAGTGTATAGTGCATAGATATATAAATTTATATCAAACATTAAATCATTATTCATGATTTTAAGCTCATAATATGTACATAAATAAATTTGAATTACCTAAAATTGCATGTTTATGTACTATGCAAATTTTTCAATGCGTATAAACGTGATATGCATACATATATGTAACAAGAAAGAAAAAAATGACCATTAATTCGAAACACATGAATAAAGACAACAATATATGAGAAGATAAAATTTGCTATTAAAAAATACTCTAAATTTTATAATGAAATGCTCTGACGATGATTGCATAACCATTGAAATAGGCATTAGCTTTTAAACAAATAAAGTGAGACTTGTAAAATCGTGTAATATTGAAGGTGATTGTTTAATGTAAGAATACTATTTTATAATGTTTGAAATTATTATTTTTCATGTTCATGAATTCAAAGTGTGATGAAATGAAATATAAATATTTTAAATACATTGTAATAATAAGAAATTGATTTTTTAAGACTTATAAACTTATATATAAGAGTAACAAATGCTCTTAATCTGACACTGTTTATTTTCATTATATATTAATGTTTGCGTGCCGTTTACGAGACTAGCAAAACCCTAATATGAATAGCTGCTATCTGGTACTAGAATTACGTCGCTATGGTCGTTGTGCCTCTCCTTGTTTGTTAACGATATGTACACACTAAAAAATTTGCCTTGTTTTGATATTGTGTTTATAAAGTAATAGAAGCTTTTAGTAAATTATAAATAAATACAATAATCGTTTATCTCGTATTTGTATAGTGTTGAGTAGCTTAGAAATTGTTTACATCATATATGACAAATCAATTTACAAAATTGTGTTGTTTAATTTTGAATCTGCTATTTTTTATTATTTTATATGATGATTAATATTTATTATTTTGGCAATAAATGATACAACTTATTTATTAACACTAAACCTACCGACATATTATATATACCTATTTCTACCGATGGCGGTCAAATGACCGCTTTTGAAATAAACATTATAGTCTTTTCCACTTGATTGTAATTAATACAGAATTTAGCATAAACAATAATTATCATATAATAATTAAAAAACATTTATTTTTCGGGCTTTAGGAGTACATTTTTAGAAAGAAGGCTCGAAACTGAAAAATTATATATTTACATACATATCCTTATTCAAACTAAAATAAAATTTATTCGTTGTCGCATTTTTACAGATGGAGGGTCTCTCCCGTAAACATTTTCCACAAACATATTTTTACATGTAGAACAAATGTTTATGGCTTTATTTTTTTGCAATATCCAATTTGACACGTTTTTCGTCTTTCAAAATTGTATAATGAAGTTTTCTTTTCCATTTTTCTTGTTCATGTATATGCGGTATAAGTTCCTCTGCCAACTGAAATAAAAATTCTTGTCGCGATATCCTTTCTCCAGTTGTTTAATATAAATCCAAATTTATACTTAAATCCAGAATGTTGTAAAATATTGACAGGCCATCTATTAGTTTAATTTTGTGCTGTAAGACCATTTGATCCGTCATATCCACGCTATGTTATTATAAAAAGTTTTCAGGTATATTATTTATGTTTCTTCATGCTTACATATTTATGCTTCGAACTTAGTAAGAGATTTTTGTTCGGTTTGCTTTTGTAAATTGTTATACAATTATTTGATTTGTAAAGCTGCGTTGAGAAACGTGCCATTTTGTCTTTCTTTTCTGATTTGGGTAATTCCTCTTATTCGCCCGAATAGTTCCTACTAAGGTAGTTCTTTTGATAAAAGTTTTGTTGCTAAAGATGTCCTCGTAAAAAATTATCGGTGGTTATATTTCGTCCGCACTTGCGGTTCAGTGAGTTTGAGAACAACAAATTCACTAAGTGGTATTGAATAGCCTGTCTCATCTTTTCCCACCATTCACAATATATTTACTTTCAACGTATGCCAACCAGAACTTGATTCCGAACTTATCGGGTTTATTGTATTGTTAAATCGATATTTTGTACAAATAGCTAAACAGTAATATTTGCACCTAGTTTTAGATTTTGTATTTTCTATAAATGCATTATACCTTGAGATGAGAGCAAATTTGTCAGTCTGCAGATTCCGCTCGCTTCTTCTATCAAAACGAATAAATACATATTCCTGTGAAACGTTTCAACTCGAATAAATCGTATAATTCCTTGAGTAGCTTTTTTGTGTTAAGTTTGAGATTTCAATGCAGATAACTTCATAAATTTCATATATATTCTAGCGGTCAAAAGACCGCTCATTGTGTACATATGTTTAAGGAAAAACGAAAGAATCAGCTATTTTTAGAAAAAGTCGTGCAGTTATATGAAAATTAATATTTATTTAAAAATTTTGATTAAATGATTCAACTTATTTATATTAATAAACTGTTAAAAATATCATTATTTTATGAAGAAAATAAAATGTTTTCAGTTACTTTGGACATAAAAAATATACATTTTAAAGATATTAAATTACACTTTTGTACAGTGAAAGTTTTAAACTGTTTTATTTTTTACAGCAAATTTATTTAAAATAATTTTTATGAACTAGAAAAATGTTTAAGTAGTTTTATCTTTCTCTCATAAACATAACAACTCTACTCTCACTTCTCAAATACATACTTATATATATATATATATATATATATATATATATATATATATATATATGTTCAAGGGTTTTAATTGTTAAATTATAATATTTAAATTTGTACCTTTTAAAATTAAATGCTTTCTTGACAGTTAATTTTGCAGTTGTGTATCATACAGTTATTCATTACGCCACAACAGTTGTAATAAATATAGTTTAATCCACAGTGGTCACTTTTACTCTTTCTCATTTACTTTACCCTTAAACTTCAACCAACATCAGAATACAACTATGTGATTAGAAGTTTTCGTTACGAACGCAAAGTAACTTTGTTGTGTTGAAAGCGTTGTTTCTCACTGGAGACATTACAGAAGCTTCTAACTTGTATTTAATTAAGTGTTTGGAAAGCAAAAAGCAAATAATGGTTCGTTCATATACACAAAATAGCAATAAACGCGACATGTAATAAAATAAAACATGTCTAGCATACCCAGAACTTTGATGCTAATATTTACGTACATTTGTAACGGTCAGTGTTACAAATATAAATATTTAACTCCTAAGCTACATTCAACGTACTTACATAATACAAAATGTATTCTTTATATTTAAGAGTTTGCTCATGTCCCATTTAATTTAAAAAAATTAACATTTTATAATTATTGCATAAGTGAATATCCTTATTCTCTATAGCAGGAGTGGCCAATCTTTTAGACGTTGGGGGCGACTTTTTTGGTGAAAGGTAGCTGAGAGCGACTACGTTTCTTTAGAATGTACTTACGAATTGGTGACTTTTTTTCTCTAAAACACGAACTGACGAAGACATTTTACTATGACTACTATTAAATTACCTATAAATAATTATTTTCGAAAACTGGTCCTGAATTTAAAAAAAAATTCAAGAAAATATTGAGAAAAACAGGAAATTATTGTTGTAGAATTATATTAAAATAAATTGGATGCATATTTTACAAAAAAAATACAAAGTAACAAAAAATAAAAAATAAATAGAATTTTTTTATTTTTATGACACTTGGCATTACATAGTTTCGGAAAGTTTGTCAAAATTTGACTCGTATGAACTTAAACTAATTCTTAAACACGATTCCAAATGTAGACCGTGAAAATTGTGACCTATATTTAGTTTTTATCGCATTCATGCAGGAAAATGCAGATTCGCACAAATATGTTGAACCAAAAAATGCATTGAAATATGAATTTATCATTATAATTTGTCAATGTTCACGTCAACTTCGCGGACGACTTTCAGAGCCCTTGCGGTCGACGTTTTGGCCGCCCCTGCTATATAGTATGAAATTTGTTTAATCAATTATAAGTAAAATTATATTTTAAAACTTTTTCACTTTTTCACTGATGCGTATTATTTCGATGATAAAACCATTATCTTCAAAGCTTTATTTTATATATACAATCTCAAATCACTTATTTAAAAAAAATGCAAGTAAAAATATTATAGAAGATGTAAAATCATAATTGATTGTATTATGTTCAAAATTGATAACGTTACATCTTATTGACTGTTATTGTACATCTAATCAATATATTCCAAATAAATAAAAAAATACTATTTTTTCAATGAAACAAATGTTCTGAAATACAATCATTTAAATTTAATAATTTTTTTCACTGAAAATAATATTTTTTAAAATTTTTTTAAAAGAAACGAAGTTATTTTGTCAATGAATATAAATAACACATATTCACATAAAATAAATGTAAATTTTAAAACCAACATTTCTTGCATCTAATTATTAAAAGTAATAACTCTTAGTTTAAAAATACAACTTAAATGCAATGTAGATGTTTTTTTTAGGTTAGATAGAACTTTTTATAGGGGTTCAATTTAAAGTTCTATTACGATTAAAAACATCATATATATATATATATATATATATATATATATATATATATATATATATATAAATACATTAACCGACTAGTGTTGAAATGGTTAGCATCAATGCCTGTCATGTAGAAGTGCGTTGGATCCCTAATAAAAATAGCCTGCCTAAGGATATAAATCTTGAATAAAAATCCTCACCAACCCGCCTCGTTAACGTAGTGAGTCAGCGAATGATAAAAATTCATCGAATCTTTCGCCTAGCAGTGGGATGATATATGTGATAATGATGGCATGTACATTATTTATAGGAAACATTGCAAGAAATAATCATAAAGTATTTCCATATGAAGTATTTCATTTTAAATTTCTATATTTTATTATGAAATAAATGATATTTTATTTAGGTGGCTAAATGAACTAAAGGATATAATTTTTAGTCCCGGTTCATATCCTTTAGTTTTATTTGGGTCAATTGTATAAACAAATAAAATTTTAATAAAATTAATTTTAATACAAAAGATCAAAAAATATTCAGAATTGTTTTTAAATATCTTATGTATATTCAAAATAAAATAATA
>CP092087.1:34150286-34175286 GCA_029203775.1 Neoneuromus ignobilis
CTTTTTTTCTTTTTACAGTAAGTAGTCTAAAACTCTTTAAGCACTAAAAGCTATTCCATTCAACGTGCGATTGAAGATGCGCCATCTTCTGTACAGAATTCACACCATTTGGTAATTATACTTGTAAAAAGCCACGATTTCCATTCAAGACACGCATTGCAGCTTACCGAAATGTCGACTGCTTGAAGAGAAAGGTTAGCGATTGGTGACAACGTACATTTAGTTTGATAGAGAATGAAGTATTATGAAACAGGGGTTGGAAAAGTTTCCAATAAAATTTGTTCCAAAAATAGATTCTATTGAAAAAGATTCATGTTTTAAATATTCTTTTAGATTAATTTATTAAATAATTGTAACTTAACAGCAAAAAATATTAATTATTTATTAAAACCATATAAATTATTTATTCTAACATATTTATTTATAATAGTAACTTGTTTTACGCATGGTAATGCTACTTTTTATGAAAAGTATATTTATAAAACATTATACTAATTAATTCAATTGAGTGTAGTGCGTTATTTTAGTATAATATTTATTTTTATAATTAATGTTTCCATTAGTCACATTGCTTTTATGTTTTCTTTTTACATATATATGATACATATATACTTGTTGAAAAATATTATTTTTTTAAGAAAATTGACAATAATGTCAACATCCGTTTTACAAATTTATTTGTGTGATTCAAGTATTACGTTTATTGCTTACGTTTCCAACAACATACCACGTTTTTATTTATGAGAATTGTACGTCTTTACGTTCTTTCTCATAAATCATCAGCGTTTTAAAAATTAAAATGGAAATATATGTTCTTTGTTAATAAAACGTTACTTTGTTATTGAAATATTTTTTTAAAAAATTATGTATATATATATATATATATGTATGTATGTATATGTTTGTGTATAAGTATATATATATATATATATATATATATATATATATATATATATATTCACCATAGGTATAAATATAGTGTTATAATAAATAATAGAGTTTCTTGAATTATTTTATTCTTCCATTTATAAATTCTTGTTACTTTTGTAGTATTTTTATTTACAATTATTATTGAATTAATGTACAAATATAAGAGATAATTAATTGAGATTTAAAATAATCTTATTATTTTATTCCTAACATGAGAATAATTTTCTAAAGAAAATAAGTTGTATGTATTTTAATAAATACTTTTATATTGTTGGAATTATTGATGAATAATAAATTATATATTTCTGATGATATATAATTCATTAAATATAAATATAATATAATATTTTTTACGTTCATTCATTTTAAATGGTTGAAATATAAATTTACATATTTGTATATATACATATATATATATATATATATATATATATATATATATATATATATGTGTGTGTGTGTGTGTGTGTGTGTGTGTATTTGTGTATATATACTCGAGGAGAAAAGAATTCTTACTGTTTTCAGTTCATAATTTTATATTTTTTACAGCTAAATTGTAAAAAATAAAAATTTAAAAAACGATTTTTGTATACATTATATTTGTGACTAATATTGATATATATTTACTATTCGAGGAATCCTCTGTTAATCCTATTTTGTCACATTTTCAATATAAGTACTTTTTTCTGTGTACAAAAGTATTCGTACGTATATATTTTAATTGAGGATTTCATTTAAATAAGTTATTTAAATAAAAGTTTTTGTTTTATATATGCCTTAAGTATTATATAAATAATTTATTAATGCATTGTAACTTAAACATTTTATAGTTTGTGTTATTAAGGTAAATAACATATCATAAACATGAGAAATTTCAAATGATATAAAAAAATGATTGTAAATAATCAAAATACTGGATTACTATTAAGTAATAATGTAAAAAAATATAATATGGTAAAATTAAGAGTTGTATAAATTATTCATCATATATATATATATATATATATATATATGTATATATGTATATATATATATATATATATATAACAAACTACCATTAATTTGTACGGAACAGATAAACGACGAAAAACTATCAACCAATATGATGTGCATATAGTCAAAATAATGTAAGAGGATCTCAGTTTTTCTGAAAAAAA
Organism: Neoneuromus ignobilis; assembly: GCA_029203775.1. Classification (NCBI taxonomy): domain Eukaryota; kingdom Metazoa; phylum Arthropoda; class Insecta; order Megaloptera; family Corydalidae; genus Neoneuromus; species Neoneuromus ignobilis. The sequence goes on from CP092087.1 coordinate 34,152,374, forward strand.
CTAAAGAATGTTGAACTATGACATTTTTGAGAAGATAAGCGAAAATTAAAAGAACGAGTTTTGAGATCTATTCTAAAACTTGAAAATTCTGTATTTTAAAAGAGAACAAGGGGATCAGTATGTAATTCATTAAAAATATCTAAATATGCCACAAATCTTTTGGAGAAAGATTCTTTGGGGCAATGAGAAAAAGTGAAAGTTCAAAAATAGAAAAAACGGCAAAGAGTTTGGAGAAACTTAGGTAAATTCTTAAGGTCTCAAAATTTCAATTCATCTTCTAGTATAAAAGTGAGAGTATCATTGTGTCGAATTGCTTTACTTATAATGGTTTGAACAATCCGATTAAAACTTTTGAAAAAATGACGGGTGCATCATACACTAAAATATTATTGAGTAATTTGAAAGCTTCAATAGAAAAATGAATTGAAAGATGATTATATCTTCTAATATAATAATGACTTCAAACATACATTTAAAAATATAACGCAATACATACAACAGAAAATATTGAATTAATGGAATAACCATGTAGAGTTCGTATTTGTACATTATAGAGTTCTTTAGACTCAAAAAAATATATTTATGTAAAAGATAATTCTTATTGTTTTATTACAGTTTTACATTTTTGGTAACAAATAATTTAATGCATAAGTATTAATGTTTTAGGATTATACGAACTCATTTTTCCTATTTAGAAATAATGTTTTTATTACATTTCTTTCTATTATCTATAAAAAAATAATAAATAAAAGTTCGTAGGAAAGTTTATGATTACATATAGAGTTCATTACGTGTGGACTGGTAAAAGATCATAACTTTCTGTAGCTTTTCTTATCACGGTACATTTATCTTCAATAACATTCGTATTATATGTACATCATGCATTTTCTTATATCTCATTCTAAGAATATAATACTGCAGCGTAGTAAACGTTGCAGTATATTGCACTTGGTATCAGACAACATACCCACCCAAACAATTCTGAATTTGTTGTTTGTGGTAATCATGAGTGAGCATATCAGTAGATAAAATATACTTGTTATTATATTCTTTAATCTCATCAAAAATAATAATATAACGCTGTTGCAAGTAAAACTTGTGTATTTTTTTAACTAGATATCGTAATCTTTCATAAAAATCTACTTTAGTTTATGAATAAAAAATATATCGAAGATATATTACAAAATTTATAATTAGGAATTTGAATCTCAAAAATGAAACGTCATTAACAATATATTATTTTTTAATTATGTTAACAATTTGTATTTCAGTGAAAAGAAAAACAAATAAAATAATGATAAAATCAACAATTACATTAATTGGATCACGAGGATATCTGAAAATTAGGATAAACTATTTTCAATAAATAAAATTATATTATTTATTGGTGTTTTAATAAATATTTTTTGAAATTTAATAATTACTAAATTTTGTTTTTTGACTTTTTTGTAAAAGAAATTTAAAAAATCTCATATTTTTTATCTATGAATATGGACAATATTAAAAATAACAATATTAATAATAACGAAATAGACAATAATGATTCGAGAGTATTTTAATAAAAGTAGTTTACCGAGACATATCGAATGTTAATGGTGATAGATTTTTTTCTTTATATTAAATAATACAAATATCAATGTTTCAAATGATTATAAAGGACATAAATATATAGTTAATTTCTTGATTAATTCCTAATATATTATATATTTTTTTAATTTAGTTATGCTAATTAAAATAAATTAAAACTTTTTATATAAAAGTAGTATATTATAAAAATATTATACTTTCGTTATAACAAAAAAAAAATAAATTATATAAGCACAAATGAGTTTTTATTGATAGAATCTAAATAAATGTTTTCAATTTAAATATTTCCTTACAAAATGTTCGAAAAAACATACATAAAACAAGTTTTGTGATTGTAAACATTACAATTTTCTCAATGGATTAAACATAAATAAATCTTTTTCTCCTCGACCGCTGCTAAACGAACTAAATAAATGTAATCCTGTTTTGTTGTCATCATGAAATGCGTGAATTGTTATTTAAGTATCTAGTTTAATCTACTAAAACAAAAAAGGTTTTACAAATAAAAATAACTTAAAGAATGTATGTTTTATATATTTTCAAACAAAACGTTTTAATTTAATTATTTAAATCAGTGATAATCAACAAGTCATTTAAAAAAGTAGATAAATATAGAAGAATGCAAGTTATTATTATATATACATACATATAAATAAATAAATAAATATATATATATATATATATATATAGGTATTAGTGTATATTAAAGAAGAAAATTAAATTGATACTTTTTATGAAATATTTATTTTTTTATCATTTCATCAATTTTATACACACAACACACATACACACACACACATACACATATATATATATATATATATATATATATATATATATATATATATATATATATAATGTCTGTAAAAAAATACTAAATTAATTTCTCCTATACTCGTATATTATTTTATTTTAAATTACACAATTTTTTTGAACATTTCATGGCATAAACAAATTTAAACAGTAAAAAATTTTTCCTTTTTAATAAATATCAATAATTATTATTTAATAAAAAATTAGAAATAGCAGTTTTGATTTCAATCTTTTTAAAATAAGCGTTAGTTTTAAATAAAAATGATTAGAATAAAAACAGTAATATTTTAAATATAATTTCCATTTTTAATTGATAAACAAAAAATATAAATAAATTTGAATTATATGTGAGTGAGTAAAATACAATACAAAATAAATATATTAAATAATATCATAGAATATTATCTAAAAAAAAATAGTTTACATCTGTTTATTTAGTGACTTTAGCATGTGTGTCTCAATTTTTACTAAATATTTTTTATAAATATTTTATAATTGTATTTTTACCTCTTTTTAATAAAATTTTATTCTATATTTTATATTACTGATTTAAATAATCAAACGTTAATTTTATGAGTTCTAAAATCTATAAATTTCAATTAAATTTGCTCCCTTATTCATAATAAAGGAACTTAAATCAAATTATCTGATAATGACAGTGTTTCCAAATGATTAGATAATTGCCTACTTTCATTATTAGTTTAAAACAATATCATCTCATTATATAATCTGACCTTAAAATATTTATTTTTTACTTAAAACATTTTGATTTTGTACTTACTCGTTTAATAAATTATATGAATTTAATTTCAATAAAATAAAAATTACATTCTCAAACACCAATTCTAAACATCATTAATCATCAATAAATATATTTTCTCATATAACATTTGATTATTTTAATTTGAACAATTTACTTATTAAAAAGATATATGTATATACGAGGGTCAAGTATAGTAAAAAATCAAGTATAGTAAAAAAGTAAGAAAACCTAAATTGAAAAAATTAATTAATTAATTGAATTAAACAATAAATAAATTTATCATACTTATCAAACGACCCTCGTATATGTATACATCAGTAAAAATACTAATATTTATTGAATTAGTCTCAGAAAGTTTTAGAATTGAAAAATAGCCAATCTATTAAAAAAAAATTTTTAATATGTATATTAAACAATTTTTAAAATATTTTTTGTAGATTTTTTATATAGTCCACGCAATTAGGTTTTAAAATACAAGTGAAAAGTATATTTTCTATTTCTGAAAGGCAAATATGACACATTTTTTAAATATTGAGGAGTTTGTGTACTATATAAATTCATTAATTTGATTAGGATTTCGGAATATTAGATTTTAAAATTTTAAATGATTGTAAATTCTAGAATATTTCAAATGTTTTTAAATTCTAGTTCTAAGAGTTGCTTAACCAGAAATAAATCATTAACCCTATATCACAATATTTTATAAAAATATTAATTACTTATTGTTTAGTTTATTTACATCATGGCCAAAAAAGTTGTATTAGAAAATTTAGGTTTTATAATTCAACGTTTGACTAATATCATAGCCATCAACACAAATCGATGGATAAAATGAACTATAAATGATTAGTGAACACTTCATAAAATTTGTGACACTTTATGAGATTCATTTATGTTGTAGTTAATTTGCTATAGTGTCAGAAATAAAAGATAATGGACTAATAATTTTAAACAAATAATTCGTCTTTATTATTCTTTATTTAGAATGAGTTTGTTATCATTTTATAACAAAATGTTTTATAAAAAATATTTATTAAAAATTATAGACAAGTTTATAATTTTTAAAAATACAATTATATACCAACATTTTTGTCCACATAAATATATTGAACATATTAATTAATATAAAAAGTAAATTAATATTATGGTCAATATGAGTGTAATCAAAATAAGATGTTTTTTATACCAAATATTACTACCAAATTCTATTATTCATTTTAATTTAAATTCAAATTTTATATGAATATTTTATTTAGTAATATCAACTGTTCTATTTTACTATTATATGATTTTTAATATGTATCAACTAGAATATTAAAATAATAAAAAAATCAAAATATTTCTGAATACCCAAATTTAAGATTTTATGAACATCTTGACACAATTTTATAAAAGTATTCAATAATTAGTTTTTGTTCACCTTATTTACTAATGCATATTTCTATGATTATAATTGTGGCATCATTGTTAGAACATTGTATTACGAAATCGAGGTTATATGTATTATTAATTCTGCGAAATATATATTGAGATATGAAACAGCGAATAAAGTAAACAATTATTAATTATTGAGTACTTCTACGAAACCTTGTAGTTCTGTGGATAAATAATTCATTTGGGTGGAAATGAATTTGTCACTGTATCAAAACACATATTTAATTTTTTCATTATATATTCTGATACTTTAATTACAAATGTTTTTTTTTGTATATATATATATATATATATATATATATATAAATAAATAAACGACATCATTCACTATCAATAATCTTTATTTTGTTTCAATTCACTATCTGATCCTTTCGTCGTATTTTACTTTTGTTCCATATGATATATTGTATACTCCCTACATGTAGAATATACATCAATGAAATATGAGTTAGAATTTGTGATACAATGTCAATTTTTGATTCATTGTTCTGAGAGAACACGTACTGCTACCAGATTTAGTTTCAGTTTTAATATAAATATTGTGTTAAATCAACGGTATTATTCTGTTCATGTCGTATTCATAAATTCATACACATCTACACATACACACAAATATATATATATATATATATATATACTTATAAATATTCATTACATTTCACATTAGTATTCAAATCAATTACACTGCTAGTATTCACTTAAATACAATTTGTCTACTCTGAAGTATTTATTCTTGGCATATTACATAGACAACTTACAATTTAATCTATACGATCTAACTGGCTTACTAAAGTGTTTTCAAAGAGCGTCTCCATACGAATTGTCTAACATGGTTATCGTTGGGTAGGGCTTTCTCAATCGATATAGTATCTTCTGTATACATCATGTGACGCCATCAGATTGACGCACGTTTTTAAATTTTACCAATATCCGGTAATGATTTCTTTAGTATTTTTAAAAATATATATATAATTTCGACACTACTAAATATCTTTAATATATATATATATATATATTTAAAATCTGAACTTCTCAAAAATTTAAGTTTTTATAGAAGAGAAAAAATTTCTAAAAAATACAATTATTATCGTTTTCTTAATTGATATACTAGATAACTTTTATAAATTTTTTCAAGAGATATTGTGTTTGAAGTTAAAATGTAAAAAAAAAACAGAAATTGGAATTAAAATTATCTAAAGTTGGTTACAGTTAAAAAAAAAGTGTTTTTAAATAGCATAAAAACTATTTTATTTATGTATAATATAATTTCTTTAATATATTTGAAGAACATTTGAAAAGTTCTTTACCTGGCATATAAATGCTGGTAAAAAGTTATCCAGTTATATTTTCTTTGTCTTGTGAATAGATTCGTGATATATCAAATTGATCTCTCAAATAGTTTGTTGTAAACAAGATTAAATAAAATTATTTCAAAGTATTTTTTCAAATGAATAAAATTAAACATTGATAAATGTTAAAAACAACTGTTAAAATAGTTTTAATAGCAATGAAACTTTTAACGAGATTAAAAAGTATATTGGGTGATAGTATACTTTTATTTATTACTATAAAAAGTAAACTATATAATTTAAACATGAAAAGATGACTCCCATGTGAACGCTCGAAAAGCCTTACGGCAACAAAAATCATCAATAAAATGTACGGATATTTTTTAAATGATCTTCGTTTAAAGACATATAAAATTTACAAAGTTAATAACATCTCAGATGAATTCGCGTATCATTTTCTATCTGAAGAATTAAGTGTGAAAAAGCAATTTGTAAAATGAGTTCTAAATTTATAATCTATTGATTAAAAACGAACACGAATGTAACTTTTTCAAAAGTTTTTAAACTATTTTAAAAATGAAATAATTGATTTTGTCCGTAAATTTGTGATCACTAATAAAATTTTATTTATCACTATACACCTAAACCAATACATTAGTTAAAATAATGGAAGCATAGTGATTTTCCTACACCAAAATAAGAAAAACAATCTTATCCGCAAAAAGGTTATGGTTTCAATTTTCTAGAATGCTATAGGGGCATCGTTGATGGTTTATCTTCTAAAAGATAAAACAATAATTGTGGAGTACTTATTATAACTTTTTAAATTAACTCAATAAAAATATCGTAAAAAACAAAATTTATTATAGAAAAAATCATTTTCAATCAGGATATTGCATGTGCTTTTTTAAATGTTTTTTCTATAATAAAAGTCGCCAAATTTAAGTACGATTTGCTTATCTTTCCCTTTTTTGTTTTATAAAGTTTCATTTAATTTTCATCCATTCTCAAATCTGAAAAAATCCTATAGTTATTTATTATCAGATATAAGTAGAAATATAGTGCTATTAAATGAGCCCGTTTTTAAATATGGTAATTGAAGTCTATTTATTTTATAATAATAATATTGTTTATTATGAAATAAACATATATTTAAATTATTTTTTATTATGTTAGGAATGATCCTAATATACTTTTAGCATTGTAATTCAAATCTTTTTCAAAAACTTTAATAATATATTTTATATACTTACTTTCTTTATGCAATTAAATTATTTAACAATTTAAATTTTCTTAAAAATAATCTAATCCACTCTTATGGTTTCATTGAATACAAAAAGTTATATTAAAATTTTTATTCCAATCCAATATTATTTGATGTTATATCTATACATATTCAATTTAAAAATGTCTTCCAATTTTTTTAAAAATCTATTATTGAATTATTTGTTTATTCTCTGAAAGATTTATTTTATTGCTACCAACACGAAAATCTGTCTTAGTATATTTTCTCATATTTCCTAAACTTTATTTTCTTTTTTTTATTTCTACTATGATTTCCTTCAATTGTTCTCTTATATATTTTCGTAAATTTATTTAAGAATTCTTAATAAATAATAAGAGTGATATATTAACTACTTTAATTAATGTATCTTAATATTTTTTTAAAAAAAGTAAAGACATATAATGTAATGCAGAAGATTCAATCACTCTTAATACTACAAGATTTTATAAAAGTGTTTAAAAATCACCTACTGTTCACTTTATTCACTTAAAAGCTGATACAAATTTCGATGATCGCATCATAATCGTTAGAGCGTTGCATCATTATATCTAAGATGTATTATTAATCTAAAATCTAGATTTTATAATGCAACACTGATAATTAGAGAATAACCATTGAAATTCTCATAATTTGTAAAAAATAAAAATAGTGGTTATTGATCGTTTTTATAAAATTTCGCGGTATTGAACGAAAGTTATTCATTTGTATTAAAATGAATGTATTATGTTACTCAAATAAATATTAAATAAAACAAATTATTAATTCTGATCTATATAATTAAATTATTTCAGTCTTTAGTTTCTGAAATTCACGTTTTTATTCACAAATAGTAAAAATAATTATATAGAATAACTTTAAAGTACACTAGTAGTATGAAAATAATATTAACTACTACATAAATTAAACATTTATAAATAAATAATTTAGTACTTGTATAATTTAATTCCTAATTAATCGCATTTCGAATGCAAATAAATAAGCTTTCCATCAAATAACTACAATTACATTAATGTATAAATAATTTAATTAAAAACTTATCATTATTATTTACTTTACTAATAAATACTCGTGTGTTAAAAAATAATAAAAAATAATGAATAGATGAAAAGTACATAACATTAAAAAAAGAAATAAATAACAATGGGAATGTTATAAATAACAATGGGACATTTCCTTTTTGCCATACCGTGTATATTTTACCTTGACATTAACAGCTGCTGCGGGAAAAACACTACAGTCTTCTGTATAGCATTTACATAAAATGTAACTGCCACATCTGCTCTAAACAGAGACCACAAAGCCGTCATATTTTCTTTACAATAGTTATTCGTTTAATTTAGCTACTTGGTTGCAATTTAACATTAATAATATTTTATAAAAGATTGTAAAATTCTTATACTATTAATTTAGCATAGATGACTTCATATTACTTTACAATAAAATTTTAATATATATATATATATATATATATATGTGTGTGTGTGTGTGTGTGTATGTAAAGGTACAATAGTAATAAAATAAAAAAAAACTATTAAAAATAAGGATTATAAGAAATAACAGTATTTTAATAGATGTTTATCATTTTGCAATGTAAAGGATAATATTGATTTAAAAAGTTTTAAGATCAAATAAATGTTTTCAATTTAGAGTGAAAACATACTTAAAACCCACGTGAGGATTGCGTACAATTTTTTCTTCGCAATTTGTACGACAAAAGCAGCGATTTCGAAGAAAAATGCCACGTCATTACATTGTTGAGTATTCAATGCACAGATCGGAGAAAATCTTTAATGGAAAACGTAATCACTAAGAAAATTGCTGTACGGAAATTTTTGCCGATAAAATATATATTTATCCTTTAACGTTCGAAAATGAGAATTGTATAATTTTAAAATTGATTTAATTTATTTCTGTGAAATAGTGTTTTATATTTTCTTATAATGCTATTTTCAGTCTTTTATTTTTTAATCAAATATCTCTTTTAATTTTCTCTCTTTATATATATATTTACTACAATTGTCCATAAATAACATTTTCAAACTTATTATAACTACTGTTAAAAAATTAGAAAATATGCCTACAAATTATGTTTTAGTAATGATAATCATTGATTTTATTCCTATATTAAATAATGATTTATATTGAATTTTATTTTATTTTACAGATATATATATATATATATATATATATATATATATATATATATAATTTAGTAGTTGATTTCTATTTCCTAGGAACAGTAAGAAAAAAATTATACGAATTTCATAATATTATTTACATTTTTTCGAAATATATATTATTAACTTTTCTTTAAATTATTTTTTTTATGAAAAATAAATAAATATTCATATATTATTTCTTTTACGAGGGTCGTTTAATAAGTATGGTAAATTTATTTATTGTTTATTTAATTAATTAATAAATTAAATTAAATTTTTCAATTTAGTTTTTCTTACTTTTTTACCATACTTATCAAACGACCCTCGTACTTTTTGATAAATTTTAAAAATATGTTTCAAAAGCGTTATATATATATATACGATGGTCGTTTGATAAATATGGTAAAAAAGTAAGAAAAACTTAATTGAAAAATTTAATTAAATTAATAAATTAATTAATAAATAAATTTACCATACTTAACAAACGACCCTCGTGTATATATATACATACACAAATGTATACATGTAACTAGTGGTGTAATGACTAGCATTACCACCTGTCATGCAGGAGAGTGTGTTTGATCCCTAGTCAGAGAAAGTAGGCAAGCGTTGCTTTTTAGCCAAGGTAAAGAAAACGTACCTAAGAGAGTAAACCTTTAGGAGGTAAAAGAGTATATTTTATATAAATCATATTTAAAAAAATAGTTTTCTTGGCACTCTGCATACGATGGTAATATTTTATAACAATTGTAGAATTCACTTTCTAATATCTTCTTCAAAAGTGTTATCATATTCTTGAATTAAAAACATTTTAAGATGGATTAAATTTGTTTGATTTAAACAACAAAAATGTAATTCGACAGTGACAAAATCTGAAAAAAAAAATTGTATTCAATTTAACAACAGACTGAATACAAAAATGATTTTCTTCTAAGCATGGATATGCTAGATTATTTCCATATCAAAGAATCCAGGTTGATAAATTTTTTTACAAAGATAAACAAAACATTTACAAGTACTGTTTAACAGATTGAAATAAAGGTGTCTAATAAATATCTGTTCAGGCGGAATTTTTTTTTTAATATTTTCTTTTCTTGTCGGCTGCTTAATTGTGTTATCCAGTCAAAAATTCTATGAATTTTTTTAGGTCTTAGACTATATCTCTTTACAGTTTATTATTTTTTTGTTAAAATTTTAATCAAAGTTCTTTATTTCAAATTTATACTTTACTTTTCTCATGTTGCTAACACAAATAATACTTAACAAGATGAACCTATACAAACTAGAAGAACAGTGCCATTTAGACTGTGTATATACAGAACATTCGCGACACGAGTAAACTGGAATGCGTGTAGCTATGACATAAACAAAAAATTACTTTCGAACTATAGTCATTTTACATATTATATATACATATATATATATATATATATATATATATATATATTAATAATAATAATAATAACCTGTGTCTTGATGACTCACTGTAGAATAAAGATCTAGAAACAACAAGTTTGTAGAAGCATCTCTCTAGTATCTATTTTTTACCTTTCTCGTATATTATCTGATATCTTTATCCCACTTGTTTATTATGCTCTTTTTAGATGCTTTTATATTTTTCGGTTCAAATTCAACAATGTTATTTTTTTTTGTTATATATATATATTTTTCGAAAAATTCTTTCGTTTTTTTAGAATATATTCCATTTTTATGTATTTGTAAATTTATTAGTATACTGTTTTTATCAATGATGTTTCACCATCTTTTTTGGAACTTCATAATTCTTTCCTTGAAGAATTTCTTAATTTTTTGACTAAAAAATTTTTCATACTGATTTTTACAGGATTTCAAGAATTAAAAATTTTTTCCGCAAAAGAAATTCTTCAGAGATCATAACAAATGACAATCCAATGATCAGGTTCTGGTAAATAAAGCAGATAAAGTAAAAACTCCGTCTAATCTCGAACAATTTTTTCTGAGACATTAAAGGAACATGTGGCGTTGCATTGTGATTATGGAAGACAATTTTGGCTAATTTTAAACGATTTTCTTGTATTATTGTCCTACAGAACAAATTTACAATCTCACCGAATATACAACAGAACTTTATTCGAATGAAAATTAGATTTTGACGTAATTAATATCTGCTCATTTCGTTTTCACAACGACCGTTTACTATTGACATTATTGTAAAGGATCCATTTCTCATCTCAAATTTTTATTATTTTTAATAATACAAAGAAATGAATAATTATACAAATATTATAATACAAAGAAATAGAAAATTAATTTCAATAATGAATCGAAGGTGAAAATGTAATCTAACAAGTTTTTTTCGCTTAAATCATGCAGCACCTAAACATCAAAATGGTTAAGAAACCAAGTTTCTTCAAGTAGTCATATATGGTGTGTACATGTGTTCAATATTTTAAAGATCTATAAATGGTGTACTGAATGAGGAACATAATCAAGTTGGAAATATCCATCTTTCCCAAAGCACTTTTGGTACGTTTCTTTATTAACTGCATTATCTCCATAGCACACAAATTTTATTTTATTTTTTAGTTTTATCTCATCTTTCAGTAAATAAAAAGCATAAAAGCGAATAATTGTTCACTGTTGTCTTCTATCTTTATAATAGTCAAGTACATATAAAAAACTAAATTTCATTATTTTTTCTTAAAGTTTAGTATAAAATATCGTCTGTTAATTTATTGTGTTATAAAAGTGATTTAAATGAAGTTACTCGTAAAAACATTTTACTCGACTTAAAGTTATTTATTGAAAAAACCAAATAAACTTTTTCAACACTCATACGTACACACACCATACACACAAACATATATATATATGTATAATTGTGTATGTACATAAACATTCACACACATATATACACTTTAATACAATAGATTTTCTTTCAAAGAATTGTTGAAATAATCATTTAAGTAATTATAAAGAAAGGACATTTTATTTCATCCACTTAACTACTTATTTTATTTTAAAGATAATGAAGGAAAACTACATAATTTTACAATAAATTAAACACTTAATGTATTATATGACATACTTTTAAACTATAAGGAAATACAAAGAATCAGTTCTATTTGAATCGTGTCTTTTAATAATACTATTGATTTCTTATATATATATATATATATATATATATATATATATATATACGAATTTTTATATAAATCGATTATATGCTATTATTTATATTAATAGAATTCACTATTTTATTAAGTGCTTTTTGAATTCCGATAATACTGCTAGAAATGTTATTTTAGAATAAACGCTATTGAAAAGCAAATGTATTATATTATAAACACAAGAATAATATATTTTATTTTAGACATTTACGTATTAGTATTTAATTGTATTACACCATATATTAAATTAATAAATATAATAAATGACATTTTTTACTTTATTTAGAAAGAAGACTTACACTCAACGATAAATAATGAGAATTGATATTTATTTAAAAATGTAATTTATATTATTTTAAATGAAAATTGATATTAAAATTTCTTTTAGATATTAAAAGATTAAATAAAAAAAATAAAGATTAAATATTGAAAAACAAAATACATAATTAATTACTATTTTTTAAGAAATAAAATATATAAATTATTAATAAAAATGAACTCACCCACAATAATAATTACAAATAAGAAAACAATGTATTTATTATTTCCAACAACTAGTATGCAATAACTGAAATATTTTTCAATATCTTTGATATGAATCCTTTGAATATATTACTATCGCATCTAGTTTGTGAAAATTGCACCTGACGACTTATACGAAACTTATTTATCAAAAGATTGTTTGAAAAAGAATAACATATTTTAAAAGCCTGTGTATTTTGATAATGTTCCAACTTTTTAATTCTTCAACTAAAACGTCCAACGTGCTCGATGTTATCGCCTTACTGAACAAAGTCTGTCAACAGAATAAAACTTTATATTTTGGGTAATTTATTTTTAAGCTCTGAATACAAGTATTGTACAGTTAACATAATGTTTCCGACATTTAAGAGATAATGCAAGAAATTGTATTATTATTTTGAACGTGTTCAATAATAAACTTTTGTTGATGTTGACAAGAATAAACTGTAAAATAAAATCAGTGTTTACAATGTTTTAAATGCATGTAAGTTAAATTTTGTCGACATACGCATAACTTTTTTTTTGTTGACTCACGATTTGCATATTTTTTTCATAATTTATATACATTTCGCTTTTAATTGAAAACATTTACACAAATGTTGAATAAAAATAATAATGTAAATAAATTCGATCCAAAAATTTTATATAGACACTTTAAATTAATTCAGTAACACTTTAATAACATTATTTGTAAAATACAGTTAAGAAATTAAACAATTGTAATTGTCAATATATAATTTACATCTATAAAATATTTCCAAATGTATTTTATTATTCGTATATACATATTTATGAAAAAATAAGTATATATAAATACATATAAAGTAAGTAATGACATAAAATATACATTAATTGACTTAGATACACGTACTTGTAATTCATTACATAATGTAATATATCTCAAAGTTTTCTTTTACTACGAATGCTAGTCATAGAAAACTTCTATCAAGTTAACTTGTTATTGAACATTTCTATACAACAATTTACAGCTATATGTATATATATATATATATATTTATTTATATATATATATATATATATATATATAAAATAAGAAACATAAATGCTAGGAATAACATATAGACAAGAAAAGAATTAAGTTGATTAAAGAGAAAAAAAAGTTACAGACATTATGAAAAAAGTGGAAATTAAAATGAAAATGGGCTTGTTACATATCAAAAAGAGAATACCACCAATTTCTAATAAAAATTATTGATGAATAACCCAAAAATATAAAAACATCCAAAATTAAACATTGAAATAAATGAACTACAGACATGAAAAAAATGTCTTTATACAAGAGTGGATAGATGAACTTTTATGATACTTATATATATATAGGGTGGTCTAAATGAGACCTAATGGTTTAGACATATATTTACTTGATTACTATTCTTTATTATCTTTCAATTTCATTTAGGTCATCCTAATATTAATATTATTATTCCTATATATTCAAAAGGAAATAAATTTCTTGTTATGAAAACGTGTATTCCTCTATGTTGAGGGGAAAAATATTGATTAAGGTATTCTTATTCGCATCTTTGGCAATGAAATATAGGTCTTAAATTCCAGAATAATTCAATGGTTCTAGATAACACAAAGCAGCAGCAATATTAGGTCAAAAGAAAGAAAAGTAAGTGGATTAGAAAAAAGCCAATATTATAAATGTTAGAGCAAAATTTAAAAGTTAAAAAAGACATTTGGATACAGACATGGGTCACTAATATAGCAACTATTTTATTTATATATATATATATATATATATAAACTCAAAAAGTTTAAAATTTTGAACCATTTTGAAATTAAATAAAAGATCTAAATAGTTTTATTAAATTGATTTTATTTAATTATAGGTTCTGCAATCACGACTTTGCTTCAAAGTCTTAACTGATTGTGTAAAAAAAAATAGGACGATTTCAACACTATTTTAATCAGAAGAATGATTTAACAGATATTCTGAAGTACGAGTATAATCCACAGATATTAAACTAATATTGTTCATATCAATCATATATAGAAATTTATTCATTATACTTATATGTAAATGTTTGAAAAATAAATTTCTCACGTGTAAAATAATTATTATACAAACAAAAAACTATTATAAATACGTGGTTAATATTTTGTTAACATGAAAGTTGTTTTATTTGAATAATTATTTAGGCGCGAAAGGAGTGAAAATTTACAACTTAATCTCTCATATAACTGTTTTAATTTATTTTATTGCAAAAAATAATGTTTTATTACATTTAGATTTGTTTATACAATTAATTTGCATACAGATATAAAAAGCACAATATTATAGTAGTAATTATTTTCCTAAACCTTTGTAGAATCAGATAAGTAACATTAACATAAAAATGTTGAATATTTAAATTAATTACATGTGAAATGTATATTACATTACATTTAAAATTAGTCAGCAGAATGTCATTTGTGTTCACCGGTATGAGCTTTTTTTAAATTTTTGTTTATTAAAGCAATATCGTAATGTATTTATTGCATATTATCTGCCAAATAATTTGATATTTCAATCAATTTATTTCTTAACCATCAAATTTGTTATTAAAGTTTTCTTAGTATTGCGTTTGGTAATACGTTAATTTATTAAAAAAAATGTATATGAAATGAAATCTATTGGTATATACAATACATACTAATATGACATATAATTGTTAATTTTATCCCAATTAATTAAATAAAAAAATAGTTATATTATAAACTGTCTATTTGTATCGTTTCACTTATATTTGAGCTGATGTTTTTTTTTTATTAAAATTCGTAATTTCCTATAATAAACAATTAATTTATTAAAATATAAAAATAATAATTTTTAAACTATTTATTTATAAATTTAATTATATATCAACGAAAAGAGTTAACAAACGTACAATTTTGTTTAAATATCTCATCATTTTAATTAATATTAAAAATGTTTGAGGTAAATGAAATATTACTTAAATTCACAAACAGAACTTGGGGAAAGTACTGTTAATATAAACACTTTTTACAACTCCTATTAATAGATGTAAACAATTAAGGTTTACTAAAATTTATCATTTTTTCCAAACATTTCATTCTTCCAAAGCTGAAAGAATTGCAATACAACATTTTATATATATTCTTCTTGCCAAACTGTGTTATTTTGTTACTAGCTATGAATCAAAATTCTATTTATACTCCCTACCAAAAAAATATTTTGATAAATTTTGGATAATAATTTAATAAAATTGATTAAGTTCAAAGGAATTCAATTTTGTAGATATAAAGCCTGTTTTTAACGTCTAAAATATAGAAAAACAAGGCAGTTCAATAAATGACATAATAAATTTTGTTTTGAATGAAGAATAGGAATTCAATGATGACTTTTTCTGTCCACTTTCATGCGAAAGTCTAACAATGAAAAGTACAATTCAATAAATTGTATAATTATATTGCGTTCGAAGAATACTCTTAATTGAAATCAATGAATGAATTCAAGATTATGCGACTGTAAAATTCTAAAGTGAAAATAAGACTGACAAATTAGATGTAAAAGTTAGAGATATGTATAATACACCAATAAGAAAAAAAAATAGTTATAATAAAATTGTATCTTATTTTAAGAACTGCATTGCATGTTTTAGATTATTGTGGAAATATTAAATAAATGAAGATAATGGTCAAAGAATAAGTTTTTATAAAATAATTATATATTAAATTAAGTTAAATAAATGCAAAAAATATTTGAGTCTTTTTAATCACTTGTAAATCCCTTTTTTGAAAAATTAATTGTATTTTTATATTAACTTGGTATAATTGCATACTTAAATTAAAATTCTTAAAATATATCTTTTTAATTCAGTTTACACCATTAGAATTAGAATTTCCATAATTGTATTAATATATAATAAAATGTTATTTTCTCAAAATGTCATTACTACCTTAAGTAAAACAATTTAAAAATTCATAAGTGAAATTTGTCATCTTGTTTCGTTATTTTGTTTTGTATTATTCAATACCAAGTCTTTGACAATGATTTGAACTGCTACCTTAAATTAGAAATATTGGATATTTTTTATTTTTGAACAAAAAAGTTATATATTCTAATATTGAAATGTTGACAATAAAATTAAAATAAACTTTTTTCACAAAAAGCAGTTATAACAGTTATAAGTTTACTCTATAATCTAATGCAGTTATAAGTTTACTCTATAATCTAATTAGATTATAGAGTAATAAGTTTGTTTGAAATTTTTAAACAAAATTAAATTTAATTTACGATGATTTTTTATTATATAATACATTTATAAAATAAAAAGACCAACGTATGGAATTAATAGCTTATTATTTGTTTTGAAACTGTGAAGAATTCACGTTCACACAAATGAAATATCACCCTAACACCACAAGATGTTAGAAAATAAACATTTTCTAATATCTTGTGGTGTTAAGGAAAGAATTCATTTGTGTAAAAATAATCAATAAGCTTTCCAAAAAAAAATACATTAAAGTAGTCTTTAGTATTTTTTAATAATGCTTTTCATTAGTTTTTTTAATTTTATTAATTACTAATATCTCAAAATTAACATTTTTTTATAAAAATAATTGAACAATATTTTTTAAATTATTTACACATTTATTTGTTGTTTTGGAATTGTGGCTGATTCACTTTACACAAATGAATTTTAATCCCAACACCACAATAATTCAATAATCACTTATTGTTCACATATTATTTATAATTATATAAGCCGATATAATTATAGATTATATAATTATAAATAATAAGTGAACAATAAGTGATTATTGAATACTTTGAATTATTGTGGTGTTGGGGTTAAAATTCATTTGTGTAAATTTACACATTTTTTAATAAATCAAACTAGTTTATTGTAACAGAGAAAAAATAATTTCAAAATGTTTATATTAACGACTGAAAATCTCTGTAAAAAATATCATCAAGTATTGTATCATTAGTGATGTAAAAATATTCTTCGTAATGTCACTTAAAATCACGTTTCATCGACAATGTTCATGATAGCTTCTAGTGGTGCATTTTTATCAGTTTTAAATTAAAATGATATCAGCGAAAATAATTTAGGTAGAATTGAATGTATTTTAAATAATGTACTTTAAAGTTAACTTCGAATATGCAAAATTCAGAGTAGTTCAGACCAAAAATTTCCTTACTCATGATATTGTTAGTAATGTGTGTAGTAAGATAACACTTTTTGTATCAATTATCTTCTTTTTTTAATTTATGTTTTAAAAAGATATTTTTAAAATAATCGTAATTCATAGTACATTTTGATAAATTCTCTAGATGTATGAATTTATTATAACATTTTCTTCTTTTCAGCATGATTACATTTAGAATATATTTATTTAAAATAATCGTAAATTAATTTAACATAGAAATATTTATAATCTATTAAAAATTATTTTGTACTTGAACATTTTTTTTTGTTTCAATTATTCAGTATATTGTATATTATATTAGAAATCTTTTAATAGATAAATTTAATATATATATATATATATATATATATATATATATATATATATATACATATAGGGAGAGTGAGAGATAGACCCAAATAAGACTGAAGGGTTTAAACATACATTAACTTTAAGTATTAAATACTTATAGACATTCTCTATAAGTATTACGACGGATATGTCATCATCGACAAAGAGATAAATGATTTTTTTATACTTTTTTGTTAGAATAAATTATTTATATAATTTATTTGTATAAAAATTAATTTACTACAATATCAAATAAATAGAATTTTTGTAATTAAAAAAAATATATATTTCAAAATTACAAAATAACAACTATTGTGATATATAAGTCAGAAAAATATATTATAATCGAATTAAAATAAATAAATATAATATTTATTTGAAAATTTCTTAAATAAATATTATTATCATAGTAAATAACATAAAAATATATTTATTTTATTAAGTTATACTTTTCAAAAAAATTTCTCGTTTATAATTTAAAATACTTTTTTTAGTTGCATATAAAAACTATTTTAAATAAAAATGACAAAATAAACAAATATAATATCAAATATTAAATGAATGTTGAAATTTGTTGGATGGGTAAACATACTATTAACATTTTTTTTTAAAAAAAACGAAAATATAAGAACGTACTTTCTAGTCGTTGAAATGATGTTCAAAACAACTGTCATAAATTTCATAACTACCTTTGCATAAAGAAGTAGATGTACTCAAAAAAAAAATAAATAAATAATAAACTGATATGTGTGTTTGTGTCTATGTTTGCAAATGCATACGAATGTAACATATAAAAATAAGAAAGTTTTATGAATTGTTTCTTTAGTGATATTTTTTGTATATAAAGATTATATATATATATATATATATATATATATATAATATGTACTTGTTGAAACAAACATTATATACTGTCATATAATTTTCTAAATATTATAAGAATTTTCCTTTGAACATAAAGATAAATTATTTTATTAAAATAAAAAGCATTTAAATTCTTTATATTCAAATGTTGCATTTTTTACTAGTTTGTTTATTAATTTTTAAATGTATATTTTGTAGTATATTTCTGTTATAAATAGTTTTGTTTTTTTAAAAAATAATATGTGTAATAAAGAAAGCAAAATTTAACAATTTATTTCTTGTTGGAGTTCATTAATATGCAAATTTTATTTTTAATTAATTTATTGCATTTCATTTTCCAAAATTTGTGTACTTGGTTATGAATTTTATTTGAAAATAAAGACATCCACTTCAATAAAGAGAAAATATATATTTTTAATAATATTAATATATTCAACATTTTTATGAACATTTATAAACATTATTAAAATTTTTATTAAATAAAATAAAAATATTTCTTTCTGAAATACATCGATAGTATTCAATAAATCTGAATATTTGAATGACTTGCTTAAAATGAATATAAGTAATCTAAACATAAAACTGTCATTAAAAGAACCATTAAAACTGTAATCGTTATTTTATATTTACTTGTAAACACACACATATTAGTCATTGTGCACTCGTAATACTTGAAGCTTTCATTCCATACCAACTCCTATAAACACACTGTTCATGTATGTTTATTTGGTTCAGTTCGATGAACAAATTTAATATCATATATCCGTAATAAATACTCATTTCGTACTAATATATACTTCGGCAAAGTACATATATATTAATTAACTTGTTGATTCATATATTGTTATTAGTTACCGTTTTGACATTTTAACACGATTCTTATTTTAAGTACAACGTATATCACACCCAATGCTACATATTGTATGTATATATATATATATATATATATATATATATATATATATATATATATATATATGTAATGTTAAAATAGTTTATTGAAACATTTATGTAAATAGAAATGAAAATAGATATTACACACATATATTTGCTTTAATATCATTGTAGAATAATTTATAAACTATTCATTAATTCTCAGTTTTATTTTTGTAATGATATACTTGTACTTTCATTAGATATATATATATATATATATATATATATATATATATATATATATATATATATATATATATATATATATATATATAGACTTGCTCGAAAAAGTCTGAGTACAGCTATCAATACCGATATATTTCACAATAAAACAAACTCATTATTATAAATTTGAAAACAAACATAGTTTTTATTAATTCTATAAACTATTAATTATTTATATATGACAAATCAAAATATTTTAAATTTATAACAAATAAACTAAAAAATGAATAACACAAGAGTTCATACAAATTAAGCAGAAAAAGTCCGCGTACACATTTTATTAAACGGAAAGTTATCGATATTTTTGCAATATTTGTACTTATTGTTGTTTTAAAATTATCACAGTTTTATGTCATAGTTCGTATGTTGCAATTGAAACTCTAAAATATCATTTTTAGTAACTAATAATAAAGTTTTTTGCAAAAAATAAATAAGATGGAATTCAAAAAAAGGAAATTTCTTTTAGTGAATGTAAAATTATTTTAAAGTTAGGGAAAGAAGAAAAAAGTTTTCGTGAAATAGGAAAGAGTGTTGGAAAACAACATTCTTTCATTCAAATGGTAGTAATTAATTTTAAATTTACTTCGAACCCACTTTCTGGCCGATCTTCGAACTTAACATTTAGATAAAGGCGTAATATTGTAGATTCAATGAAAGAAAATCCCCGAATAACTGCACCCCAAATTGCAAAAGATATTAAAGTACTATTTAAAAAACAAATATGTGCTGATATTGTGCGAAAAATCATAAAAAAGGTGGGTATCATGAAAGTGTTGCGTGTAAGAAATTATTTATTTCACATATCAAGAGATAAAAACGGATTGCATATGCAAATGAACACATTAATACACTAATCCGATTTTGAGAAAACATTTTTTTCTCAGACGATAGCAAATATTGCATTTTTAGAATAAAAGGACTTAAAATTGTGTGTACATTACTGAATAAAAAAATCTTGCTCCTACTGTGAAACTCGGTGGTGGTAGAGTAATGGTATAGGAGTGTATAACAAGTAATGGCGTGAGACAAATGAAGTTTTTAGTATCCACGATGGATAAATATGCATACTTAAATATTTTAAAACGAAATATAAAGCAAAGTGCTGAAAAATTAAGTCCAGATCCCGATTATAATTTTTTGCATGACAATGATCCGAAGCACACGGCAGAAGTTGTTGAGCTGTAAATATTATATAACGTTCCAAAACAGTTGCATGCACCTCCCCAATCTCTAGACATAAATCCTATATAGCATATTTGTGATTTTCTTAAACGAAGAATTCGCCAACATGATATAATTTCAAAGAAAATGTTGATGAAAATTATAGAAGAAGGGTGGAATAAGATTAGTACTAAAGAAACTACAAAAATGGTATATTCCATGAAAAAACTATTACAGAAGGTTCTTAAAAGAAGAGGCTATCCAACCAGTTACTAACTCACATGAAAAGTTTATTTCACTTTATATTATTTTCAATTTTCATTTTCTGTGTACAGACATTTTCTGCTCAATTTGTATGCATTTTTGTGTGTTTAATTTTTTAGTTTATTTGTTATAAATTTAAAATGTTTTGAATTGCCATGTATAAAGAATTAGTACTTTATAGAATTAATAAAAAATATGTTTGTTTTCAAATTTACATTAATAAGTTTGTTTTATTGAGGAATATATCCGTATTGATAGGTATACTCATACTTTTTAGAGCGAGTGTATATATATATATATATATATATATATATATATATATATATATATATATATATATATATATTAGCATTAGTCTTTACTAAAAATGTTCTCTTAGGCTGAATATAATGTCTTTCTCCTGCAAAACATTTCGAATAATTCCCTTATCTCTCTGTCTTATCGTTTCATAGGTCTCTTTCTAGATTTCCAATCAATAACTTTCATTAGCCATCAATGGTCCCCTTTTTTATGATATGACCGGGTCATTTGCATTTCAAACTTTTTACTTTTGCCATAAACTCCGTAACTTATATTTCATTTTTAATTTATTTGTTTGTCTACGTTATTTTGTGTTATTAAAACCGCTGAATTCTGAAATTCAAAACCCATGTTTGATTATAATATTTGATTACAAATTGACAGGTACAAAGCATTGATCGAAAACTTTTCTTTTTGAACATAGAGGAATATTTGACTTCATAATTTTCAAATTTCTTCCAAACTGACACTTTTCTGTTTACTTCATCTACAAAAGTGTCTTTAGTGTTAATAAGTTGTCCCAGATAAACATACTTTTGAACTTTGTCTAATTTTCTTCATTTTAATTTTATTCTTCTTTGATTTGAAAATGTATTGAACATTAAAATTCGTTTTTTATATCACTATCATTTTTATATTACTAAATAT
>CP092087.1:34180286-34185286 GCA_029203775.1 Neoneuromus ignobilis
AATATATACGTTATAAAATATTAATATGAATGAAAATGAATTAACTACTTCTATTATAATAATTAATATTAAATCAACAACACAGACATTTTTAAATACCATTTGAGAAAATATTTTTTATATAAATTATGAAATTAAATTAAAATAAAATGACCAAAAAATTACAAAATTTAAACTTTGATTAAAAAGTAGTTTTGAATTTGTTAGAAATATGTAATATATATATATATATATATATATATAAATATATATATATATATATACATATGTACACTATAAACATAAATGTTTAGTCCAGATTTTATTAAGTTCATTAAACCACCAATTCGAGTTATTTTTTGATTGCTTTTAATAATAGCTTATTGTATATGAAACAATTATTTCAAATCGTATACACTATTCCAACTGGCAAATCTCGGAACTTGTTTTAAATTAGAATCGTATAAATTATAGTTTTACTGCAATTTAATGGTGTCATTTCTTGAAAGAATAATTTTCACTCATGATGATTATTTCTTCGTGCCAAATTGATTTTATTTCTAAATATAACAATTTTATGTTTCTTTTCAAGTAAAATAGGACAAATTTAATATTGGCATTGCTATTTATTGGCAATGATTATTTTGAGGTGTTTTGCAGAGGAAATGTACTAATTGGCATTTTCTTATATTGCTACCCACGATAATAATAATAATTTAATATTTTTCCATATGACAGTTTAAATATCTATCAACGTATACATACATATATTATTATACTTCAAAAATTTTACAGATACAAAAACACACACATATACGTTTATATATATATATATATATATATATATATATATATATATATATATATATATATATAGTACATTTTTGTCTAAAGATGAGAGATAATTTTTTAACATAGTTATATTATTTAGGGATTTGTTACCAAATAGTCTTTTGCTAACATCTTTAATTTTGTCGAATAAAAGGTCATACATTTTCAGAAATAAGTATTTCAAACTTTACCAATTTATTTTAAGCAAGATTATTAAAAAGATATAAATACATAATATAAAAAAAAATCATTAATCATTATAAGTAAGCACTATAATGGTACACTTTAATTATAGAAATTTTATCGAACTTTTCAGTATACTCGTAGTTATTCATATTAAATTCTTACATAAAATAAAGAAATAATAATTGTACATCAAATAAATTATAATTTTATATTATATATATATATATATATATATATATATATATATATATATATATATATATATATATATATATATATATAATCACTAATAGATAATTGTTTCTATTGTATTTATGTTCATTTATGTGTATTTTCTTGGACTTTTTATATTTTTTGGTTTCTAATCAATAATTTCTCTTGTCTCTATGATCAGTCTTCTTTTATTGTTATATGCCTGTTTAATCTTCAGTTCCATTTTATTTCACTTTGTATTTTTTTTGAAATTCATTTATTTCTCATTATGTTGCTACGTAGTAATCCTATAATGCATATTTTCATACCTATTTATATAATATGGAGGCAATGATTTATTCTGAAATTTTAGGATTGTAGTTCTCTATTACACATGAGGATTGGAGGGATTCATTGATCAAAAATGTTTTTTCTTTAAGCATAGATATTCAACTTCACAATATAAGAATAACTTTTAAATTTACACTGTTCTATTTTTGTCCTTATGATCATTCAGTAATTCTATAAATCATTAAATCTATTGTAATAATAAACTGCTCAAAATATACATACAAAATAGTTTATCCTTTTTTTTATTTCTATTTCTTTGAATGTTTTTTTATCATAATATCAATTTTTTTACTTGCTTCATTAATTTTTCTATTCCTTTCTTAAGTTTTTTGTGCTTACATATATATATATATATATATATATATATATATATATATATATATATATATATATATATATATATATATATATATATATATATATATATATATATATATATATATATATATATATATATATATATATATATATTTATATGCAACATAAGTTACATTAATAAAATAATTTCAATTGTACTATAGAAGTTGATTTTTAAAACTATAATTATTATTTTTGATTTAAAGTTTAATTAAAAATTCTCTTTTTTCTAATTAAAAAGCCATGTTTCATAAAATTGTCATTAAACCATAATTTTTCAGTTTAGTCAAATAAAATTATTTTTTTTTGCAATGTTCTAATAGCAATATTTAATTTTTGTTAATTTGAAAAACAAATTATTTCACTATGGACAGTTTGAATTTAATCATTTTTTTGAATTTGTTTCTGTTGTATTTCATTTCTTTTTATTATTCTTTTATCAATAATAATATTAGTTAATTTTTATTTACATTATTTTTTAACTATTTGGAAAAAATTGATTACAAATGTACTGATTTCATTAGAATACATTTATGAATAAATTATGATATTGTAATAAATATAACTATTTAGAAATTTATGCCAATTTGAATCTCAGAATTTTTTCAAAATTTGTCTTCTTACTGGATAGAATCTTATACAAAATTTGAGTTACAGATAAACTGATTGATTATTAGAAATATTTTTTATGAATTTTAATTATCAATCACTGTAGATCAGAATAATAATATTTATTTTGAACTATTTTTTGTATAAATCGATTTTTTAAAAAAAAGATTATATAAACAAACAATAATAAGATAATTAATATCATTAATATATTTTTATTAACCATTACTGTTTTTATGAGAAATATTTAAAACCCGCAAAATTTTTAGAAAAAATTGAATTATTTGTATTTTTAATAGTTTAAGTTATTTTAAATTTCTTCATACATTTATATATATATATATATATATATATATATATATATGTGTGTGTGTGTGTATGTATGTGTGTACTTAATTTATTTATGCATGATAGTAAAAAAACTAAAAAATTTTTTCAAAAACGGTTCAAGTGTTTAAATAAACAAGTTTTCAACACATAAACATTACTTAAAAACGAATCAGTGATTTAAATCTCTGTTGTTAGTAAAAACTTTCAACCTTGAAAACTTTTTATGTTTTCTATCAATTTATATAGAAAGTTTTCAACAACATAAGGAAAAACAAATAAATAAATACTTATATATTTGATTTTTCACACAGTTTAACACACTATGAGAAATATTGTTTATACTAAACTAAACTATTTTTTAAGCAACAAATTTTTTTTTAGAATAAAAAAAATATTGTTTAAAAATTGTAAATTTTAAATACAAATGCATATATATATATATATATATATATATATATATATATATATATATACATTAACTAAATGAAAAATACTATTTTGTTGAAATAGAAATATAAATATACATTTTCTTTATACTAACTTGTAATCTTTCTATTTTAGGTAAGTCGTGTATTCAAACCACATAGAAATCAATAACTTTCGAAGGAAACATGTAAGTAATACATAGCAAATATGCATTCATACGTTCAGCGATTAAATTCTCGTTTTATGTTAATGTATATATACTTTTTGAAATTATTTGTAAGAGTATTTATGAGAGCCAAAAATATGCCATATATTTAATGTTTATTTTTATACTTTATTGCATGCTGTAAAAACATGTATTTTATATATGTATACATGTTTACTTATAAGAAATATATTTTATTCGTTTTAAATAAAAAATATATATTAGTATAAAGTTTTATTTTTTTTTTTAATAAATCTAATACATAAATAACTTAGAGTGATAATTCTAAAAGAAAAAACATATGTTAATCATATTATTATTCTATAATCATTATTAAAAAGTCT
Source organism: Neoneuromus ignobilis (assembly GCA_029203775.1). Lineage (NCBI taxonomy): Eukaryota > Metazoa > Arthropoda > Insecta > Megaloptera > Corydalidae > Neoneuromus > Neoneuromus ignobilis. Next base: position 34,184,097 of record CP092087.1, read on the forward strand.
GTTAAAGTGTATACGTTATTTATTTTTTTAAATTTAAATTTTCTTATATTAATTTTAAACAAGTAAAAATATTATTGAAAACAACAAAAAACATTTTTAATGTTGTTGTTATTGACTTCTCTCTCTCTCTCTATATATATATATATATATATTATATGTGAGTAAAAGTTTATTAATAAATATATAAACATATTTTTTTAAATTTTATTATTAAGGTTATTACTACTACTATTAGATGTTATAGCCCTTATAGGGCTTTAGCCTCTTTGAGAATGTTATCTCAGTACGGCTTTTCTTGTGTAGTTTCGTAACGATTATATTTTTTTACAAGATGAGGTTGTTAGTTCTATGTTCAACCCTCAACTTGGATGATTCTCCAACTGGGGATCAAACGTAATGTCTCGTATGATAGTAGGTAATGCATACCATTACTTCACTAGTCAACTTATTAATAAGGTTATTTATTTTAAAATAAAATTATTGAAGATTAATAATATAATTATTATTTTGTGTGTTTCTAGTTTTATGTATTAAAAAATATTATAAATATTTCTTTATAATTGAACGTTTACAGTGTAATACTAACGTTTATTATTATTAAGAAAATTTTATTAATACTGTATGAACAATATTATGTATCCTTTATTGGATTTAGTAGCGATATTATTTATTTTGACAAATTATCAGTATTTCAATGAATTCATGAGATAATTAATTAATTATTTTTTTATTTTGCTCTCCGAATCAATTTTATAAAATGATAATAATAATTTTCTTTATTTTTTTGACTTGAAAGTAGGTCGAAAGTTAGATATTCTCTTAAACAGTATATACTTTCTTCTTGTATGTTGTATATTCTATCCATTACAATTTTGTTAATTGTATCTTTGTTTACTTTAAATCTTTTTTTAGTAAGAGTTTTAAAAGATATCTTCATCCAGCATAGATAAAAAGAAGCTAATTATATATATATATATATATATATATATATATATATATATATATATATATATATATATATATATATATATATATATATATATATATATATATATCATGATAACGCCATCAGTATATATATAAATATATATATATATATATATATATATATATATATATATATATATATATATATATATAATGACCTCATTTTAACTTTATAAAGAAATACTGAATTGAAAATTCTTCAG
>CP092087.1:34187786-34205286 GCA_029203775.1 Neoneuromus ignobilis
AAGAGTATAAAATAAATTTTACAGTGCGCTTTAATAATGTGTACGAAATTTAATGTGATCAGTCATTTATAACACAATTTAATAGTATTTAAAATAATATATTAATATTTTTAAATCAGTTGCAAAAATGAAAATTATACAATCATTTTCAATTTCTTGAGAAATAATGTTCAAAACATTATCTTTTTATAAATTTCGTATGAATGATAATCAATTAAAATTCTAATTATCAAATTATTTGCATATTAGTTACAGATAGTGAGTTAAATACTTTGATTAATGATATAATTATTGTATGTGTATCCTTTAAAATTTAATATAAATCGTGATTTGTATCACAGAATGAGTTTGTAAATATGCTTCTCAGTTTTTACAAACTATAAAAACAAAATCAGTTATTTCATTTAAATCATTTATTTACTTTTTTAATTGAGATATTATGTGTACATAAATAACATTTGTAATCTTACCATTAAATTTTGATGCAGTAATTACGAATATAATTACGTGAATTATTAATAAAGCATAATAATTGTAAATATTGACAGTACAATTTAAAATTAATGAAATATTGATTAAAAAATTTAATTAACAATACTTTTCATACTTTAGAATTTATACATTTTTAATTTCTTTGTTTGAAATTTTTACAGCTCAGTGTGATATATTATATCATATTCACACAATATTTAGTAAACATAAAAACATATTTACATTTTTTTCAAATAATATAGAAATATATGATAATTAGAAATAGTTAATAAATCACTTAATTTTTTAAAATATTAAATTTGTTATGCTTTTCTATAAAATTTATTTTCTTTACACAAAAGACAATTGTTTATTTTATTTATTTGTATTTAACTCAATCAAAGAAATTCAATACCTTATTTAATAAAGTGCATAATATATTACTAAAAGTTAATTTCTTGTCATTATTTTAAATTAAATTTTTTAACTTTTCATTTGCATAATGTGGATAAATTATCATTAAAAGCTTAACCACATTTGTTTTACGACTCTTTTGATTTTTTAATACATATATACAATTTGTTTAATGCAATATCGCTTTTATACTGTATATGAATATATCTAACAATTAAAATATTCTACATTTCTGATCGAAAAAATGTTATTACCTTGATTATTAACTACTCAAACGAGAAGCAGACTTGGTATATTTGCGCCTTAACTGAACGTATTGTACTGACGGAAATTAAAAACATACTTGTCGATTTATTCTAAAGCTTTTTATTAATTATTAAAACTCAATATTGTTGCATTTTAATAATTAAAAAATAACAATTCAGAAATAGTTTTACCTTTTTCAATGATCTAGTAAAGAAAATAAATTATAATGGAACTGTATTTATTTGGTAATACAGGCTCATCCAAATGTGACGCCTAGATTTGTGTATTATTAAAAAGAAACTATACACATGTTTCTCCATACACCACCCTATACACATGTTTCTTTTCTATAAAACACAAATCTTGGTGTTACATTTAGATGATCATATACAATAGATTTCGAATTAATCAAAAAGTAACGATATTTAATAATTAATTAAGATTGATTATATATTTCATATAGATTTATTTTTATCTCAGTTATTTTTTTTATCATTTCTTCAAGAATTTTTCATGGAAAATTAAATATAATAAAAAACAGTCTGGTTCTAAGTCAGTTATATAATATGATATACAACAGATTTGATTAGAAATTTGTCTAAAAACGTCAAAAACTTTATCTAAATGGTTATAAATAATATTGTATAATAAAAATTAGTATTAATAATTTTTATATATCTGTAAAATAATAATTATTTTAATTTTCGTTATAACAGAAAGGTGAATAGTATTTTTTAATTTTTTCCATGATTTGAAATACATTATTCATTGATAATTTAAACTATCATATTAAAATGATATGAATTGAACTAATGTATTTTAGAATGATTTTAAAGATTATGTAAAAGTTTGTTTTAAAAATGATAAAATACAATATAGTTAGCCGTAAATCGCATACCGGTGAACATTGTATGCAACTAAAGGAAATGAAGTAATTGTTTTTCCAAGTAATGTCCGTTAAAGAACACCATTTTCCAGTATATAAGAAACGAAATTACTTTTATGAAGAATGTTATTTTTGTCATTATTATTTCCTGAGCTCCTTGTTCTTCCCTCTGTAGAAGTATTTTCTTGTATCTTTTGTATAAAGAATATTATTTCTTATTTAGAACAGTAGAATTTTTCGAGTATTTTATTATCATTCTGAAATATTCTTTTAAATACTTCTTAATTATTGTGAATAGAGAGCTTTATATATATGTATATATATATATATATATATATATATATATATATATATATATATATATATTATTCTTCTCTAAAGATTTTTATTTAATATATTCGTATTATATTTAAAAATTTATATTTTTTAAAGAAAGTAAAATTTCAAATACACCTACATAACCTTATACATTCATACATATATATATATATATATATATATATATATATATATATATATATATATATATATTTATATATATATATATATATATATATATATATATTTATATTTATACACATACACACGTGTTATATATCTGACCAGTGTGTAGTGACAAGCATCACCGTTTGTTATGCAGGAGAAGTGTGTTCGATCCCCGGTCGGAGATATAGAACAAGTGGGGCTCTTCAATCTTAGTGAAGACAATTTGATTAAGAGAGTAAATTCTGAATAAAAAATTCTCACTAACATTCTTGCTAAGCGTGATAAGTATGACCAAGTACTAATAAGTGATTAACATTCAATTGGTTTTCGTCCAGCAATAAGTTTATATAAGCTCATATATATATATATATATATATATATATATATATATATTTATATATATATATATCATATCATATGAGGTTATATAAATATATATTAACTTTATAAAAAATATTTTAATATTGAAAAAGTTTTTGACGAACTTTCGAACCTGGCTCTTATTCGAGAAAGGTGTACCCATCAAAATGTTCTGCAGTGATCGAAAAGATGGTAATCGGATCGTACTAGGTTTGGCGAGTATAGTGGATAGTGGAGAACTAACCACCTAAGCTCCAAAATTTTTTTCTTGGTTGCTATTGCAGTATGAAGTCTTGTGTTGTCATGGTGGAGAACAACGTTTTTCCTATTAACGAATGCAGGACATTTTTCGATCAAACTTTGATGAACACACTACAGCAGTTGGATGTACAGTTCTGCATTTATTGTCTCATTCCAGTTTAAAAGCTCAAAATGAATAATTCTACAACGATCCAACTACACACACTACATTATTTTTCTTCCATGAAGCTTAATCTTTCGGATCGCTTCTAGAGACTTATCCTAATAAACCCAATACCTTTTGCTTAGAACGTTGTCGTATTTAATCTAATTTTCATTACTAGTGATGATTTTATCCAGAAATGAGTCGTTTTTCTGTCTTGAGAGAAGATTTGTCGCTATCGATAAACGATTTACTTTGTTTCTTTCACTAAGATCGTGTGAAACCCAAACACTCAACTCTATGACTTTATCTATCTTTTCTAAGTGGCAATATACGGTGAACTGTGACATGGTTAACTTGTTGGCTAATTAGCGAGTGTTTTGGTTAGAATTGCATTTCACCAATGATTTTAGAGTTTCTTCATTAAAGCCAGAAGAGCATCCTGATCTGAGTTCATCTTTTAATGAGATATCTCCGAAACGAAATTTTGCAAACCTGTTCCGTACTTGCCAGTCAGTTATGATTCCTTCAGTACACCCGTTGCTAAAACTCCCATAAAATTATATGGTGAATATGCACTTTCGATTCTTCCATTTTACAAACAATAATTGATTATTTTTAAACGATGTATAAGCTACCACTGTTGTAATAAAACTGAGCATTTCCTCACTTAATTTAAACAAGCAAAAACTTGTCATATGTGTTGAGTTATTAGGATGAATAATAAATCATTAAAACTTACTCTTAATAACGGAAATTATTTATGACTTAACCCAATACATTAAATGTGTTATAAATGAAATTTTATTACGTTATTTTACCTTTGTTCATAAAACGGATTGAATTTAAAATATTTTTGTACTATCAAACTAACTATTAAATATTTTAAAGGATTCAGATTTTAACAATATTCCATAAATTTATATTATTTATTATTATTCCTAAACATTTAGATAGTTTTTGTTGTCTTTAGATGAATTTTTGATGAAATTTACAATATGTATTTACTTTTTGTATATATTTATATCTTACAGAATTGACTTGTAACCAAATATTTTTTTTTATATATTTAATTTTAATTAAAAAGTTCTTCATAAAATGATAAAAAAATTAACTAAGATAATAATAAATCTATGTGGAATATATTTATAAACGCTATCATCTATATTTTATAAAAGCGATGGCGAATAAAATAAATTTTAAAAAATAACATAATTTTAACTAAAAAAATGTATAAATATAATCTATTCTGAAATTTATTACTTAATACTACGTTAGTTATTTTTGATAAACAAAAATATTTGTAATGAATATTTATGTTATATATAAAGTCATATGTATTTTATAACAAAAAATATACTAAAATCGTATATTAGAAATTATGTGTATAAGTAAATTCGCATTTTCTTCATACTAACACTTATATACCCATTTATTATATATATATATATATATATATATATATATATATATATATATGCAGAGAAAAAAGCGTAAAAATTTGTACATATCAACCTATATTGCTGTTAGGAAAAATATTCGCGTTATTCGTATTTAGTATCCAGTATTTATTAAATAACCACAAATATTAATAGATGGAAAAAAATGAAATATCCTTATAAAAAAATAATGATATATATATTTACAGAACAAATTGTAAGAACAACAATATAAGTATTATATATATGTATATATATATATATATATATATATATATATATATATATATATATGTACATAAAGTATAATACTTACTAAATATAGATGATAAAAAAATCTATGTATTTATGAATACATAATTTTAAAATTCGAGTAGTGAAACAATTTGTATAAAACGTATAAATTTAAAGATAGCTCATAATATTAAAAAGCAGTCATAAACAGCAACAAAAACAAATGTAGAAATGATGAATTTGTATATTGACGTTTCTGAAAATAACTAGTGCATATAATGCCATATTTTAATATAAATTCAAGAAATGTATAATAGTAAGATAAATAATATGTTCTTCAGGTTATATATGTTCTTTACTCTTGTAACAACTATAATTGGATCGTTCATCGAATATTGAACAATACTGAAAATTGATTAGTTCTTTGTATGTTTTAACAAAGCCTTCGAAGTAAACAGATTCCATTAACCCTTTTGTCTGATTATAGTACCATTATTTGAAATCATGTATTCAATATTCCCTACAGTGTGTATCATCGTTTTGATTCCATTTATTTTCACATCGTTACTGTTCATTTGATATTTTTATTCTGCATTTTGTTGGTGTTTACTATTGTCAATAACATTTTTGTTAACATATTATAGATCCAATTCGTACATACACACACACACACACACACACACACACACACACACATATATATATATATATATATATATATATATATACACAATTCACAATATCTGCGAATGTTTTCTGTTCGTAGGCGACGTTCTTTTCTATCTATCCATAAACCTTTTTCGATATTCTCACTTTCATGACATTATCAATTCCTTCTTTCTAACTCGTTCATTTTTTCTCTCTTTTCTTTTTCTCTCGTGGTGTATAGTTTACCATTTGTTTTAGTGATTTCTATTTGAGTATTCATTCAATTTATCTAAGCTATTTTATTTCTATTTTACATCTTTTATTATAGTTCTTTATACCTTCACTCTTTATTGAATTTATACGCTTTATATAATATTTAGTTTTGATCATCTAGAAGTTTTTCTTAATACTTTTACTTCTCTTACTAATAATATTTTTTTATTTTTTGCAGTTATTTGAAAAACTCTAAATGTGTAGATAGTACAACGTTTTCGCTATTATAAACTGTGTACTTTTTGTATGTTCATTCTATTATTATCACACGGTATTAAATTGATCATACCATTTATTCTACGACCTTATTTTATCTCTTCTTCTTTCTAATTTTATTCTTTTCTTGATTTTTATCTCCTTTTATTCTCAATTGTAAATTTTGATACTCCTCTCACTTTTATTTTATTTATAGAATATATATATATATATATATATATATATATATATATATATATATATATAAGTGTGTGTGTGTATGTGTATAAGTATGTGTACAAGTATAACTGGTAGAAAATAATTTGAATATAAATATTGTATTTTTAATAAAGAAATCATTTACACCCACCACAATCCATTATGATGTATTGTCCTTTATGTAGACAATGTCATGGAAATCAAAAAGCATGTAAGCAAAAAAAATTAATTACAGTTATTATTTAACTGTTTAATATAACAGAATGAATGTTGTAAATTAAAGAAGTGACTGTGTCAAATTAATTTTAATCAAAATATATTTTCAATCAAATTTACACAACTAATAATTATTGCAAGTTTAACCTACAGTTAAACTTGCAAAATACATTTGTTTTAAAGAGGATCTGATGTATAAAAAACAGTTTATTATTAAAAATAAATTTTGTAAAGGATTATTGACCAGCAAACATTTCTTATAAATTAATGCTTTTAATGTTTTTGAATATTTTATCTTTATATATATATATATATATATATATATATATATATATATATATATATATAATATATACATATTATCTATTTTAAATACAGATAATAAAATAATCTATGATAGTTTTACAAGTTTTAAATAATGTATGATAGTTTTCGAAAAATAAATTTGTAATAAATATCAAAATGAAATAAAATATGTTTTCTGTTATGTTTATGACATCCTGTTTACACAATTTAGTATTTCTATATTCGTAGAATGCGACTTTAATTAACTTTATCATGTGAATATTTAAAATCGATGTCTGCCGAATAAGTTCATACATTAAAACTTTCAAGTCGCATCAAATATTTATTTGACCTAATTTCGTACATAATTGCTATTTATATTTTCTAACCTTAGAAAACGAAGTTAACGTTGCATGAATGCCGCCCATTACCATTTTCAACACCTTTTAAAGGTAATTTATATGTAGATGTACCAACCGGAACGTCTGTATTGTCTTAAACAAAATGTATGAGTTACATTGTCTTTAAAATGATCATTTAATAAATGTTAACCATTAAGCATGCTCTAAGCTCCAAGCTTCTCTTATGTTTAAGTACTTAGTGCTTAGTTAGAATGTAATGACATACTGTTGAATACACGTCCTTTCACTTCATTGAATTTTCTGAATAAACAAATATTTTCGTCTGTAGTAGTGTATAAGTAATTTCCTAAACTATTTACGTTACATTATATATATATATATATATATATATATATATATATATATATAATTGTCAGTAGGACAAGCCTCTTTCCATCCATTGTTGGATGAAAGTCACTTCCAAAAATTTCCACTTCGATTAATTCAGATTAATCCGTAAAAATATATCTCGATTTCATCTATACATAGATCTTTTCTTAAGCCTTTTTAAGTATATATCTAGGTTCCCAGACAATAACTTTTCTTGTACATTAGTAGTTTTCTCTTCTTGCTATATGGTCGGCCCATTTTTATTTCAAACCCCATACTTTTGTTATAACGTTTGTAACTCTTGTTTTCTTTGTGGTCCGCTTAGTTCTCTTTCTACCTTTTTGTATTAGATCTAACATACATCTTCTCATACTTCTTAGAATTTTCTACAGCTGTATTATTCTGACATTCATGACACATATTTCATTACCTTAAGTGAGAACAAGTAGGATACATTGAACAAAAATATTTCTTTTTAAACATATACTAGTATTTCTATATATATATATATATATATATATATATATATATATTCATTATTTTATATAAATTGAATTCCTTGTAATTTTATATAAATATGCAATGAAACTGTAATAAATTTTACAGTTTTATATTCGACATAATTCATATAAATATTATTGTACATATGATTAAAAAAAAATTCAGTAAGAAATATTTAATAATGATAAAATTTATCTTGCATTGTAAAATAAATACTAAAATATACATAAAGATCAAAATTACCAAAAAGTGGTTTTTGAAAATTCAAAAATTTTAATTTTGTCTTGTAATGATAAAGAATAATTAATTTATGTAAAAATAAAAATTAAATGGACTTTTTTAAAATTTTAATAAGATAATCTCTCTAACTTAACAAAAAAAAATAAATACTAAAATATACATATAATATATATAAAGAATAATTAATATATATATATATATATATATATATATATATATATATATATATATATATATAGATGTAATACTAATTTATGTATGTATTTCAAAACTCAATTTTGATTTTTAAATATTAACCCATTGGCATCCGCTAGCGGAATATTCCGCGCACGACGACTGTCGCTTATCACCAGCCGCGGACTATTCCGCTCTCAGCAATATTCTCCTGTCGCTGTAAAACATTTCGTGAGTATCTTATGAACAGTATGGAAAGATTTTAAGGCTTAAAAATTTCGGAACATATAGCTAATTAACCTCAGGTTTTTCCTTATTCATTGTTCTTGAGACCTCTTTGACCGCTGTTAACATAATAGGTATTTCTAATCTAAATATAAATTTTAAAAACAACTTCATTTCATAACTTGAATTAAAATAACATTTTATTTTCACAATGAATGGCAACCATTTTTCCGATTCGGAGTCCAGCGTATAAATAGGAACAAGTCGAAAGCGTGTGTGTATTATTCCACACAGTGATCATTTTTTTATAAATTATATGATTCTCAAACAAGATGTATTCATAACTTCAAAATATACATTGGGAAAGACAAGACTGATTCTAGATCTGCTAGTAAAAATGTTGTGATGAATTTAATGAAAGAGAATGAACTATTACATCAAGGGTACTGCTTTTATATAGATAGCTGGTACAGTTCACCGACTTTATATCGTGGACTGTATAATTGCAAACAAATGTTGGTGGTACTGCAAGAGTAAATAGAAAAGAGATGCCTAAGGAACTAAAATCCGTTAGATTAGAAACGGAAGAAGCTACTATATTTTCAACAGAAGATACAGCTGCAGTAAAATGGAAAGATAAGAAAGATGTGGTTATATTAACAACAATACATTCTTTAGATTTTTTCAAGACGGGAAAAGTAAACCGATATAGTAGAGAAAAAATTTCGAAACTAACAGAAATAATAGATTATAATAAAAATATGAGTGTAATTGATATAGACGACCCCTCATTCTCCGCATTGTGTAAATTTCACACAATGCGAAGATGTAGCAAAGCATATAAAAAAATATTTTTTTATTTTGTGGATATGATGCTGTTAAATAGTTATATCCTTTTCAAGAAAAATAAAAAGGATCGAGCTTTCCACATTTACAAGCAAAAACTAGCGGAAGAAATTATTGCCAAATATTTAAAAAATAAAAGGATAAAGAAGACATCATCTATAAATGATTCAATAACAAGGTATACTGGCCGGCACTTTCCCACAAGAACACCTCCAATAGAAGCAAAGGGAAGAAAAACATCAAAGCTATGCAATGTATATTTATTTAAGTCCCTTAGAAGAGAAACTGTTTTATAGACCATTTTAAAAATTACCATATTAATTTAAAAAATCTACGAACTATCTCAGTTTATTTACTGTACAAATGTATAATACTATCTTTTGTATAATCATTACACGTAATTTCTAAGTAAAATCAATAACAAACAAAAATACAAGAATTATCGTTGTTCAGTAATACGCGGTGACACGGCCGGCTGTCAATTGTACGTCTCAGATGTGTAACGCTAGTAGCGATTTTAGGGCTGTGATGCAAATGGGTTAAACACAATTATTCGAATAATTTTTTAACAATGCCATAAAGTTACATAATAAGATATTTTGTAATAGTTAAATACTAAAATATTTTTTCTTATAACAAATTCTCAACCTGTACTAAATAAAAGAGTTATGGTATTATAAGTCCTCACGTTTTATATTCGGTAGTAGGTAATAATATAATACTCAGCAACCTTATATTTATTGAAATACATATAATTCAGAATCAAATCTATTAGTTAATTAAAAAAATATCCTTTTTTGGTAACTAAAATTATATTACCTTTATTATATATATATATATATATATATATATATATATATATATATATATATATACACACACACTCACATATATATGTACATAGACGTATATAGAGAGATAAAGAGAGCAACTCTACGATTTAATTATCCATAAAATTAAGAATAAAATGCTCACTCCTTCTACAATTAAACATTTCCTTCCAAAAAACACTTCAATATATTTTAAAACTTGTGAAAATATTAATTGAAACAATTATATCAACTGGTTTATGATACTTTTGTAATTCATTTCGTACTTTTCCGCAATTCACAATTTAACCAATGTTTATGCATTATAAGTAAAATATGAAAATTCTGGCTCATTTATTTGAAATGAAATAAAATTTTATAATTATTGAATAAGTTTGTAAATAAGCCATACGAACTCTTTACATAGTGTTTACAATCGTTTTAATTGTTTAAAAAGGATATTTCAAATTTACATTTCTGATTAAAGTTAAATTTATATATATGAATCAGGTAAAAAATAATAAATAATTAAATCTTGTTATGAGTTACAAAGGTAATATTTGTTATATAACAAAGGTAATATTTTTCCTCCGTGTTTAAAATGAAAAGTTTTTGATCAATGTTTTCTACTTGTTCTCAATAGTAGAAGTGAAATAAGGGTTTTGAATGTCAGATTAATTCAGCGACTCTAAATAACATAAGAAAACATAGAAAGAAAACAAAATTTATGGACGTTGTAGCAAAAGTGAGGGGTTTGAAAGAAAAATTGGCTAGTCATATAATAGAAGAGTAGACTACCAGTAAACAAATATCTGTTAATAGATTCAAACACAAATATTATACATTATAAAAAGCATAAATTATACACGAACATATGTTACAAAGTCGAAATGAGAAACTATATAAAAAAATACATATACTATGATAGAAATAAAAGTTCATTGCAAGACCTTTAACGAAGGACGAATCGATGAACATTAATGGTTTTCGTCTAAGCACTGTACATATTTGTATATGTGTGTACATATATAAATGTACATACATATATGTGTGTATATATATATATATATATATATATATATATATATATATATATATGACTGAAAATAAAATTATAACATTTACTGAAAAGTATCAGATACATATAATTTATAATTTTTTTCAAAAAATACACATATTCTTTCTTATATTTTCATGCAACAAAAATTAATTTTTAATCATGTAATTATTTTAAATTATATTGTATTAAATTTTAATATTAAAAATCACATATACATTTCATAATGTATATTGTGTCAATTTTAAAATGTTCACATCTTCAAACTGATCAGATAAAAATAGTAGATTCAATAAAAATTGATTTTACTTATTTATTAAAAAATATTTTTGAAATAAAAGTTTATTTCTTATTTCTCACTGTAAATGAAAACTTATTTCTTTATTTTTATATAAAGTAATTGTAAAATATGAGATATAATTTAATTTTTTCTTTGACATATCAAATTTACAAACCTTGTTACATTATTTTAAAATATTAAAATATATTAACAGAATACAACGTATCAAGAAAAGGTACAGATAAATGGATTGAATGAATGAGTTCTACGGTCTGCTGATCTTATTTCTGTTTGTAGCGAACGGTCTATGTACATAATTTGATAATAGTAACAGATTTGATAGAATATATTTGACAGTCACATTTCAATACATATATATATATATATATATATACACTATAAAATAATTTATTACAAAAGACTACAGACAGGGTCAGTCATCGTTCACATCTGAATAAACTCAATTTTAAATGTATTATATCTATTCAATAAAGAATAAATAACCTAAAATCCCTTTTGTATGCTTGCGTGTCTAATATCATGCAAGAGTAAACACAAATGTTTGATATTTTGATACTTATTTAAATACATTCTTTATTAAATACTCAGCTATATTAAATAAAATCTGATAACGAATACTACAATTTTAAATTTATTCTTTTTATATTATTTAAAAAAAAACATTTTTAATTTATACCCTAAATCAGTAATTAAATTTAAAACTTATTCTAATACTATATAGTTTGTATCTATGATAAAAGTACAAAATCATTATATTGTTACATTTTTTATATTCGTAAACAGTCATATTTTTTTGTTACAATATTTGTTTACAATAATTTTAAAGTAAATTAATGTTGATTTAAATTGAATTAAAAAGTGCTTTGTATTATTAAAACATATAAATATCCCATTTTTAAAATTTCGGTTTATTATGAATATATTAGATAACAATACGAGTTACAATCAGTATTATATGGAAAATTCAATTTCTATTTAATGCATCTGTGGCATAAAAGAAAAGTGCTTTATTAAGAAAATAATAATCTCATTTTCCTAATAGTATATTTTATACTATTTTTGAAATAAGGAATTTTTATGGTGTATTTTAAGAAATAGAACAATTTTAATATATAATGCTCTTGCTGATAGTAATACTCATTGTTATGACTGCAAATACGAACAGGAATACTAATTTTGGAACATTTTTACTTTATTTCGTTTTTTTTTCTTTAATCTGATTTTTAAAACCTTAACTGAAGAAGCGTTATTTTAAAATAGTTAAATGAAGAGTATTACAACACCAAGCAACTCTATGAAAATGTGAACTTTTCCCCAATTTATTTTTTGTAATTTTCCAATGTTACTTTCAGTGATTCTTTTTTTGCTATAGAAAAAAAACAAAAAATATTCTTAAATTAAAATTCTTTCAAGTTGGACACTCCATAAAAACTTTTTGCATACAAACTAAATTCATGAGCTTGCATCTACTTTCCCAACTTGTTCATCCAAGTTGCTCCATCATTTTACTAGGACTATATATCGTCAAGTATCTACTATACACAAAACGTACAACTTTTTTTCAATTCTTAAATTATTTATGTCTTGATGAATATTTTTACTTTTATTTCTTTATATATTAACTCATGTGTTCTTAAATTTCATTTTGGTTATTTTATATTTTTTATAAGCTTATATCTATAAAATTTCAATAATATTAAAAAAATGTTCCAACTTATTTTATTCAGATAAAGTATTTAATTGCAAGTTTTTTAACATGTATTTAAAAAATTTAATATTTTTATAAGAAATTCATTATTCGATTATTCTTTTTATATAAGAATGTAATATATATATATATATATATATATATATATATATATGTTTTAATAACTTTCTTTAATAACTTTTCATTATTTAATAAATTAGAAAATACTGAATGTATTAATTTTTTTGTATAATATTCATTTCAGTAATTTTTTATTTAATTATGTAATTCATTAAATTAATAAAAATACACAATTTAATACTTAAAACATATTTAATTTTTTAATATTTTTTGGAGATTCTTAAATAATATACAAAAAAAGCAATTAATATTTTTATGTAATTATTGTATTACAAGCTTTAATTCCAAATTAATAATGAAAATTGATCCACTTTAAGAAATTAATTTCATTTAATTATAACATTCTAAGAATCGTTGTTCAAAGTAAATATTTTCAATTAATTTCCTGGCAAAAAAAAGCGAAAAAATATCTCCTTGTTTTACTACAGTTTCTAAGAAAAACAATTATACACTTAAAAAATGTACACACATAAAGCATGTTACAAGTAAAACAAATTAGTAATTATTATTTAATCTAAGATCAAGGCAAGAAATAATTTTGATTATTATTAACAAATAGGTTAATATTTCGAAACTTTTTAAAATATCAATCATTGAAATATTTTAATATATATTATGTTACTTCCTAAATATGTAAAATTAAAATCAAACAAATCAGGTAAATAAAGCAGATTCTCCATTTTTTAAAAAATTATTTTTTTCTAATTCTGAAAATATGTATATTTGGAATTATTGAATATAATTTTAGTTATGTTCATATTTTACTTTTTTAATACAATATTTTAACTTGAATTAAATATTATTTTTATAGTATTATTTTCTGTATTATTCAGATTAAGGAATTAAATTAAATATATGGCTTCAATTTAAACTTTCCATCAATACTAGCTATACTTGTTTGTTTTCGTAACTATGTATCTATTATTCTATTGTTCAATCCGAGCATTCATCATTAGGTCACTAACGTTGTATAACAGCATAACGGGTTTTAACAATTATATCTTCATTAAATAGATCTCATTGTATTAAACTTAGAGAGCCAAAATAATATTTAACTTCATTTCCATAGAAATACATTTAGTCATATTTAGTTATATTATACTTTTTTTAAAAAAAAAATATAAACTAATAATTTTAAAAATGATAAAGATATATCGATGACTGTAAATTGTATTTTTCTTCTTGAAATTTTTGCTCCCTCTCTTTCTTTCTCTCTCTCTCTCTCTATATATATATATATATATATATATATGTATATGTACATATATTATCATTAGTAGCATGTTAACAGAAACTTTTCTTTATTGTTAAATGAAAATCTCTTTTAAAATATTTCAATATCAGTCCATTCCACACTAACAAACTTTCTTCTGTGTATCAAATCTATTCCTTTTTATATTTCTAGGTTCTCAACCAGTGAATATATATATATATATATATATATATATATACATATTCTTAAATAGTTGGTAATAACATGTATTAAAAATTTATTTTCTTTAAATTTTTTTTAATATTGACAAACCTGTTTTAGAAAAATAAGATTTTACAATATGTCATTTTTGCTGACAAAATTATTTTAGTATGATGAAAAATGGGGCATATTAAAAGCATATTCGACATGTTTAACTTTTTATATTTGACCAAAAAAAGTATTGCAGTCGCTTATAAACCAATTTATAAGACTTATAGCAAAAGTTATGTCCATTATTACTTATAAATTGTACTTGAGAAGATATCAAAGTGGTAATTTTGATGTAAAAAATAAGAAATATTCTGGATAAGAGACATATTTGAAGATAATGAATTACAGGTGTGTTATTAAATCAATTGGCTTAATTAACTATAAATTTTGCAGAAAACTCTAGAATAATCAATCTATTGTTTCTTTTAAGTTCTTTATGAATTGCTAGAAAACATCATATTGCAATATTATATCATATAAAATATTTGCATTGCGCTTTTTTTCAAAAAATGAAAAAGTTTTTTGTACCAAATTGTAACGTAATATATGATAAATATATTTTAATAATTTCAAATATAAAAACAAGTTACTAAACTATGACTACAATAACGCGAAACATTCACGGTTCAGTGACTGTATTGTCTGTTTGACGGGATTAGGAAGAAATTTTCTATTGTGAACTGTTTCTATTGTGTGAGACACTTACTACCGGTAAATATAATCAACAATTATCAAACTGAAATAGTTATCAGACAAAAAATAACTGTTAGTAATCAATAAAAGATCAAGATTATTCTGTTTCATAACTGCCAGGCTGCATGTTCCTAAATCGATTAAGGACACATTACTAAAGTTAAAATAGGAAGTGCTTTTTCACCTCATGTACTCTCAAGATTTTTGTCGTCCGACTAATTTCTATCCAGATCAATGGAATACTTTTTAAAAAATACACATTTCCCAAATTTCTAAAAAATATGATAGTGATTTGATAATATGATGGAATTCATATTTAACCAGAAAGATGGCGAAAGAACTATGAAATAAAAAAAAATGTGTTGATTAACCTTATATTTAAAATTTGTTTTAAATTAGTGTAAATATTCATCAGTCCAATTTATACGATACTTTAAATAATAATTCTTAAATTTAAAAAAATATTTTTTAAAAATTGTTACGTTTATTTTATTTTAATAATGTACATCACTATTACTAAAAGAATATTTTGAGAGATTTGTTATGTTATTAATTTTTATTCATTCGTATTTAATATTAATACATAATTTGTCCATATTGTTTTAAAAGTAACTTATTTGATTATAAATTTATTTAAATTGACCTTTATTTTAAGTGCTCGGCACTGACTAAAAGTTTTTTTTCTTTCTTTGAAAATAGATGTTGAAATTGACCAGATTCTCACAACGTCAAAGTTATTTTTATGTTCAGTAAAACAGAATGAGTATATACAGCTAAATAATTGAATAAAGGATTTTCTTTCTAAAATGTTACACTAAAGAGAAGATCCTTTCAATGCATTAACCCATTGTGCATTTATGAGAACTGTTAAAAGACCAGCATAACGTCTACATGCAGTCAACCCTTGTTCAACCGTCCCTCTATTAACCGCCATGCTCAATTACGGTCAACATCCCAGTATAAAGAGATTTGTATTCGTATGGAGATACAAACCTCTTCAAGTTATTTCTGATTTTCGTTACTGAAATAAATATTGTTATTTAAGAAATATGTATAAGCACATATATATATATATATATATATATACATATAATAAATAACAAAAATAATGTATTAAAATATATACAAAATATTACATACTTAATGATTTATAATGTCATATGGCGGAGGTTTAGTTCTTTAGAATCTGTAACGAACCTATATAAATTTGTAAAGTCTTAAAATGTTGTTCTTTTTAGCGTTGAAATGCGATCAATAACAGCAACGTAAGAGTAAGAAAAACACGTACGCATAAAAAACGAGATATAATATTCAAAAAGCGTACAACTTAGTGACATTATTGTCAAAATAAGAAAACGGAACTCGTTGAAACATGCGTAGGTGTAGCGCGCAGCATAACGTTATTAAAATGGCGATCGCCTCTCATACTTCTCCATAGGCACTTTGTCCATGTCCCCTGAAAGTAATAGAATACCTAAATATATTTCCTAACGCAAACGTTTATTGGTTTATATTCGAAAATGTTTCCAAACGTCACTATGTCTTATATAAAATTTATCTTATTCGATATGTTTTTCTTTTACTGTATATCAGATCATCTCATAACTGATATTGTACTTTGGTGATTTTTTGGAAAATATATGTGCTTTATATTTCTTAGAATTCTATATTTTATTTTAATAAAAATGAGTTTAAAAATAATACTACTGTTTATAAGTTTGGTAATTTATATACAAAATAGATATTTTTTAAGTTTAATTAACGTTTAAAATATCAATGATTCGTATGTGAAATAAAAACTACATTGGTGTCGTTTTTATATTATTTTATAGTATCATTATTGTCAAATTTCTGG
>CP092087.1:34210286-34277786 GCA_029203775.1 Neoneuromus ignobilis
TTATATCAGCTCACTGCTGAGCAGTTAGTAATGATTATTTATTTATTTTTTATTTAGAGTTTACTTTCTTAACCGGTTACCCTCACGAAGTCAAAGATTTCTTCCTATCCTATATCTCCGACCGAGGATTGAACGCACTTTTACCGCATTACAGGTGCAATATATGTTTATATAAATATATATATATATATATATATATATATATATATATATATATATATATATATATAATATTTAAACCGTAAATATTTCATATTTATGTAGATATATGTGGTAAATATTTTTTATATGTATTTGAGAAAAAATTACAATAATTTAAGACTTGCTTCACCATACTTTGACAGTTATTGCTTGAAGGTAATTTTGGATATTGGTACGAATATGTTATACCTAACTCAAGAAAATGAATATTTTCTGTGGTCAATTTTGAGCAGAATATAAGTGAGGTTAAAATGAACATTTACTCGTACATCATTTTTAAAAAGTCTTTATATTATCTAAGTTATTATGAAAGATTTTTTTGTTGTTCAGTTCATTTAAAAATAAATTAAATTCAATGTACTACTTTCTTGTGTAACTATATATATATATATATATATATATATATATATATATATATATATATATATATATATATATATATGCATGTATGTATTTATATGTATATATATATATATATATATATATATGCGATTTAATAAAATTTTAAAAGTAAGTATTCAGATGTATGTAAGTATACTACACATTTTACATAAAATTGAATTATTTTTATTTGAAATCTCAGTTCAGTCATACGGATTTGTTAGCAGTAAAAGTAAATTTTAGATTAAAGTTTATATGTATTGTAAGACAATACTAACATTTTAATCAATTTTCACACGCATCAATCAAAATAATACCAATAATTAAACATGATAATCATAAAGAAATATACTTCTATTTTCTATATAAGTGATGTTTGTTTCGATATTTATTATGTATAATATTCATTTTATTTTTCATACTATTATCATAATCTTTAAAGACAAAATATAAAAATTAATGACAAAATGAAATATTTAACATTTTTTGGTATTTTGCACTAAAATAAGTATGTTTGTTAATTACTTATACTTGATATTTATAATATTTTTCTGTTCCTACAAATCAAAAAAAAATTTTTCTTTACTGATATACCTTAATTTGTACTATATTTTTTTTATTAAAGTATTTTCAGCAATTATTTTCAATTACATATTTTTTGTCAATTATGACTAAATTTGTTTGTAGCAACACTAATTAACTATTTGATTTAGATGTATTCATTTCATCATTTCACTCTTAATATAAATGAGAAATTCTATGAATAATTAACCTTCAGATTTGATCATTTGAATCCTATTTACATTACAAAAATAAATTATCCTCTAACGTACTTGATGTTTATATAGATTATATAAATTTCTTTTTTGTTAAAAATAGTAATAAACTTCAAAATATCGATATTTTTCAAAATATTATTAAAAGCTTTGTTGACTGGTTTTGCTCAACTGGTATGATCTTCTGCCCACCTTTTTTTATCAACACATTTTTCTTTATTGACATTATCTTTTTCTAAAATATTTTTTATAAAATTTACATGATTTCTTATTTTCTTCTATTATTAAACTTTTCATCCGATTCATATTTTCTTTCGAAAAATTTCCAAGAATCCAAGTGATATCTTTGAAATAAAGAAATGTTGTCTTATTAGATTTATTCTTAGTTTTACTAAAATTTAAGACAATAGTTCGTTGTTATTTTAATATTTATCATGTTTTTATATTCGAAACGGTTTCTAATTTACGCCGCTGCATTCATCTAATTATTTATTCAATAAATTTGAATTAATACATATATTATTTTTGTGTTGAGCTTAAATAGGTCCATATATTTATATATATATATATATATATATATATATATATATATATATATATATATATATATATATTTGCTCATTGGTTGCTATCTTTTGTAAATTTTCATATTAGTTTAATTTTATTTTATCGATATGTAATTTAGTTTTATAAAATATTATTTTGTAGATATAAATCTCATTAATATAAAGAACGACTAATATTGTTTTACTAAATTCATATACTATAGTGTTAAAAAGAACAAAATTGGATGTTATAAGTAATAGTTAACAGTGATAATACTAACTTAAAGTAAATTAAATTATTTTATCGTTTTTATCGGTTCATTTATCGTTTGATATCCTGTATAACTTTTTATATTTATCTGCATCGATTACTTTAGTTCACAATATCAGAATAAATGTTGTGTGTTTATTGAACTAGTATTACAGCAACATGTACACACACACACACACACATATATATATATATATATATGTGTGTGTGTGTGTGTGTGTATGTTCATCTAAACGTGTATTTATACTTGTGCATTTTTGTACAAATATTTTTAAATAACAAATTAACAACAGTTGACAATATTTTCTAATTTATCGAAAACTATTAAAAATAAATATAATTGTAATTGACTTGATACTGACCAATAATTTGTTTGACAAACTAATTACATAAACGATAATACAAGATGTTATGTGTGTTTGATAATCACCTATTGTTAATTTTTTCGTTTATAAATATTTTAATAGCTAAGCTGTCATTATCAGAAGACAACAATTTAAAATATGTATTCTGAGATGAAAAACTGAACAATAATTGCTTATTTTGAAACGAAAGTTATTAATTGGAAAACAAGAAATATTAAAATGTTATCCGAGAATTCAAGGGAGAGATGGAGTAGATATTAATATTTTAATTTGTAATCAAATGAAAAGAAAGAAAGTTAATGTTTTGAATTAAAAAAATTTAGAAGACAATTGTATTCAATACTAGACTAACAGAGACCTGGAATGATAACTTATGTAATATATATATATATATATATATATATATATGTCTGTGTGTTTTTTTCTTATTTTTTATTTTTTTTATTATGATTTTTTGTCATTTTTATTAATCTTAAAAAAAATTCACAACTTAAATTAAACTTATGAAATTTTACTCTAGTTAGAGTACGATTTTATATTTATTAGAAACATTTGATTTTTTATATATATTATAAAATTATATAGGTTAATATTGACGTGTATTGATATATGATCAGATTTTATTGGATAAATGTACAATTTAATTTTAAATTAAAAATGAAAATATAATGAAATAAAAAAAAACATGAATAGAATAATAGAAATGATATATAAAAATTATAACTGAATGTAATAATATAAAACATTTTATATTTTTCTATTCAGGCTACGAGTAATTGTACTTTTCCATATGACGATGAAAACGACGTATTTTTGTAGAAACTTTATCATTTTCCCAAGACACGAACATGTAATTATTCTCTTTAAATTGTCTCCTATTTTATTTAATAAATGTGAAAAAATATCTGAATAGTTGTTTCGCATTCAAGTCAAACTGATAATGTACCAAATGTAACCTTTCCACGTATCTCTAGACATTTCGTATTTGCAACACAAGCCCATCACAACTTGTCACTCGTTTATTGTTATGAACAAAGAACTTGATAAAGCTCCGACCTCACTCATAGAGACCATACAATGACAAAGCTCTTCTATCCATTAGATTGTGTAGTTCAGTCATAATATCATCATCGATGCAAGGCTTGTAACTATCGTTAATTAGAATGTATTACACGTTGCTTTGATTATCATGATAATATAAGGTAACTTACTTCCCAGTTGCTAACATATAGCTTCTAGATAATTATTCATATATCATGTATATAGTACAATTTGAGAATACAATTTTTAGACATTAAAATAATTTGTGTTTTTTTACTGCCGATATACATTTTTCAGTACTTTCAGGTTTATATAGAAATAAAATGTTTTTTTCTTAAAAAATGTATAATGTATACTACTGTAATATTTATATATGTTGTTTTTTTTGCAATCTTTTAATTAAATTTCATGCAGCTAACAAAACCTTAAATAAATATTTATATGTATGAAAATAAATTTTCTGTATAAATAATTTCTCGTTTATAATTTCATATTCAACATACTCGCTGCTGGATTGATTTCAGTAATTTCACGTAGGTCGTATGTATCGCACACTGTCGAAATAAATAATATTACTTATAACATACACTATATAATATTCATAATACCACAAAAACCATTATTATTAATAAAATTGTATAGAGGACAAAATGTTCTCATTTTTATTAAAAAAATTCCAATAATTTTTATGTAATATTAATATTAAAAATTATTTTCACATTTATTTACTGCTTATTTCAATTTAGTATTTCATAATATTATATACTTGGTATTATATAGGATGATCCAAATGAAACTGAAAGGTAGTAAGGGATAGTAAGGAAATGTATGTTTAAATCTATCAGTCTCATTTAGGCAATTCTGTAACATCATACGCTGTTTTCTGATTCTTAAAAACTGAAATTCTTTATTAAAGGCATATTTTTACAAACGAAAGCAGGTTATTGTTTTTTTGTTCCTTTATTCCAGGATTTACTCAATCCTCCTCTCATACATTTATTGAAAGAAATTCGTTTAAAAAATTTTTTGACCATCTTTGATCGTTCATTTTTAATAAATTTCAAGACGATTTTAGTCTTTATATGTCCATCCTTATCTATCACACCATTTTGAGTATTAATTCTATGTCATATATCCACATTTATTATATGTTATATTTTTAATACTCCGATATTGCTTCTAAGATAGAACATTTTCACTAATTGTAGTCTTCTTTTATATTTACTTTTAGGTTTAGATTACGTGACAAACAATCGGCCAGCGACAGTTTAATAAGCAGTGTCTATTTTTTGTACGTTATTTCTTATTTTGTTAATCGTAGAGGAGATAGATTAAAAAAAATAATTATCGAAGTACGAATAGTTTTCGTGTAGAATATTCTCATAGAAATAAAAAAACTGTGAGAAGTTTGTATCATCTTAAATACATATGTATGACACTTCT
Organism: Neoneuromus ignobilis; assembly: GCA_029203775.1. Taxonomy (NCBI): domain Eukaryota; kingdom Metazoa; phylum Arthropoda; class Insecta; order Megaloptera; family Corydalidae; genus Neoneuromus; species Neoneuromus ignobilis. The sequence continues at coordinate 34,215,310 of CP092087.1, forward strand.
TGCTACACATCACAACTATTTGTTTCGATAATGTGGTAAATTCATTTTAACACTAATGAATTACCATTTCAACACCATAAGCTAATATAAAAGTGTATAATAACCATTTACTATACACTTTAAGACAGTTGTTCATTTTGAGGACCATACCATCATTGTCAAAGAGTTCTATTATAAAATATTAGTATTAACGTCTAACGAAATAAAATGAATAGTTAGTGATTATTGGACACATTTATCATATCTTATGGTTAAATTACACATCGGAACGTTTGGTTATTCATAGCAAAATCGGACCGGCACTGACGAATTGTTGGTTGTATTTGCGCACCGACTGTTCAATATAGTCTGCAGTTCAGTCAGTGGCCGACTGTATGTCGTAAGCGCTTAACCTCAATCGTTAATATTTCGTAGCCGTAACAAAGGACAGATTCGATCATTGATCGTCGTATATGCTTCTTAATCTTAAGAGATATATATTCCATCATACAAAATTGAGGCTATCTAACACTTTAATATACGTTTATTATTTTATAATATGCATATTATATATATATATATATATATATATATATATATATATATATATATATATATGTGCGTGTGTGTGTATGTATTTATGTATATTTATGAAAATTTGATTTTAAATTCAATTCATTACCTTCTCAAATAATAATTTATATACGAGAGTGGTTCAAGTATAAATGAAAATTTAATTCCCTTTCTTGTTTTACTCAGTCTATAATTAAAAATTAAAATTTGTAAATTTAATTTATTTATACAATAAAAACATATGCAATTGTTATAACTTCTTTTGAGAAAATACTTCTAGAAAAACGTCGCAATTATAATCAAATACAGTTATTTTTAATTTAATAATTTAAAATAACAAACTGTCTTAAAATAACTATGATATGAATTATTATTAAAACAAAATGAAAAATAATTAAAAATATTTTAGAATGTTTTTTCTGTTATATCTACATATAAAATGAATATAAATAGTTCGGATTAAATAAAAATAATTGTTACACGTACAAAAATATTTATTTTAAAAAAGAAAAGAAAAACAATAAAAATATAAGCATGGCAACGAAAATTTAAGTCAGTGGAATAAATTATACAAGAATTTTTTTCTAAATTGGACTTAAGAACAGTATAACAGAATATGAATATTCAATGTTATCACGTTTCTTAAAATATTATTGAAACCATTTAGTGAACTTTCTTCACAACGCTACAATTTGAAAAAGTAAAAAAGATATCTAATAAAATTTCAATTCACGTCCGATATTTCGATTCAGATAACGTCAGACCTAGTCTCAAGCTATATAGGAAATACAATTTTCAATAATATATATATATATATATATATATATATATATATACATATTTTTATATATTTTAGCGTTTTTATCTTAAAAATCAATTTGTATTTATGAGTTGTTTGATTTGTGAAAAGAATAATACTTTTTATTTTTAAGTTTAATCAAATTCTTTATTTTATATTCATATATAATGCATTGAAAATATCCATGCTGACTTATTCATGTTTTTTCAAAAATTATTTATAAGAGAATATAAAATTTGCTCTAAAATAAAATATTTGATTGATTCTTTATTATTTGCAATTAGTTAATCAAATTACATACAATGTATCATTTGGAAATGCTAATTGAGTGTTTTTTCCAAAAGAACATCCCACATTCTATCCTTTTATTTTTTAACTAAATTATAGAGCAATTTACAAATTCTCTGAACAGATGTTACGAAATACAGAGTTGTCATTCAATGTGAAACAGAATGTCATACTATAATGTTCAGTCTGTGCTACCAAAAAGACCACAGTTGTAACGAGCACAATCAACCAGCATATAATGTCCCAGTATACGAAAAACCATTAAGACTACAACGTAATGTATTTAAGCTAGTAGTAACACAAGTACAAAATTATTTTTTATTTCTGAAAATTGTTTTGAAAAGCCTTAACGTTTTATAATTAATATATTTTATATTTATAATTTTGAACTTTTGCTTAGATAGATTTTTTATAATATTTTTAAAACTTTGAGATGAAATAAATTTCAACTCTCAAATGCATTAATCTTAGTTTACTGTCATTTGAAATAACTCGGAAAAACGTTAAAACTTGGAAAATACGTTTTCCAATATTTGACAGGCATATCAATGATTTAGTATTATGCATTGGAAGATTACTGTCATGCGGAAAATTACTTTCAATCCTCGATCAAAGAACTAAATGAGGTGCTACTTTATGAAAAAATAAAAATGGTAACAGAAAACCATTTCAATTAAATTTTATTCTCTAGTACAAGTGTCATTGGTACTATACAAGGCAATTGTCATCAATGGATGAATGATTTGACAAAAATTAACCTCGAAGAATTCGTAGATATTTGTTCTTTCCTTCACTCTTCTGAGCATAGCTAATCATTTTTAGTCAGGTTAGTAATTGAAAATAAAAAAATGTATATTTTATACGAATGCAATATATTATTGAACAATGACTAAGTATCCAACTATTTTACCTACTGTACAATCAAAAGTGGGCCACCGTACTAGTAAACTTTTATTAACCACTTGGTAAGATATTATTGATTAAATTTATTTTGAATTGCTGCCACTTAATGCAACAAGTAGACTTTTATTATCGCCAGTTAAAGTCCTTAAATATTGTACTTAAAAAAAGATCCACTTTAATTATTCGTAAAAGTAATGTATTTTCACAAGATGATGCACGTCTAAATACAGCAACAAAATCATTTTTCAAAAATTATAGACTTGGGTTAGAAAATATTTCCAGATCTATATTATTTTCTAGATATTTTTTTATATTATTATCATCTATTTCAAAGCTTAAAGAACCATCTTGATTTAAAAAGTTGTAAACACAAAAAAATATAAATATTGTTTCAAAAACATTAATATTATTAACAAGAAGTCATTAATAATAATAAAATCTACATTGTTGATTTAAAAATATAGAAACACTTGAAATTTTGCCTCTTTTTAAGAACCTAAAAAAGAGAAAATTACATTCAGACATTACTTATGGGGTAACCTGATAATAAAAATTATAACTCTTATTCATTAATTTAAATAGGCTTATTTGTAGATTAATATCTATTATAATTCTAATATTTATTACTACAGATTCTCTATCTTATTATATTGTAATTTTTCCACATTTTCTCAAATTATATTGTCATATAAATGTCATAAATTCGTATTATAAATTAATATTAAAAACATACCGCCATTCATTAAAGAGAAAATTAGAGTTTTATTTTTCTAAAACGATATTTTTTTAGAGAAATAGCAAACCTGCTATAAAAAACAAATTATTATGAACTTATAAATTATTTAAAAAAGATAAAGCCCCAATAAAAATATATTTTAGGTTTGAATATATATACTGTGTATTTATTGTATATATATATATATATATATATATATATATATATATATATATGGATTAATAAAAAAGAGATATAAAAAATTTCATCAGAATGGACTGAAAGAGAAAGGCATTGAATCGGTCAAAATAAAATTTTTAGAAGAGGCTTCCATTCAGCACTAGATAGAAAGAGACCGATGATTATGATGTGTGTATACATAAATGTATATAAATATATAAACAATTAATGTAGAAGAATTAAAAAAATTAACGTGTTTAAATACGTTTAACTTAACTGAAGAGTAAAGCTTTGTTTTCTATCTCAACAAAATGTATTTTTTGAACTTTATCGTTATGAAGAAAAGTATGCTTGGAATTCACAAACAATGTTAAATTGTATATCCAAGTTGAACACAAAATTGACGTTTCAGCTTCATAAAAAACCTGTGCGTCAAGCAAACGTCAATTAAATAGGACTTCACCCTTAGAACGTCAGCACTATCGTGTCATTTATTAATATCATATATATATATATATATATATATATGTATATATATATATATATATATATATATATATATATATATATATATATATATATATATATATATATATATATAGAGAGAGAGAGAGAGAGAGAAAGAATATTTATATACAGGAAAGGATATTAAAATATAGATAAATAGATTAAAGTCATTCTTATATTAATTTTAACATGGGAAATAAAAGTAAGTTACTTATTAAGTCACAGTTCACATTATAATGAGTTTAAAATTAGTTTGAATTTTATTTTTCGTTCTTATATATAGCAAAGTATTTTTTGAGAAACTTAGTATGTATTTAGATCGTAATAAAACTTTATTCTCATCATATGCTCAAGGATATTATAGTAACAAACACATCTTGTTTGTACCTAATTGATATTTACTTTGTAAACTCCAAGTTTCAAACAATTACAGTTCTGTATGGAACGTGTTCACAATAGTTAATCAATTGATCATTATTATAATGTTTCATGTGAACAAATGGACATGTATAATTATGAGATTAATTTACACTTACAGTATAACACGTGTATATGCATCTAAAAAAATTTAAATTATTGAAAAAAATTGTTACAAAAAAGGAAATAATAAATCAATATTTTTTATTAATTTATATTATTTCTAAAGTAAATTTCTTATTTGCTATTTAGTAACAAATAGCATTCATTAAAAATATTATTGAATTACAGCAAAAATTCCAACTAAAACTTAATACTATTAGATAGAATCAATGTATTGTATATTGACAGTTAGTTAAACAATTTTTAATAAAATACACTTGCTGAAAATTATTTAAATAATTTTATAACACAGTTTTAATAATTATTACAGGTGAATTGAATTATACATGAAATAAAGTACGATTTTTTCTTATTTTTCTTGTTAAAAATATTAAATAATTACCAGAAATACATACACCAATTTAATAATCATATTAGTAATATTTTAAGATTACTAATATTTCACATGAATGAACATAAAACAATATTTTATTTCTCAAAATTACAAATAATCAATTATTTAAAATTTAATATCTCCTATTTGAATCAGATATTGCAAATATTAATATCCTCTACTTAAAAATTATTTTTGTTTTCAAATTATGTTTACTAATTTTCTTAAGCAGTTTTTATAATTTATTGTTATACTTTTTTTTATACATTTTTAATCATTTTTAATTCATGACTAAAAATCACCATAGAAAAAATTTGAAATTTCTGAGCAATTTCCACAAATTTATTATCTGATCAATTTATTTATTTTTTTAGTGTAATAAACATTCACTTTTCTTAATAATACAATATGAAATCAATAAGACAAATAGGATATGTATACATGTCCTATTTGTATATACGAGTATATATAAATGTGTTTTTATGCATATCTATCTATCTATCTATCTATCTATCTATCTATCTATATATATATATATATATATATATATATATATATATACATATCAATTCATATAAAAAAGATAGAAATGAATTTGAAAAAAACAGAGTTATGGACGTTATAACAAAAGTGAAAAATTCAAAATGAAAATAGATGCATTATATTATATAATAAGAAAAGAATGTCACAGATGAACAAGAAAAATTATTTATTGGATAAACAAAGATATAAAGGACTCCAAATAAGACTCATGTATAAATAAGACAGATATATAAGAAAAGTTATTAATGTAGAATGAAATAGAAAGGCATTGGATCTCTTGAGGATGAAAGATATGAAAGAAGCCTTCATTTAGCAGTAGATAGAAAGAGTTTGATGATAGTAATATATAAGTGATCTTATCAAGCTTATATCACCCTATTGCTAGACAAAAGTCTTTGTGTATGTTACCATTCATTGGTATTTGTTCATACTGACTACGTTGACTTAGCGGGTTCGTGAGAATTTTTTATTTGGGGTTTACTCTTTCAGGCACGTTGCCTTCACTATGGTTAAAAATCTCAGCCTGCCTTATATCTCTGACCAAGGTTCAAATAAATGAATATATATATATATATATATATATATATATATATATATATATGTATATATATATATATATATATAGATATATATATATATATATATATATATATATATATATATATATATATATATATATAGATATAGATATATATAACATATATATATATATATATATATATCATTGACCACCCTCATATATATATATATATATATATAACAACAATATATATATATATAATATATATATATATATATATATATATATATGACATATATATATATATATATATACCTTAATATATATATACATATATATATACTATATATATATATATATTTATATATATATATATATATATATATATATATATATATATATATATATATATACATATATATATATATATATATATATATATATATATATATATATATATATATATATATATTACTATAACAGTTGGTATTTCAATATGACATAACAGTGGCTATATATTTGCTTCTTCAAAAGCAAAGGGGTGGTTCACAAAGAGTTCGTACCACCTGGACAAACCGTAATAAGTATTCTACCGCAATGTGCTCGAAAAATTACGAAAAAGGGTGCTCAGATACAATGCTCCCTGATGCGTTCAGTGTCTCTCAGTTTTGGCGTCTATATATTCAACCCTACTTTTTCCTATTCCCCCATATGAAAAATTCGTCATACATATTATCAAGAATCTGTGACGAGTGTACCAAACAATGAACATTTTAATAGCATATATATATATATAAATGTGTTCGTCAATATTTATTAAGAATTTAAAAGTAATACTAAGGTTATTACTGTTTTTAACATCAATATTTCTCTCAAATCAGTGAACCAACAATTATTAAAGAATAAGTATTTTCAACAGGATATTTGAAACGATCAGACTACTTTACCGGAAAGAAAGATGATATCAAAATGACTGTAGTATTAGCAGCCAAACAATGAACATTTTAATAGCATAAGCTGACAAAATATTGATTGGTCTAAAACTATTTTTATAATATAATGTAAAATTTATTTTTCTATTTACAGAAAACACACATATTTGCATATTATATATATATATATATGTGTGTGTGTGTGTGTGTGTGTGTCTGTGTGTGTGTTTATAATCTTTTTGGTTTGAATAAATAAGTACATTTGTTTATAACTCTAATTTAAAACAAACAAATAAATATTTAAGATCTAATTTTCGAATAAGTGATTAAAATTATTTAATGTTTGATATAATTTTCTACATATAATTATATTTTCTACATATAATTAATAAGAAGATTGAATTTTAATTACTTGAAGACTCTAGTGTGAAAAATAACGTACTTAAAAATTTTCTCTTTAAAATCCCTTATTAACTTTTTGGACACTTAATTTCTTTAGGAAAAAATGTACATAAATCTTTTTGAAACATTAATTTAATTCTACACAAATATTAAATAAACTTTTGTCGTAAAATATATACTCCATTTTGTAATAATTTATCAACATTTTATCAATTCTAAGAATAATCGTGCATGTGTGTGTATATAAACAGACATATGCATATATATATATATATATATATATATTATATATTTGAAAATTCAAGAGAAATACTTGTAATGCTCATTGATCAATGTATCCTAATACACAATTCACCTTTGACATATGTCACTTTCTATTTATTTAAAAAGCAAATATTTCGAATACAGTGTTTAATTAAATTATACATGAAGTTGAAAAATATAAAGGGTATAATGAAAGTGCTTTTCTCTATCCAATAATATATTTATATAAAAATTAAATAGTTTTTTGATTTGAAATAGTTTCATATACATGATATTTCATGTTTTATGCCATAAAAACCTACTTTTTTTAAAATGTAGCATTTTGATTGTAAACTAAAGAATTAAATAATTATATATAATAGAAACCTTATTGTTAAAAAATAGTTTTACATCTCCACTTTATATATATATATATATATATATATATATATATATATATATATATATATATATATATATATATATATATATATATATATATATATATATATATATATATGTATATATAAATGTATGTATATATATGTAATGCGTTCTATCACTAGTTTAAGATATATAGCAGACAGAATTCTTTAACTGAAATGAAGGTAACTTGCTTAAGTAAACCCTGAGTAAAAAAAATTCACCAATCTGTCTTGTTAACGTGGTAAGTATGACCAAGTAACAGTGAATGGTAAAATTCAATAATATATGCACGTACACAAACTAGAATTAAATTTAAATTACAATTTCACACAAATAAATTTTCACCTTAAACAACATAATATAAGAAATTGTAAAATAATTACTTAATTTTCATTTTGTTTGTTTAGATGAGTAGTAGGCAAATTCGAATTTTTATGGCGATGCTATCATCATAAAAGCATTGTGTAGTAAAAAAATACAATTTATATTTTTTTTTTATTTTATATTAACAGATTGGCGTTGTCGTGTACCACCGGTAGTTTAAACGTTAGTTGTTCGTTCGGGTAGCATGTACACTAGTGGGTTTTCGCAGTTATTGTTATGTATATATTTTTGTTTGCAATTAAAAATCTTTCACTATTAGAAAGTAATTTATTATTCGAATAGTTCAATAATTTTGAATGTAATTAATAATAGTGGGATCGCTCGATTAAGCAAAATACAAATTACAGTGCTTACGTCAACCTGTTAATTATTCATTAACTTAACCTATTTTACCACTACTCGATAAAATATTATTAAATTACTTTTTATAACATATCTCTCTATATAAAATAGTTCTATTGTAGAATAATGTCATTAATCTACTATGATTACGAACGATATCCTCTAAAGATTAACGATTGCAATTGCAGAGTGTTGTGAGTGTGTTGAAATTTCCATATCACTGTGCACCCGCAGTCATTAATCTTCGAAGGTAATCGTTCATATTAAGAGTAGTGTGAGTATTAATGTCATTAATTTTATGATGAAACTATTTTATATATAGAAAGATAGAGAAATTTCATTCTTGAACTTATCCGAAAATTAACAAAGTACAAATTTTAAAATTAACAAAAAAATAGAAAAACATATTTTTACAGGTATATTTTTGACAGTTTTTCGAATAAAATTAATTTTAATTGTATTAGCATTAAATTTTAATAAACATCAGACCACCAATCTACAATATAATAAACATTGTCTACACAGAAGCATTAACATAGCTTTCGAAACGTTTTATTTTTGATAACTTATTTATATTGTTAAACAGAAGCAAGTTTAGGGATCGATGGGCGAAGCAAGTAGAGGACGGAACTCCCTGGTATATATATATATATATATATATATATGAATGTAAAATATAAATTGGTTAATATTTTGAAATACATATTGGTTTTCAAAACGTAAATTATTATTTTTGTTTATTAATCAATTATTGAAACATGTTATATAATATAATTATATGCTGATCTTTTTATGTATCTGACTGAATAATAATTTATTTTAAAATTAAATATATTTTATAAATAATATTATTTCCTTGTGCACAAATTATACGGTACTTTTCTATCTTTTGTCCAAAAATCAAATATTTTTTTTATATTATATTTTTATTAGGAAATTGTAATCAGATCAGAATATTCTTTCTAAGTACACTAAAAGTTTGAATGAAGTTCTTTAGTTTATTTTTGTTATATCGTTCTTTTATAACAGAACAAAAGTTTATAGTGCACTAAGATGCTAAGAAGAATGTTATAAATATAAAATCAAATATATATATATATATATATATATATATATATATATATAAATGTGTGTGTATAATAAATAAATTTATTATTTCGATTTAATATATATATATATATATATATATATATATATATATAATTCAAAAATTACCTACATTTTACATAAATGTATGATTATACTGTATTTATTTACTTTTGTACTTAATGTTACAATATTTTTACAATATATTACAATATGAAATATACAAACACATTCCTTAAATGCAATTGTTAGCGAAACGAACATGAAAGGCATACTTTTTTCTATGTAATATATTCTTCTATGTAATATATTTAATGAAATATATTGCGAAATTAGAATTTAAAATATTTTATACAAGTAAAACTTTTTTAAAATAAATTTCAATTTATTGTTTGAAAGTTTATTATATATATATATATATATATATATATATATATTACAATACACTATTTATAATGTATTAGTATATAGGTTCTATTTTAATTCAAGTTCAAATAACATTATTCGAAGACAAAAAGTTTAACACTTACAGAAAACAAAGTATTCTAATGATTACTTTTACTTTCTCTCTCTCTCTCTCTCTCTCTCTCTCTCTCTCTCTCTCTATATATATATATATATATATAATTATGTAATTATTATTATAAATAGGTTATAAATCAACACCGAACATAATAGTTGAATTATATTCCTTTTACACAAAAATAATCATTATCTCTAAAGAAATATGAACTTTACATTATTTAATTAATTATAACAAAGGATTTTAAATAATTATCAGAATAATTTTAATTATCAAATTTTAAAACTGATTTGTTCTATTAATCTGAATTTTAAAAATTATAATACGTCATAAAAAATATTTTATCGAAATATATTTTTTAAAATGATTAAAATATATTGTAATCAAATGTTGAAAATGTTAAAACTCAAATAAAATTGTAGTCAATTATCACAATTTAGAATATTTTTAATTTTTTAAGAAATATTCAATTTTATGTTGATAAAATATTTTTTCTCTCAAACTAACGGAGATAAAAATAAATAGAGAATTGTTCTAAAAACATTTTGTTTTATTTATCAAAGAAAATAAATTTCATGTTTCTGCTTAAAATTCAATACTATTCTTATTTTCTTAATAATCGGTAAGAATTTCGTTTTTAAGTATATATTATATTTTATAAACAAATTTATTTATTATAGTATTAGAATATTTTTTCATATTTTTTTTCTGGTGTCTGTAAACATAATATTTTAATTTTAATTTTTAATGCTATTTAAACTTGTAGTTACAATTGAATAAAAATTAGAGTACTAAACTTTGTAAATTAATACTGTGTATTTTAAATATAACTAAATTATTGAAAGTTAATTGTTATTCGTTTTTTATTATAATATATTTAAAAAAAATGTTTTTATTAATTATTTTTTTAAAATATTTAATATTTTATTTCCAAATGATAATCACTATGCGCGAGAGTTAATATTGTTATAAAAAAATCAATTATTTTAATTGTATTTGTTTATAAAAAAATATATTTATTTTAATATACACAAATAATAAACATATAATGTTTAATTTATAAATAAGAATTAATTATTTATTGTTTATTTTCTAATATTAATTTATTCTTTGGAAATGAATTAGAGGTTTAAATAAGAATTATTTTACTATTTTCGGAATTTTGAACAACAATTTAAACAACACTAAGAACAAAAAATAGTATTAAATTTTTAGAATTTTACTTCATCTCTTATCAATAATTCTATTTACATAAATGCAGTTTGAAAGTAGCACATTTTAAAATAAAGTTGTTAAGATTTTAGAAACTTAGATTTGAATCTTGAAGTTAAAATAATATGCAATAATAAAATATATAACTAGTAATAAACCATATCGAAATTTTAAAATGATATTTCAAAAAAAGTAATGTTTAGTATTTCTATAGATACAGTGATAATAAAAGTATCTTTATTGTTTTCAAATTTTATTTCAAATGTCAATAGCAATATTTATAAATCAAATTAATATATTGATGCAATAAAATTCATATCTTTATGTGGTGAAAAATAATATTTTCAAGTGTTAACGTCGAGGTCACAACCTCTTTCTAGGAAAGACATGAAAATAAAATGCACAAATTCTCAGCTGATTACGAAAATGTGTATATACACACATACTCACACTCATACATACACACACACTCACACACACACACACACATACAAACGCACATCCTGCTGCTACAGAGAACAATGTGATCAACACGGCTGGTCGTCGTTCACGTTCGATAATATTCGGCCGTGGCCCGTGAACAGCGTGTTGCGTCAGAGAGAGCTATAGAGCTGTTCAGGCTTCGCCCGGCGTAGCTGTTGCGTCACGCGACAGACAGACCGATCGATACGGAAAGAGTGAGATAGAGAGGGGGTATACATACACAGAGTTAACCCACCTAATACCATATAGCTGATGGTAGCAGGAATCTCCTTCATCGAGTCGTTCGTGATAGCTAACGATTTAAAACCGGCAGGAATGGAACATGCTGTCTGTTATCTAGCAGGAACGAATCACTTTTTACGGAAGTTTATTCTGCTGTGCAACTGTGAGATGTATTATCGATCCAGATTTTTAATCGTCTGTTACTTAAAATATGCTTCGATAATACTCTGTTATATTGTTTTTATATCAGTCACAATTTTTCACTCAATTAATGGGATTAAACAAATATTTATTTTAGAAAATTAATTAAGTATTCAACTTTTATTTAGTTATTTAAAATGGCAGAAACTTTCTTTTAAACTTTAGGATATTAATTTATATTGGATTTTTTTATTATTTTTTTTTAAATATTAAATGTCATAGGAAAATAATATAATTTCTTTTTTTATAAAACAATAATGAAATATTTTTTGATAATCAAAAATTGTCTAAATATATTTTTAACAACGTAAACATATAATAATGATATGTTTTAATAAAAACTCAATATCACGTTACATACATACATACACACACAAGCACATATATATATATATATATATATATATATATATATATATATATATGATTTTCCAGTAAGCGCTTAAGAAGTTTGAATGAAAATAAAGCAAAAAGTATTTGATAATTAATTATTTTTTTATTTTTAAGAATATTCTATGACATTTATGATAGAACACAGTTTCATATATGTGACCACCACGATTTCGCTTGACATATTGCATTCGTTTAGACCAATTATTTGTCACTCTTTCGCATAATTGTGGTCCAATTTCATGAATTCACGTTCAATGTTTGTTTTTAATTATTCTGTTGTTTGTGGTTTATCAACATAAACCAATGATTTCACAAAACCTCATAGAAAATAATCTAATGGAGTTGAATCATATGATTTCGATGGTCAATTGATGGATCCATTTCGTAAAATAATGGACTAATCAAACTTTTGTTTTAATAAGTCTATTGAAGTTTTTACAATTTCTAAGCGTTGTTAAAGTGTTAAACGTTTCATGGTAGTTTTTCAAAATATACTGAGTTGAAATATGGTTATCAAAGTTCTGACTTTCTTATTGGAAAATCATATATATATATATATATATATATATATATATATATATATATATATATATATATATATATATATATATATATATATATATATATATATAAATGTATATATATATATATATATATATATATATGATTATTATTATGAATATTTTATTTTTCATAATTATATTGAAATTAATAAAATTATAATTTAAATCAATATTCCTTACATATTTAAAAATCATTGAGAATTTTTATTTTGAAATATTTAAACTAAACCCTTTTAATAAAAAAATTAAGTATAAATTTTTTTATCAATATTATACTTCATATTTTTATCAATATTATACTTCAAAGCATTAATTCAAACGTGGTTAATTATTGTTATATTTAAAATATGATCATACAAGAGTAAATTATACAATAATTATAAATATCTAATTAATAATTAAAATGAAACACATTAGTCTGCTTAGAAATAATTTAAGTCTGCTTAGAAATAATTCAATAAGAATAATTAATGAATGCTTTTTCTAAAAATAACTATTAAAATACTTTTATATTTTTTATATACATATATTCATATATATATATATATATATATATATATATATATATATATATATATATAATTAACTTCGTCATGTTACCTATTAAAAGAATTATTATTAGTTTTATACGAAAAATGTCAAGGTCTGTAATAAAAAAATATTACAGGAAATTTATAGTGATTGAAACTAAGATATTTGAAGTATTTTTCTCTATATTATAATAATACAATATTTAACAAAATATGTTATTCTATTCACGAAAAAAATAGTGAAAGTATTTATATAAATTAAAATGTACTTTTTATAAAGAACATTTTTAATAACTATAATATTTATAATAAATATTTAAAATTATGAAAAGAATATTAATAGTTTTTAAAAATATTTTGATTTTAATAAATCATTTTAAATGTATATTTGTATTGTAATTATATGTCTATCATTAAATTTTAATTTTATAAATATCAATATTTTTAATTAAAAAAAATATTTTCGATTAATTGTAAATAAGATGAATCGAAATTTATATGGGGTGGTCCGAATAAAAGTTAAGGATAGTAAATTGTAGGAAAAAAGTAAAAGTATGCTTAACTTTTCAGTCTCATTTGGGACATTCTACAATATATAATTATAAAATTATTTCAATTGTTATTTTTAAAAATTCTGAAAATTTATTTTTAAAAGGTATAATCATAACTAACACATATTTCAGCAATTATCAATAATAAATTATTTATAATTATTAATTTTTTATTAATTTACTTTTATATTTGTATTAAAAATTGATACTTGACTACATAATCAATAATTTATTTTCTAACAAGAAAGTAAATATATCATAGCGTGATATAAGTTGATCAACTTCATTAATTATTTACTATTATATATAATACCCTTGTCAAACTTTAAGCAAATACTATATGTATTTCTAAAGTCATATCATATGAGATATTGAACTAAAAACAAAAAGATTAATTGGTAATCAGTTAAAAAAATTTAGTTGATATTTATTACTAGAACAATAAATAACATTTTTTTCCTTTTTTTAATAACAGTTGGCCTCATACCAAATTGATGAAATCAATTCTGGTGTACATGAAATTGTTATGGAAATTTTATCTTGCAAATTATATGCGTTATAAGAGACTTTAAAATACACTGTTATGCGATTTTAACTGACATACATTTTTGTATGAGGAACACCACCTTGTACCACGACCTACAAATGCTTACGATCGATGAGCTTGCTTGTGTATAAGCTCAAGAACTATCAGTATTCTTCATTACAGTCAATATGAATACGTATATATATATATATATAATTTTTACAACTATAATAAAACGTTTACTTGAATGAATAAATATTGGCACGTCTTAAATTTTATCTTTTTATGAAATATCATTGATTTCAGTAGACTTTTATTTTTTATAATATATGTACATGAAATATATAACTGAATTTTCCACCTGACGGTTTCAAATTTACTACATAAGTTTTTCACACCATTGCCTCGAGACATCGTTTGAAAGAACAGAACAAGCATCGACCACTACTTGTAACTTAATAGACTGGAACATAATCGAACCTATTTTTCTTAAAGAATGGCCTCTATATATTTGATAAGAAAACAACTGAAAATATACAAACATGAAAAATGTTTCCAACCACAATATTTGTACATTTTACTTATACAATAAAATCAACATACGAGTAGTATTTTTACAATAAAATCAAAATATATATTTTTTAATAAATATAATTTGTCTGATAAAAAGTTTTTAATTATTTTTCTACTTGAGATTCAATGTAATATACATTTCTTTCATTATATATATATATATATATATATATATATATATATATATATATATATATATACGTTAGAGTAATTTTCGTAGCTATTCAAAAAAAAAAAAAAGGGAAGGGAGATACTTTAAAATCAACGATATTAACATATGACGTTAAAATATAAACATGATGTTAAACATGATGTTATAAATAAAACATGATATAAATAATAAGCATGTATCATGTCTGTAAATAATTTAAATATAGTTTTCTAATCAGTGACAATTACTTAAAAGTTAATCATTTATTTATTTCAGTTCAATTATTTCTATTTATTAATTTAAACTACTTCTCGTATTTCTTGTGTGTGATTGTAATTTATGTACATACATTGAAAGTAATAATGACTTCAATAAAGTTTTATAATCTTTACTAGAAACTTTATTCAGACTGATTTTCATTATTATAGAAAAATAAGTTTTCATTCAAAAAAATAATGTTTTGTTGTTCACAAGGTTTTCTATTTTTATTTTTCTATCACGTCATATTTATTAATTGAGTTTTTAAAAAAATCCTTCTTACCATAATTATAATTTTCTCCATACTATTTTTAATTAACATATTAATTCTTGTTAAACATTTGTTTTTCAAGTTTATATTTCTAAACAGTAATTTATCAAACTATCGTTACATACTTTACAAAGAACAAAAAATTTATGTTTGTAGTAATCATAAATGCATTTTATTTCAATTAAAAATATACAAAAACAACCCTTAAACTACATAATTTTATTAAGTACTGAAACAATTTACAAACATAAATTAAATTCAATAATATTTGGACATGGAAATTAATCATAACATCATTAGTTTTAGACATTTTCACAAAATGAAAACATAAGTGAAGTGAACCTCGTCAGTTTTTGTAGTAGAATGTAATATTTTAATGTAATATAAATACTTTAAATTACTATATAGTATTTATTTAACATGTAATTTAACTGATGATTCATTATATAAGATAGCCCAATTGAGACTGGAGGTTTTAGACATGCATTTACTCCCTTTCTATCATTTATTATCCTTGAGTCTATTTTGGGTTACCCTATAGTACTTATATTCTGAATAGTACCGTTCAGTACCATATTATTAATACTAAAAATTAGTGCTAAAGTATTAAAAAATATACCCCATAAATCTATCTATTTTAGTGGAAATTCATAATCATTACATTAATGTATAAGATACAATTTTAATGCAAAAATCAAAATAAAGACTTGTTTGTATTTAATATATTTTCAAAATGTTTATGAATTATAATTTTTAAATTATTAATTATTAAAAAATATTAAAGTTACATGTCTAATAGCAAAAATTTCAATTTTTGAAATAATTTTATTTTAATTATATTTTATTCCACTTAATGTGACTTTTGAAAATTTTATCAAGAAAGATAGTGTTTTAAACTATTGTAATGAAGAGCAATTCAAACGCCAGTACCTATAATGAAATTTTAACCTTCATAAATTTATTTTTTGTAGTTTCCTAACTTAATTTACTTGTCATTGAAAAGAAAAAAATCTATTTTTTGATTGAAATTATTCCATAAAAACTTTAAAAACATCAAATTAAAGTCGTTAGTTTATTAATTAAACTCTTCCACCTGGAATAGTCTATCATTTCGTTAGAATTAATCATTTTGTTTTTCTCTGAATTTTTTCTAATCTTCACATTTTTGTTATTCACTCTATTAGTTATCAAAAAGAAGTTTTCGAAAAGTCAAATATGTTTTGTCTTTAATTACATTTACTTTATTATACTTCAACTTCTTAAATGTTTCCTTTAAATTTTTACAGGCTTTGCTTGCAGTATTTATTTATAATATATTTTTTATGGTGAAAATTATTAATAGAAACTGATTAAATAAATTTTCAAATCTTTATAAAAATGACAATTTTTAGTTTTACATAAATTATTAAATAATTATCACAGTGAAATTTAATTCATACACTCATATATATATATATATATATATATATATATATATATATATATATATACTCTCATACTCAGGCTCGCCCCTTCCATATGTGCAATGCGCACGGGCGCCCAAGCTTTAAGGGCGGCCGATTCCAAAAAAAAAACATTCGGTTACCTTTAATTTTTAGATATGTAAAACAACACATTCTTTAAATTTGTCTAGCCTTTATGTAATATTTTGACCTATTAGGCGTTACTTGATTATATTGTTTAACTATATATTACTGAGAGACCATTTTCGAATATAAACACACACTATCACTCGAAGATGCAACCACCTGAATGGTCAGTTTAGATTTTTGCTTCATTGAAGTAGCTACTCTAGATGCGCAAATTACCTAGTTAAACCACCTAATTAATAACCTGGTTAAGCCACTCCTAATTTTTAAAACCACCTTTAATTTTCAAAAAACACCCTTAATTTTAAAAAAATTACACTTATTTTTTTTAAAAAAACACCTAATTTTCAAAAACCATCCGTACTTTTTCAAAAAATCCACTCTTAATTTTTAACACACCACCCCTAATTTTCAAAAACTACTTCTAATTTTTCAAAAAAACAACCCTAATTTTTAAAAACTAATCCTAATTTTTAAAAATCATCCTTAATTTTTTCAAAACCACCCCTAACTTTTAAAAACTTCTCATTTTTTAAAACAACCTTTAACTTTTAAAAACCACCCCTAATGCATAAATTCATGCTACTAATAGCATGAATTGCTAAGATAATTTTGAAATATTGTTAATAAAGAGAAGTTTTGAAAATGCTGAAATTATATAATAAAAGATTTCGCCAAGTTAATAAAAGCACCAGTTTGACACCGAGTGCATTATTGTAGGCATCATTAGTGTTCAAATTGTTGAGCCAATAAGTACTTTAGACACTTCAATCTAACCTTTAACCTACAGTCTATAGTCATTTATTATAACAATAATATAATATTTATAAAGAGTTTACAAAATAATATTTATTTCAAATAATAATTTGTTAATTCTGTTTAATTTTTTTTATAATTTTTGTAATAAGTGTATCAATAAAGATATTTTTAATCGGTAAAAGTTCTATTCTGTTCTGTTCTGCTAAAATATTTTTGTATATACATATATATATATATATATATATATATATATATATATATATATATATATAATATTTTATTAGTATTATCGTAGTTTTTAAAAAGGAAAACAAAATTATTAAATAATGTTAAAATGATTCTTTTATCTATAAGATGTAAATTAATTCTCAGTTATATTTAAGATTACTATTTTTTTTATGTTTTTGAATATGAACTGACAAATGAATTGAAATGTGATAAATTGTAGATCACAACGAATTTATAACATTTTCTATTAAACTTACGAAGCATTAAGTTTCACTGTTGTCTACAAAATGCTGAATCAGATGCGGATATCTGAGGCGTGAGAGAGAAAGATATCAAAGAGCAATAGTTCAAAACGTCACACAGTGGTAGCACATACAGGAATACATATAACGAAAGTGTCGGTGGATGATTGATCTTTTGTGTACGCTACGACGAACGGATGTTGAGTGCAAAAGCTTTGGCATGGCACTACCAACTACATGTGTACAAATTATTGTAGATTGAAGTTCAATTTCGAAGCGTTCGTGCAATATATCACAATTACCAATACGACATTTTACACAATAATATATAAGTAATTATATATAAATATACATATACATATACATACATATATATATATATATATATATATATATATATAAAACAGACTCGTTCTATCCAGTGTTGAATAAATAAAACCCTTTCTTAAAATTTTCCACTATACATACATACATATATATATATATATATATATATATATATATATATATATATATACTTCCGTCCCTCAATTTACGCAGTTTATCCGTTCCACGTGGATTTGTTTTACGCGAATGAAAATCGCGTAAATTGAGTCTGTCAGTACAATAGAAAAAATATTGGAAATAAAAGCTAGTAAAGTTGTAGAAACACATATTTATTTCACATAGCTTAACAAAAAAATAATGACATTTTAGAAAACAAAAATAGATAAATTTTATTCGGTGTTACTATCGCTACTGTAATTCAATACAATCAACCTTTTATATATTTATATCGTGCTTTTATACGTTCAAGTAAGAATTTGCGTCACTCTGATATATAATAAATTCCATGAAAAATTATATAAAATGAAATCTATCTGACCGCGTATAAAAAGTGCCGCGTAAATCAATACCGCGTAAATTGAGGGACGGGTGTATATATATTAAAATTTTAGGCAAAGTCCTTATCAAGTAGTAGATAGGAATAGGTGCTTAATGATGGTGATAATTATTTATATATATCTATATCTATATCTTTATATATATATATATATATATATATATATATATATATATATAATATATATATATTTAAATACTTAGAGATGAATTGAATCGCAGAAAAAAATATTAAATTAAACGAAAGTACTGGACTTCAAATTTATTTTATCATTTAGTCCATTTAGCTTCAAATCTATCATCCAACTTTTAATCTATAAGTTTCAAATCTATATAAAGCACACAAAAATTTATAATGAAAATGTTGATATCAAAAGCATGCGATAGGAAAACATTGCTGACTGTTGCAATGTATTACAACGATCGATATCAAACACAACCACTTGTATACATAGTAATCAAACCATGATGCATTATTGTAAATTTCATCATAAATGTGTTATTAAATACTGCTTATAATATATTGTATATACAAACATATATATATATATATATATATATATATATATATATACATAAAACAAATTCTTTCCTTTGATTTTTTAATGAACGTGTTTTTATTATTTAAACTAATTAAAAATTAAAATAGCATATTTTGAATTTTGTCGTGGATTTTTTTATAGACGTATACATTATACACTATAATTTACAAAATAAAAGTTTCTTGAAATGTTTTTTCAAAAAAAAATTATTTTATTTACGAGAATAATTACAAAAAAGTAACTTTTTTCTCTTTTAATTTAATTATTCTGAAGTAATTTACCTAATATTTTATTTTCTATTAGATTAAGTTGAAAAATTAAATATTAATGCAATAAAATCTTTTTTAATTTTATCTTATTTAAAAAATATTTATAAACAATATATTTTTCATACAAAAATTTCATTTTATTTTCATAGTTTTTCACTATTGGTATTCTATATTTTGTATAATACCTACTTCACCATAATATGTAGAACGTATCCTGTCATTTTATATTAACGTCTTAATAAGGGTGAAAGATTAACCCAGTGTAATATAACTTCTGGCATGATCTCTAGCATCCAATTATACATCACCGACCGTAATATATTAAAGCCATATTATATTATGGGTGCAGAATACAAACAAGTACCTGCTTAATATCACCGCAACTCGCCAGCAAAGGAACCTACTGAAAACAACGCACGTTTTTCATCATTTAATTCGTCTTGACACAACATTTTTCATCTTTCACATAGATCACGGAAAGTTTAACATCGGATAAAATGTAACGTATACTCTGTATGATGGGTTATTCATCATTCGTTGCATTCAATAAACTTTCATCAGCTGGTAATGAGAGTTCCCTCCTATCACAAATAAACACACTAGCTTGGAAGCTTGCGCAGTGGCGGTTCTTATTATTATCAATTGAGGCATAAACTGTTATTATTTGATAACGCTTCCATGAAAAAAAATTCTCTTATAGAATCAATAACTGCTTTACATATGATCCAGTAACGCATGCAAGTGTTTCAAAAGCTTTGAATAAATTAAATACAAAAGTTTACTAAAATAAAATACATCACTTTATAAATATATCGATTACACTGTGTTTGTTTTTTTTTTAATCAAGGCTTCCATATTTTTTTGGATGAATATTTTATTATTTACGTATTAAATTTGGATACTTACTGTCAGAATCAATTTTAAAATCTTATATTATCTTGATTTATATCTTTTCTTGCACAGAGTTTCAAACAAATTTCATTTATACTTGTAAATTCAAAGGTAATGAAAAAAGTTAATTTATATTTAATTTTATTTTAAAGTAGCACGATGAAGAATTATAATAAAAAATTAATACTAAAATCACATAAATTGTAAATATGTTTTCATTTTTTAATATTTAACTTTTTAAAATTAGTTTATTATTATTAATTATACCTATGTATAAATTGTAACCAGATTATTTAAATTACAAAAATACACTTTTCACTAATATTAAAATTGTTTATATCATATATATATATATATATGTTCATTCAAAAAAAAAACGAACCAACATATTTTTATTGAATTTTCGCAGCTGTTTCAATAACTAATATTGATTGTTTAAATATTTCATTATTTTTCTTATATAATGAATGATGAATCTTATAAAATGCTATTTAAAAAAAAAATTAAATGAAATTATTATCATTTACCATTTAAGTAATAATCTTTTTAGTTTAACTAATGAGATCAAAATAATCTGAGTTTTTTGAGATTTTTCTTTCTTAGAAAACAAATAAACTTGACTGGAAAAATAAAACATGTATTTTGAACCTTTATATATCTCAGTGTAACAAAATTGATATTAAGGGGTTATACGCAGTTAGAAATTTCAAAAAATCGATTTTTTTCTTTTTGCATTTTCGGAATGCACATATATTTGAGTATATTCTCTGAAAATTTGAAGTAAATCCGAGAAATATTTTCGGACATACACCTGAATTTGTAAGTAATTTTTAACTATGTGTATACTACTTCCGAAACTTCAAACGCGTTTATCTCAAAACGGTGTTTTCATAGTCGGTGATCTCGATATCTCAAATTTTCACACAATCTTCTCAAATATATTCCTCAGGTATTGAACGAAGGAATAAGGGTTTACAAAAATTATTACTATTTTTTTAAACAATTTGGAGCGAAAATTTTAGTAAAAAACGAAAATTTTTTCAAGTAGACGCCATAGAAAAATACCTGCAAATCTAACTTATTTTTTGATTTCGGATAATCCAAACCGCTATGGAATCAAAACGCCTTTTTTGGAGGTACATCGTCTGCAGGAGCGGTACATGTTATTTTATTCTTGAAAGTAGGATCTATTCAAATAACCATAATTTGTAATTGCAAAATAAATACTGTTTCTAAAAAAAAAATCCTAAAAAAACGTCGTTTTTGCGCCTCGCAACTGCGTATAACCCCTTAATGGAAATAAAAACTGGCTAGAATTATGAAAAGTGTTAGACAAAGGTATCTCCTTTTATCTTATTTATTGAATTTATTTACCGAAAAAGCTGAAATAATAATAAAAACGAAAGCAAGGAAAAATGGAAAATATATCAGTAATAAAATATTTGTATTTGACATTGTTATTTAGTCACAATCGAAAAAAGAAATGAATTAAATTATAGAAATTCCAATAAATGTATTAAATTATTTCCGATTAAAAACAGATATAAAAAAATTGAAGAAAATGTTGATATCTACTATGAAAAAAGAAGTAAATGTGAAATATAAATCACAGAAATAGATATTGAATATATTAAAGAATTTTATTATTTAGGAAACATGGTTCTAATGATAATATAAACTTGAGAGGTATTAAAAAAAATAGGTTTGGTCAGTCGAGCTTCCTTGAATAAGAAAAATCTATTAATCAACAATTACATTAGTTTAGATAGACAAAAAAAGACATTTATAGAAATCTATTGGAGTATATTAATATCATACTGATAATATGAAAATTGAAATTTGGGCAAGCAAGACAAGAGTAGAATAAATAGTTCGAAATGTGGATATAAAGAAAATTAATAAGAACAATTTGGATAAAATAAATGACACATAAGTATCGAAAAAAGTAGACAAAAAGAAAAGTCTTTGAATATATATATATATATATATATATATATATATATATATATATCTTATATATTGAATTAAGAAAAATTAATTTATCAAAATTAACAGGATATGAAAAGTTTTTCAATATTGTTCATTCAGTATTTATATAAGTTATTTAAATGTAGTCTTTTGGATTTTATTAAAAAATTACATTAGTAATATCAATGTATTTTTAATTTTTTTAATATTTTCAAATTAAAATTCTTCAGTGAGTATTGAAAATAGAAACATCTACTTCTGATTCAATTATTAATATATATTTTAATGAAAAGAGTACTAATTTAATTATTTATATATTTTCAATAAGTGTATTTAATAAAAATAAAAATAAATTTAAAATTATATATATATATATGCATGAGAAAATGTTTAATTTATGTTTAAAATATTAAATATTGGTAATTCAAAATAGCGACAGTTTTTATCACAATAACAAGTAAACAAAATTAAGAATATTTATTAATCAATATAAATTATATATATATATATATATATATATATATATATTATTATTATTATTATTATTACTGTTGTACAACATTTATTTTAATTTTATTGAAACACAAATTATTCTGAAATGTCCCTTTTGTGTCTATTGTTCAATGGACGCCTATGAACACCCTATACGAACATAGAAGTTAAAAACATTATTCGAGAGCAGCAAGCAGGTGTCTCTCATGTGATTATGGTTCACCACGTCTACCACTCAGCGACAGACAGGTCTCTTTGACACCTCAACCTTACGTAATCGTTTCGTTGTGTTTCGTGCACACCGTTTAACGCCACATATACGTTCTTTTTCGTTATGTTACGTGGATCTAAACACAAAATAATTTTTTTTAATAAGAAAGACAACATGTACCGACAAAAATATCTACTTGATTTTTATGAAATGAGCACTATGTTAGATTAAAAAAGTTGACTCTACTTGAAATATAATTTTCACTTTGATATATAAAGGAAAATTTTTAAAAAATGTTTTTTTATTTACTTTTTTAACAATTACGCATACACAACTCTATTTTACACAACACACACACACACACACATATATATATATATATATATATATATATATATATATATATATATATATATATATAGTGTGTGAGTGTAAATTTTTACTTTTAATAAAAATACATTTGAATACAGAATCATAACAATTTATTATAAATATTCAATAATACTTTTGGTGATAGCGTTTTGAAACATCTTTAAAAATGTAACTGGAATAGTTAATGACCAGTTTGAAATAATGTATATAATATACAAATATAAATATTTTAATGACTAACATTCTTAACACTCTATTTTGAAATATTTTTGAAATAAAATCTAATATTTCGTATTCAATAATCTTATCGTTATTATTTTTTTTAAAAAAAAAATATTAAAGGGAATCTTTTTAAACTATAAAATATTTATATCAATTCAAGTATTTAAAAAACACAACTAATTGAATAAATATCTATAAAAATACCCTCAAATAAAAATAGATTAAATATTCTATATATTTAATATTATAATAAAATAATGATAATTTTAACACAACAGGTCAAATCAGTATTATACTTGATATTGGGATTACGAATAACTACAAATTTTAAATGAGAATTAAAATTAAAATAAAGGAAACAACTTTCAGAATCTAAAAGATTGTTCATTTAATTCAATAACACTCTGTTACAAACAAACAAAAATGACCATAAGAAATTTACAAATATTTTTTATATTCGTCCGTTTATAAATATATATGTATGTATATATGAGAATCACAAAGATAATTGAGTGAATTAAAAAGGAAGTAAAAGTTACGAACGTTACAGAAAAAATGAAAAATGGATATGGGCCCTTCATACAATAATATTTCTATCTACTATTACCTATAGCAATAAAAATGAGTCGTTAATGCCAGAATAGTTCATCGACTCTATACAACCCAAAAAAGTATAGAATGATGTATGTTAGGAAAAAATATAAAAAATAAGAAGAGAAATGGATGGATCAGAGAGAAAACAAACGTTACGGTTGTTATGGAAAAAGTGAGAATTTTGAAACGAAAATAAGCAGGTCATATAGCAAGAAGAGGAGACCACCGATGGATAAAGGAAGTTCTTGATTGAGAACTTGGATATACGAGTATAACGTGACTCAAATGAGAATGAATGGTTGATATATATTTAAATGTTTACTATCTTTTACTATCATTCATTTTCGTTTTGTCCACCTTAACAAGAGAATACTTTCTCTAATTGCTACGAAAGTTTTAATAAATATCTAATAATTATCAAATAATGAATTTGTTTACATAACTTGAAATTATTAATTATATAAGCTTTCAATATTTCTATATTATAATTAAAGATAATTTAGATTTTTAATAAAATAATAAATGTCATTTATGGTATATTTGTATTTTAAATTTATGTAATATACTTAAACATATATTTAATAAATTGTTTATATATATATATATATATATATATATATATATATATTTGTGTGTATGTACATGTGTTTATATCTAAAATATGTGTGAGTATGTTTTGATATCCATTGGCTTAAACTCTTGAACTTTAAACATGTTACTTGACTATTCGCTTGGCTAACATCTTCGATTAATTTGACCTTATCATTGAAACTAGAACATGCGCTACCATTCAGTGTCACGCAATGTTCCGTGTGCCGCGAGCTACCATAACATAGAACATAACAATTCTACAGAGCATGCACAGCACGTCGGCATCTTGTTGCGAGCCTCGGTCACAGTTCTACAGGTGTGGTGAATGACGTCAATGATTTCACCACCATACTATAAAATACCACCCATAAAGCAAGGGATGCAAAACACTTTTGGTTTGAGCCACAATATAGAAGTCTATCATTGTTGTATACTTCAATCGCACATCGTTTTTGTATGACCTTGACCACAGACGTTGATTATCCGAACCGATTTTGTTAGGAAAGCTTTTAGAAGTGGTACAATAACACCACTTCCTTAGTTTTATGTGCGTCATCTTATTTGATATAACCTTGAATCGATGTATTTTCTGAATATAGAATGACAAATAGAATAATTTGAAATTTAGTCAGTGAGTTCAATAACAAAAAATATTATTTCACCTGAAAACAGAATTTTTTAAAAAAATTTTCAATTGGATGTACGAAAACTTTTAATTGATAGAGATTTTTGATTTAGAAATTAATTAATTCCATAAAAATATTATATTATATAACAATCCAATAAATTATTTTATTTACTTAACATGTTTATATAAATTATTGAAGAAGAAAGGCTTAACTATCATCGACATTTAATAGAATTTTATATTAATTCGCAGTTTGAAAATCCTTATCAATAGTAGAGAGAATATTATAAAATACAATAAAACTAATATTAAATAGTAAAAGTAAATGATAAGAAAGTATTTATATATATATATATATATATATATATATATATATATACTCATTATTTATTTTCCTAACAATTGTTATTTTGTTGGTTTTTCTTACTCTACTTAAAAAAATGTGTACTTAATCGTTTCATCATAAAAAATAAATAGAATAAAAAATGTTATTTATTATTTTAAATATTTTTTTATATATCTTAATTTAATTTAGTTCAAATGTAGATATAAAAAGTCTCGTATTTCAGTTTTTTTAATAAAATGAGGAATTTCATGTAAACAAAATATCAATTAATAACTGTTTAATTGAAAATTAGTTTAGATATAATATCGAATTATTATTTAAAGTAAGTTAGTTACATTTAATTTGGAAATTATTTATCAAATAAATTATTAATATTTATACGATCGTAGCAATTAACAAACATTACACTATAAAAGCAATGTTAATTAAAACACAATATATGCTAATAATTTTCGATTAATCTGTTTATGCCGGGATAGGTTGGTAGGTTAATTGGTATTTTAACAGCGTTCTAAAACATAGCGCTGTAGGTCAAATTCTGACATATAGCTGGTTTGAAGGTGAAGGTAAAATCGACTAAAATAATAGATAAATGTACCCTTGACCGAGATTTCTTAAAATTGCGTCTGAAAACAAATTATAACTCAAGTTAAAAGTATATTATTATAGTAAATAGTATTTTAATAGTATGTTATATTCCTTAAAGAAAATTTACGTCTCGAAAAGAATGTTTATTTTTATAACAAATTGATAGAATGCAAGTGCATTAGAAAAGGATATTTTTTAAATGTCACTGGAGATAGTACTCAAATTCGTTATTTATTTTCTTTTTGAAAATATTACTTAACATAATTTACAATACACTTTTAAATGTAATCTAAATTTTAAATTAATTTAAAAGTGAAAATAAATGCTTTTTGCATGAAAAATATTAATTATACGATGAAAATAAATCTTGAAATCGATTTTAAATATTGGTATAAAAGATCTCTCAAAAAATAGGTAACCATAAAATAGTTTAGTATAAATTGGTTATAAAATATCATGGATTTATTATTTCATATTAATGTTATTTTGAATAAATTCATCCGAAATTAATAATTATTACAAGTATTTAAAATAATATAAACTATTTAAAAAAATATTTTTCGTACAAAAAACATGACTAGTTTTCATTAATTATATGTAGTTTTAATTAAATTATTTACATTTGTACTTCTTAAATCCAAATGATTTATATTACAACAAATATTAAAACGACTAATTAATTATTAATATATTTAACAGCATTAAATTTGTTAATGTATTACAATTATTTGTAGATATATAAAAAATTAATTAAAACTAAAAGCACAAAATTATTTATGAATAACTGGTATTAAATTGAAACTATGTAATGATATTTTAATTTAATTATTTTCACTCACTAGATACAAAATAATAGTTGTCTCGTCTTAATATGTATACGTAAATATGTATATATATATATATATATATATATATATATATATATATATATATATTATAGGTTGGCAAATATCTCCCTTCCGCCTTCTGGTCTTTTGAATTTCGCAGCTATGTACAAAAAAAAAAAAAAAGGCGGACGGGAGATACTTGCCAACCTAATATAAATAATTATTATAACTTATTTATATCTAGTATATTATAAAATTATAGTAAATTTAAAATATATGTAGAAAATATTTTTCCAATATTTATTAATAAATTTCATAATAATTCTGTGAATAATAATTTTAAACTAAAACAATTTCTTTATAATAACGCTCACCTTTACATTCTAGGTATTTCAAATAATTCGTAGTAGTAATGAATATTAAACTCATTATATATAAAATGAAATGTTCTTATTTCTATTCTTTAATTCAACAGATAAAAGTTAAATGTTTTTCTTTTTATTGCATAATAAATCCATTTTACAAACAGTACGTGCTTTTAAATAAAAAAGTTCTTGGTTTAAATTATCGTTTTAACACAAATGAATTTTTACCCCCAACACCATAATGGTTATAAAGTGTTAAATAATCACTTATTGTTAACTTTTTGTTTATAACAATAGTAGACTGATGAGTGATTATTAAACACTTTATAACCCTTGTGGTGTTGGGTATAAAAATTCATTGGTATTATTGTGAATTCACCACAATTTCAAAACAAACAATTAAACGTGTTTATTGGATTTGTGTTTTATTAAAAAAAACATGTGTATAGGGTGTTTTGTAGGGAAATATATGTATAATTTCTTTTGTTTCTTTTTAATAAAACACAAACCTAGGCGCCGCATTTGGATGGCCCCATATAATTCAGTGTAAATAAAATAATATTATATAAAATATTTTAATTTTAATGTTTTCAATTGCCTAAATTTAAACTTAAAATTTAATTTTAAAATTTCAATTTTATTATTTTGTACTTAAAATCAACAATATTCATTTATATTAGTTTAATTGTTCAAAATATAATTTTAGTTTATATTAACTTTACCTATTTTTATATAGTCAAACAAATGGTGAATATTTTTATTACAATTTTTCATTGTGTATTTCTATCTTGAACTAGATGAATAATTTAGATACAGTATTAAAAAGTATGTAGTTATTAGACTATATATATATATATATATATATATATATATATACATATTGAGTTGAGTCATAAATAATTTTCATTATTGAGAGCAAGTTTTAATGACTCATTATTCATCCTAATGACTCACGATATATAACAAGTTTTTTCTTGTTTGAATTAAATGAGTAATTTTCAGTCTTGTCACGACAGTGATAGCTTATATATCGTATAAGATATGAAATCTAATTATCTGTGGACAGGAAACAACAGAATAATCTTGAGAAATCATTTAAAAGCACCTAACGATTTTCAATGAGCCTTTTGCCAGCAATGGACTGATATTTGATTTTATAAAAATGACGATGTAAAAATATTTTCAAATCATTGTAACTTAAATTAAAATATATTATAAATGGCAAAGCAAAATAATACCATTTTTAAAAAATATCCTTTAATAAACATACTTGAAATTATAATTCCATAATACATTTAATGAAATTTATTAAAAAGCAATATTTTAAAAGGTATGCCCATCATGACCATTTTGGTAATAAATCCAGTTAAGGAAGTATTTTCACATATTATATATATATATATATATATAACATTTTTAATAAATGTAATTTTATGTATTACGTTAACCAAATGTAATACAATTAACACAAAAGCAAAAAAGTTTAAATTTTACTATTAATTTTAATTTTATTACTTATTATCAAATTATAATAACGTAAAAACTATGTTTTAACAAAAAATCAATTCTTTAAAATGTATACAATTGTACAAAATTAACGAATTTTGTATAACTATGAACATTTCAGGGAATTGACAAATACTCGATACTATTTTAATATGTGTATTTAAAAGGAATTAAATCGTTGGAATTATAACATTTTAGAAGAAATTTTCATTTACGAGTAGTAGTAAATAAAGAGTCTGATAGCAGTGATGCATGTATATATATATATATATATATATATATATATATATATATATATACATATATACTTATTACTGGCGTACTAACGTATTCGCCACATGGGTAACATAAGCAGTTTATTGATATAATATTGATATAATTCATATAATAAAGTTGTGAAATTAAAAAAATATATATTTAATTGATATTAAATATAATATTTATTAGGAAAAATGCAAAAAACAATAATTAATTCTATTATATAGTATAAATTGCTAAAATAAAAACAAGTTACATTTTTGTATATGGCAAATACTTTTGCACATCAGTGTGTGTATATATATATATATATATATATATATATATATATATATA
This sequence comes from Neoneuromus ignobilis, assembly GCA_029203775.1. NCBI lineage: Eukaryota > Metazoa > Arthropoda > Insecta > Megaloptera > Corydalidae > Neoneuromus > Neoneuromus ignobilis. Next base: position 34,246,208 of record CP092087.1, read on the forward strand.
TATATGTATGTATATGTACGAGGTCAGACAGTTAAGTAATGCGACCGATTTTTTTTTCGGCCTGTGGTAACACTGCGAACCTGTAACTCCACCACCGTAATAGCAGATCTCTACTCTCTCGATTGAGACCTTGACCACCCTCGTACGATCATTTCTTCGCCAGCTGTTTAGTGTTTTGTAACAACGCGCAAGTAGTGCATGTCACGAAAATGGAACAGAGAAATTTATTACTGGTTATTACTGGTGATGAAAGTTATTACTAAAAAAAAAAGTTATTACTGGTGATGAAAGTTGGTTTTTTCAATATGACCCCGAAACTAAACGACAAAGCCAACAGTGGCTGTCCCCTGGAGCACCAAGGCCAAAGAAGGCGAGAATGAGCAAGTCCAAAGTGAAAACCATGTTGATTTGCTTCTTCGACAGCAAAGGGGTGGTTCACAAAGAGTTCGTACCACCTGGACAAACCGTAAATCAAGTATTCTACCGCAATGTGCTCGAAAAATTACGAAAAAGGGTGCTCAGAGTGCGTCCAGAGATCGCGAAGACTTGGGTTCTGCATCACGACAATGCTCCCTGTCACAGTGCGTTCAGTGTCTCTCAGTTTTTGGCGTCTAAAGGCATCGCAACGTTACCACAACCGCCCTATTCACCGGACATGTCACCCTGCGACTTTTTCCTATTCCCCCATATGAAAAAATTCGTCAAAGGTCGACATTTTGACTCCGTTGAAGATATCCAAGAATCTGTGACGAGGGTACTCGGAGAGGTCCCACAAGAAGTGTTCCAGAATTGTTACGAAAACTGGAAAACTCGCTGGAATAAGTGTATAGATGCGGGAGGGGACTACTTTGAAGGGGATCGCAGCGATGTACCTTAATTTTTAAATATACTCGTTTTTGAATTATGTCACATTACTTAATTGTCTGACCTCGTATATATACATACATACATACATACATACATACATAGAGAGATACATACATACATAGAGAGATACATACATACAAATATGCGTACATACATTCATACATACAATACATATACATCATTACTCTCAAAATTTATATTTCTCACTAATTCGCCCTGGTTAGTGTGATGAATATAACCAAGTACCATTGAATGGTAACATTCAATGAGGCTTTCGCTCAGCAGTGAACTGATATAAATTTATGTAATAATAATGATGATGGTATATACATATATATATATATATATATATATATATATATATATATATATATATATATATGATATAATGTGTATATTTAAAAAAAAAATCAATTTTTCTCAACGTGTTACTAGATAAACAAATCTATCATTTCTTACATATTTTTTGGACTAAACTGTGCAGTCTTTCGTCTTCATATATTATTAATACCTTTTCTAAAAGTTTGAAGAATATTTACTAGATATACATAAAAAATACAACTCATAACAATTATAATTTAAATATTTTTTTAAATGTTTCTCATCAATCATTCTGAATAGTTCCATAACTTTACATCCTGTATTTAAAAATACCACACCAATATCAATAGTAATTTTGAAATGACAGTGACGTAGTCACTAGATCTCAGATTAATGTTTTGAAATAAAAAAAATCGATGCTATTTTAATATATTAAAAGCTGTTCCAATTTTTTCTGCAGTATCTAATACATTTCAATTTTGAAACACTATAATACAGTTGTATATTTCAATCAAATTATATTTTATCGATTTTAATATTTCTCATTTATAATAGTTTTTACTTACTTTATATATTACACGAATAACCTTGGAAGTTTAAAGTTATGAAAGGAGTGAATCAGGGCGATGTGATATAATCAAAGCTATTGATGCCTGCATTAGAAGAAGTATTTAAGAGATTAAACTTGGAGTGTAAAGGAATTAAAGTAAATGATGAGTTGTTTAGTCACTTAATATTTGCTGACAACATTATTAGTTTTTCAACAAGCTCAGATAAACTTTAGGAAAAAAAATATTTGATAAAGTAAGACAAAAATTTGTATTATGATAAACCTCAGTAGGACAAAAGTAATGTTTATTGAATTTTTAGATCAAAGAATCAAACTGAAAGGAAGAATAATACAAAAAGTTGAAAATTAGGTATTCTGAGATAACTTGTTAACACTAAAGAAACATTTATAGATGTAGTGAATAGAAGAATATAAATAAGACAGTGTTAGTTTGCAAGAAGTTTACATGTTATGAAGTCGAATATTCCTTCATGTTCAAAAAGAAAAGTTTTTGATCAATATATCCTACTTGTTCTCACTTATAGCAGTAAAACATTTGTCTTGAAGGCCATGATAGTTAAGTGACTCCAGACAATACAAGGAAGTACAAAAAGATGCATGTCAGGAATAACACGAAGAAATAAATAAAAAAAAAACCCAAATGTGTCAGAAAAAAATTAAGATTACGGATGTCGTGGAAAAAAGTGAGAAGTTTGAAATGGCAGTGAGTCAGTTATATAGCACAAACTTAGAATCGCTGATAGACAAGAGAAGTTATCAATTGCAAACCTAAATATATAACAAAACACAGGAAAAAAAATCCATGAATAAATGAGATAGAGATATAAAAAAATTGTTGGATGGATAAAAAAAAGTATTAGATCGGTCGAAGTAAAAAGTTTTGGAAAAGGTCTTCATCTAGCAATGGATAGATAGAGGCTAAAGATATACGAGGATCGTTTGATAAGTATGGTGAAAAAGTAAGAAAAACTAAATTGACAAATTTAATTAAATTAATTAATTAAATTAAACAAAAATAAATTTACCATAGTTATTAAACGACCCTCGTACATGCATACATACAAATATACATACATATTTATTTGAGAATGTGTGTATACAAGTATTTCGAGTACATTAAAATGAAAAATATAGAAAATAGTTATTTGTTAAGTAAAATAAAATAATTGTGTTTGAAAAACGTTCTTTCACAGTTAATTTTACTTTTTTAACATTAAAATCACTTGAAATTATTACAATTTTTTACAAATATTCACTAATCATTTATTTATATTTTTTTGTAATATATGTTTAGATAGGTAGCATCCATTTTCAAAAACCAGCATTATTTTACAAAATCGTATGATATTATATATTATTCTTTTGTCTTTGGAAATGATTCATTCAAATACATTTATATTTCATGTTTTCAAAACGTATTTTCTTTACAAAAATGGAAACTTTTATTAAAATTCTAACTTTAAATGTTTATTTTTCTTTGTGTTTTTAATTAGATTAAATATGTTTTAGTTTTCTTTACCTTTGTTAAATAAATATGTTTCATTTGGAAAACTGTGTTTCTCTCTCTCTCTCTCTTTGTTTCTCTAATACACACATACTTATATATATATATATATATATATGTATGTGTATGTACTTTTGTGTGTCTATTGAATTTTTAATTAATGTTTTTTCTCAGTGTACACAGAATAAGAAGTTGAATTAAAATATATTAATTTAACTATAGAATCTATAAAACAAATTCCACCTTATTAATAGTTACAAAATAATACATAATTATCATTAAATGAAAGCACATACTACAAAATAAAAACACAAACGCATGTACATATTAACCTTCTCGTTAATCCACAAAAAATCCTTTCATGATTTTTCATCAGAATGCACATACAAAGTCGTTGATTAAAATTCACCAAACCGCAAATATTTCAATGCTATATACACAGTGGTGTTTTAAAAATGGAAGAAACATAAAATAGGGTAAACTAGTAACTACTCAGTTAATATAATGTTAGTAGTTGAGTTTCTTTTTTTATTTTGTCTGTATTATAAAAAGCTCTCTTTTATTTTAAAGCAGAATGAAGTGCTGTAGATATTTGTTTATTATATAAGTAATTTTAATAAATTATATATATATATGCAATTTTCTATTAATTTCAAAATGTTCATTGATTATCATTTATTATTATTTTATATTAAGATATCGTTTATTCTTATCTTATTTGAATTTACTTTGAAAATAATGATAGAAATTAAAATCAAAAGAATGTTTATTTTATACGCCTCTATATTTATTTAATTCAATTTTTTCTTAGCATTAAATTTATAAATAAAAGGCGAATATAGCAGTAGTGTATATTAATAATTTAAATTATGAAAATATAAATATTAATTAATCTAAAATATGATATTTTAAATGTTCTATTTGTTAATTAAGTAATTAAAAATAAAAATTCAAATATGTTTCGAAATAATATTTTTGTTCAGTTTTAATGGAAAGTATAATAAAAGTTAGTCTTAACAATATTAATTATGTAAATCCTTTTTCTCTTGTCCTAAAATTATATTCAGTTGCTTATATTCATTGTGATGATTAGTTCATATAGATTATAAATTCGGTAGAGTTGAGATAAATTAGCAATTCATGCAATAATTTATACATTTTTAAAATAAGAATTTTCATATTTGAGTAATATTTTTAAAATGGATATTTTAAGTGGATATAGAATAAAGATTGTATATTAAGTTTATAATATTTATCAATAGTTTTAATTCGTATTTTCAAATAAATGTTTTTATTCATTATTTTCAAATAACATATTTTATTCAATAATATATTTTACGATTTTAGTTATTTCTTTACAGTTATTTTGAAACTATTGTAGTAGATTAAATATATTTCATTAATTTAAAATTATACAATTTTATATTTTTATTATAATGAATAATCATTTTTTTATTCTTTGATTTTACTATAAATATAAATGATTGGTCATATAAAATACAATAATTTACATTATTACACGAATAAGTGAATTTAAAATGATTATAGTAATTATAAATTTCAATTATTTTTATAATTATGAAAAATTGATTAACAATACAAATTGTAATACAATATATTGTATTTTAATTACTTTTTACATTCGTTATTATCTACGGAAATATTTATTTACTTATAAATTATAATACTTTTTTTTAATATTAATTACTATTATAATTAGCACTATATATATTTTATTTCAATTACTATTATCAATACCTCCAATACATTAATAAAATGTATTTATTATTAGATTATACAACGTTTAGAAATTCTATTTTTTTAACTCCACTAATTATTTTAACAATGTATTCAAAATAAACTTATTTTAAATTTGAATAATACACGATTAAATTCCAAGTTACTTAGGAGATATATTTACATTGTGTCTATCTATTTATCTATTTACTTGTATATATATATATATATATATATATATATATATATATATATATATATAAGAAAATTGATAGATATTGCCAATTATTTAAAGAAATGTCAATTTATATGAATTTATATTTTAAAATAATTAAAATAATACAAGTTATCCAAAAGTTATATAACTAATATTAGAAAATAGTTTAGACTAACAAGTTATTAACAAAAACTTTATATAGGTGTAAAAGATATTCTACTTCTTGAATAAGTTAATAAGGAATTTACATTAAGGTTATTACTTTATATAAAAAATAAATTACTACTTTTACGAATTTTAATTTTATTAATAATTATTAACGTTTTTATTAAAAATGGTGGACATTTTTTTGACTTATCCGATAATTAAACATGTAAAACTTATTTAAGAAAAACATATGTCTTTCAATAATTAACAATAAATGACGGTAAGTGTGTTTCTTGACAATTTTCTTACAGTTTTCTTTAATTATATAATTGAACTTACATATATATATATATATATATATATATATATATATATATATATAATCATCCTCTTTCAATCTGTTAAATGAAAAGCTCTTCTAATATTTTCCATTTCCAACCACTGAAGCCTTTCTTTTCTGTCCCATATCTACTTTATATAAATGAATATTAAATAATAAAAAATGTGGTAATTGTTTAATTTAAACAAATAAAGTTGTTTAGAATGTTCAAAATTATTAATGTAGGAATACATGTTTGAAAATATTTTTTACATAATTATATAATATACGTTACTAAAAAAACTATTAATAACAACTGAACAAGTTTCAGAATTTCAATAAAATTAATTTTATTCAATTTCCATAAAACTAAATTATAATTGCCTGCATTTGAATTACTTTTTCAATATTTTCTTTTGAATTCAAAAACTAATTTTATTGTTTATTTTATTTCAATGCAGAAATTTTATTTCTATTATAATACAAATTAAAGATGTATTCATTATTATTTATTATTAATTTTAATTAAAATGAAGCAGTTTTTCCAAATAAACATAATAAATTTCATTACAAAATATTAATATGAAAGAAATAAGTAATATCAAAAATGTAACCAACTTTAATGTTTCTGATATAAACAGCATTTTACTAAATAAATTAAATAGATGAAATTTATAAATTTATATTTTTTAATAATTTTAATTTAAATCCATTTTATTAAAAATGTATAAATTTAAATCTACATCTTTTGAACTAAAATGTTTATTATATATGATATAATATATATATATATATATATATATATATATATATATATGTATAAATTTAACACATTTACAAAATTTAGGTAAACTTAATATATAATATATACACATTTTAGTTGTAATAAGTTCGTAAGTAAATACTCGAAATATTTTGTAAACATTTACAATACGTTATGGAGTTTAAATTTAATACGTTGAGTAAATACAATCAAAACTAAATATAACAACCGAATGCAATTTTGTACTTAATGTTGTATTAAATTAAATTTCTGACAGTGTACAAAAGTTAGAACGCGTAATTAAATTGAAATTTGCAAGTACTCATTTGACTTAATTGCATTTTCACAGAGTAAACATTCAAACAATCACAGAAAAAAGCATACAGTTCTTTTATGTGTGTCTCAAATAACCGACAAACGACAGCAGTAACCCACTAATGCTGTGTCATATAAAAAGCAATATAATTTGGGTAACGTTCCGACAACTTTACCCTAGCACCAGACAAAAAAAAAATACAAAAACGGAATGAAAAGACGTGCGTCTCTCACACTTTTTATGATCTCGGTCAGTTTTTCCTATCTGTTCCTTGTCGTCTGGGGCATACTACGTAGCTTTCAGTTTAGCTCTAGTAAGCTTCACATAAAAGTATAGCGGTTCGAAATGGAACCACTTACGTTTTTAACTCGAAAAGTTTAACCTACATCGTATGCATATTCATATTTGACCCTTTTTTATAATATTCTACATAATGTATTTTTACTTACCTTTAATGTTTTTGTATTTATTGACGGTATATCTTCTATATGCATTTTAATTAAATAATTACTGTATGTAAATGTAAACAAAAATTAGATTACAGAATGTATATACGCTGACAATATTATTTACAGTGATGAATATTTATGCGCCATTTATTACATTAAAGGAATCATTCTATCTTGAATTAAATGCAGAACGGGGACAATTTGAAAAAAAGGCCGATAAATATATTAAACAAAAAACGTAATAAAATATACACTCAATATAAATTAGTTGTATAATTCCAATTAATATACAGAATTTAATTTTTAACCTTGATTTATAAATATATTCATACAGAAGATTTTATTCATGATACACATTTTTTCAATGTTATTAACTTATACACACACCTATATACATACATATATATATATATATATATATGTATATAGGTGTGTATATATATATAAACTTATACAATAATTAAACCAAATAATCAACAAAAATAATAAATTTTAATAATAATACGAGTAAAAAAGTTCAAATACCTATTTTATTCATTAATGGTGTTACTTTTTATTTGTTAAAAAATATACCATTATAATAAATATTTTATTGACGAGAAATCGTTTAAAATAATTTTTAGAATAATATATACTTTTTTAATATTTTTTTAAAAATTACAAATGATAAGTGCTTTGTTATAGTTTTAATCTCATATTTTGACATTTTTTTTAATATCAATACGTAAAAAATAAATTTACTATTTGTTACATTAAAAGTTTATAAAATACCGTATTTTTATTTTAAATAATTCGAATATTTCAATGATATTATTTTCATCAAAAATTTCTAAGTAACAAAATAATATTAATTTGTTATTTACTTCTGATGTATAAAATTTATACAGCACTGATCATCATTATTATTATATTTCTGTTAATTATATTACGTTGGTTGTTAAGAATGAACGGATTTTCATAAGAATTTATTTTGTATTAATTTTTTTTTCTTCTTAAATTTACTAATCCTTTTAATACATATCATAAATCTTCTTTATAGTCTAGATATTTTCCAAGTCGGTTACATTTATGGTAAAGAATTTATTTCCTGTTGTAAGTTTCCAAGAATTTCTTTTATATTCTTCACCTGTTAATTATAAATAATAAACACATTTCTAGCAGAATACTTATATTAGACTATCAGTTTTTGAAGCGTTTAGTTTTCTCCCTTTCTTCTATAAAAAATTAAAATAAATATTTATAACAATAACTTATCAAATTTTATTACAAAATATTAAACTATTTTTTATAAGTTGATTTTAATTATATTTTTTACTTGATCTATATTGAAAATTTTGTGTTTTCTGTGGTTATTTTCAGTATTTATATCTCTAAATCAAAATTTCTTGAATCACTATTGAATAGTCTAATAAGTAACTACTTTAAAATCAGAACGTTTAATTAATTTTTACACCGATCGAAACAGAATTGAACCTCGATTTATACTAAAATCTTACTTTTAATTTAATATCAGATACTATTTTACGATTGAATTTAAAAAGAAAATAAATTAAAAAATATAAAATCAAATCACCTTTAATATTTTTTACTTCCATAAAAGATAAGTTTATTATCTATAATGTGACCTAAATATGACTGAACAATAATAAAGAGTAATAAATGGTAGTCATCCAACAAATGTATATCTAAATAACTCTTTAGTCTTATTTGGGGTACGATATATATATATATATATATATATATATATATATATAATTTTAATATTCTTTATTTTTATCTTTGTATTGTCTTTTTTATAAATACTTTTATTTATTGTGGCACTAATTTTTTTTTGTTAAATTGTAAAACTATATACGAAAAACGTTACTACTTATTTTTTTATTGTCATCTTGTTCAATTTGTACTAATTTTACAAAAATTAAAATAGTATGAAATATACTACTTTGAAAAATTTTCAAGAAAAATATTTACTGTTGTCAAAATTTTGATTCTTTATATAATTTATTTTATTATTAATTCATATAAAATTCAATAAGATATTTTTGTATTACACATTTCTTTTTAAGTAGCATTATAAAGAAAGTTTTGTTTTGAAAGAAAGTGAATTGATATAAATTTTTCATTTTTCTAAATCATAAATCTATAATATATCAAACAATTAAATGCTATTTCATATTAGATATTTATATGCAAATATTTTTAATTACAATACACAAAACTTATTCAAAATTCAACAAAAAATATGTAATTAACAAAAACACATAATTAAGAAAAACACAAAAAAGTTATTTAACAAAGTTCTATAAATCACTTTTATTTTATGACTCAAGGTTTCATTTATAACATCTTTTTACTATAAAATTTAACTGTAAGTTTAAAGTGCCCGCAAGAGATATAAATCTTTGGACTTAGGTAATAAGAAATTTCTACCTCTATTGTTTAAAAACAAGAGATTTTACTTTCATCAAAATAAGATTGAAAATATTACATATTATCAGATATATTGTTTAAATAAGTTTATGATATAGATTATTAACATTTTTCCGATATTATAAAATAAAGTTAACCAACATTCCTTTTATATAATCTATAAATAGAAAATTGTTATACGAGGGCCGTTTGATAAGTATGGTAAAAAAGTAAGAAAAACTAAATTGAAAAATTTAATTAAATTAATTAAATTATTAAATTAAACAATAAATAAATTTACCATACTTATCAAACGACCCTCGTATAACAATTTTCTATTTATAGATTATATAAAAGGAATGTTGGTTAACTTTATTTTATAATATTTTTATTATTTATTTACAACATTTTATGAACAACATAAAATAATAATATTTGTAATAACATATTTAATTATGCAATTGCGTTTAAAATTACTGATTTCGCAATTAATTTAATTTTTTTATATAACCATTAACTATTTTTTTCTGAACTGCAATTTGAAATTATATAGTCTGGATTTTGTTATAAAATTTGTTTATATGAATAGTGAATACAAAATATCTATTTCCATTCAAATAATTTTCCTCTTGAAAAATGATAACTAAATTGAAGGAAATTTATAAATAAACTTTATTCAAACTTATTTTAATAACAAAATAAAACACTTGTATATGAAAAATTTCATTATATAAATGTGGATTATATAAAAAAAATAACATATTTTATAATATAATATATATATATATATATATATATATATATGTATGTATATATTTGATAATTAATATTTTTAAATTACTAAAAAATGCAATCACAAATAAATATTTAATAATAAATTACAAATCAATAAATAAAATTTCAAAAGTATTTTTAGCATTTTTATTGCGTATTTGAAAAGTAAATTTTCAACTTCAGACAATGATTTTAATATGTTTAACTGACCATAATTGCATATGAATATTTATCGTAAAAATAAATGTGAATAACTTGGTGTATCGCTGAGTTTACGTTCATAATACTTCTTTAAAACACACCCACTATATGATCACTTCCAATTTATCATTACGCTGATAACGGAAAACCAATGCATGACTCATGAATAGATATTACAATATACATACATGTATAATATATGTATACATACATTTATATGCATATAAATTGTGTATGTGTGTGTGAACGTGTATCAATAAACTATATATAAATTATTTTGGGGACTGTAAACAAGAATAATATGCTCACAAAAACGAATAATAGCTTTATTTTTCCATAAATGTATGCACCATATTTTTTTATCGTATGAAAGGAATTATTAAAAAACATAGTTTTTTATAAAAGGTATTTATCATTAAATGTAATCTTTTTTGAAAAAATAAACGTTTTAAATAATATTTGTATACACGCAGTTAGGAATTATTATATTAAATTTCTAACTCTAATAATAAAACATAATTCATCTACTTGGTTTTACATGTCTTCAATTATCTTTTTATAAATAAATTTATATTCTTAGTACTTGCTCAAAATATTTTTTAACATTTTTTTATTAATACCAAAAATTTCTAAAAATTAATAATTAAGAATAGACAACATGCATGTATCTTGTTATATTTTATTTTATTTTATTATCTACAACTATTTAAAAACTTTCTATTTAAAAAAATGGTGTTTAACCTCCGCAACTTTTATGTTGATGTGAAAATTTCGTTTCCAAACATTTCTAGAGTATTTCGGGAATTATCGAAGTATAAATTTGATGAAATATTTAAATTAACAAAAAATTGAAAAAAGATATATTTTCAAGTAGTATTTTTGGACAGATTTTTGGCCAAAATAAATTTTAATTGTATTGCTATTATATGCATATATATATATATATATATATATAATAATAAATCTCTTCCATACAAATTGCTTTCTAAACATTTTATTTTTCATCACTTATTTACATTGTTAAATAGAAGCAAATTCAGCAGTTGGCGAGTGAAGCGATTAGCAGGTAAATTCAACTGATTTTAATAAAAATAAATTTTTATTCTATTTACCATTATAAATATCTAACTTTTCATGAATTCAAATTTTAGATAGAGCTAAGTATGACAATGTATTTGTATATATACACTTAAATGCTGTTATTCATTGTTTTATTTTTATTATATTTAACTTTGAGGTTGTAGAATAAATATTCTTAAATTCTCAAGAAATATGTTTCTTATTTGTTGTAATGATGTTTTTGTCCTAATTTATGTTAGCATACAAAAACATGCCACTGCATGATTACTTTTATGCACGACTGGTGTCTTCAGGTTTACCACTGTACTAATATTTATTTACAAAGGTTACGACAGTAATAATTTTATTTGTACATTTTTCTCATACTTTCTTTCCCCGAAAAAGAACTTATTCTAAAAAAAAACCACACACAAATATATGTATATATACATGCATACATATATACATATATATACATATATATATATATATATATATATATAAACAATAATTCATCTTCAGTGTTAATTATTTAATTTTCGTGTTGTTATTTATTTAATTTAACTAAATAATTTATTATGTAGCAAAAATATTTTTATTATAAAAATAATTCATGTAAACTTAAATACATAAGTTAATTCAAATATTATTTTCTCATTTTTAGAAAACGAAAATACACCAACATATAAATAGTTTGACATTAAAACAAATTAAATTTCTTCGATGATTTAATACTTTCATAAATTTACTCAATTTTACTATATAACTTAATATTATAGTCATTATATTAATTATGTAAAATGATTTAGTTAAATCTAACTAATATTTTTATATTAATTAGTCAAGGAATTGAAGTTTTATTAGAGATTTATAAAAGTTAAATGAAATTTATATGAAAAACACAAAGTCTGACGTTGTTGACGATGATGGCATCGCCATCGAAATGTGCATCAACTGACTATTGTTATAAACAAAAAGTGAACAATAAGTGATTATTGAACACATTATAGCCTTTTATAGTGTTGGGGGTAAAATTAATTTCAGTTAAATATAAAATGATGGTTTAGGAATAAAATTAGAATAAATATAATTACATCTTTCTATAAAATATAACATATATATATATGTGTGTATGTGGTGTGTGTATGTGTGTATCTATTTAAAAAGAGGAGAGATAGATAGAGAAAGAGATATAAGGGATACATAAGATGAAACTTTTTTAAGTTCATTTTCAGTTAATATACTTTATACATGTCGAACCTTTTTCAGTAGCAAGAGAATTTTATGAAAAATATTCATAATATGTAAATTTATTTTATATTTTACATATAAAAGTCAATTATATTTAAAATTATTTTGTATCTTATATATTTTAATTATAAAAATTACTTTATGTATCTACTCCTTGAAATATTTGATTTTATTAAACAATATTACGTTCTCTTATATTTTTTATAACTGAATTTTTTATATAATTTGTAATAAAATTTTAAAAGTTTGAATATATATATATATATATATATATATACAGTGACACAAAATGAAGTTAAAATACGTGCATATTAATCATTTGTGTAAAATAAAGAATATAATAATTTTAATTGAAGAGAAAATACATTTACAAAATTTACAATTATTAATTGATACCAATATATCAATTGAAATGAAAAAAAGCATTATTTATTCGTATGAAATAAAAATAATATCGAAATAAAATTCACACAGTTCATAATATTATGTAATTTTTCAATGTAATAAAAGTTTAACAATATAAGTAATATGTTTTTTGTGATTTTTTTACTAAATGAATAAACAACTAATATAATATTCAATAGAAATTAGAGAGCTTATTAATTTATAATTAAGCATTTTAAAGAAAGAAAATATATCCGTAAAACAGAAAAAAAAGAAAAAGAAACTATTATATTGTAAATAATATAAAAAACATTTTGAATTTATAAAAAATTCAGAAAATCGTCAATAAAATATCAATAAGATATTTAGGATTTACAATAAACGTTGGATTATCAAGGAAGTTAACATAAACTTGAAATTAAGTAGTCAAACACCTTTGCTATAGAATGAAAAAACATTTAAGAAAAGAAGCTTATCCTAAAACAATAAGAATTTTTCTAAGAGAACATGAATTTAATGTTAGAGTATTTCGAACAAAAAAGTTTTATTAGTAAACGGAACAGAATTAAAAGAAAATAATTCAGAAAGTTGTATAAAACATAAAATAGTTTGTTTTTTTGTTGCGTTAATAATAAGTTATTGCGAACTGAAATAAATATATATCTTAATAAAAAAGGTGATTTTTTTTAAATTATGTTTTGCTATTTTATACAAATGATTAATATTCAACTTTTCGAGTTTTACTTTGTGCCACTGAATATATTTAATATTGTCAGCGCTTTTCTGTACATTAATAAACAATACTAATTTGTTTAGTAATTTTCATTTCCATTTCAAGCCTTTATCCTTCTCAATATGTTTACACAAGAATTTATTTTTGTTCTCATTTTTTTATATTCTGTATTAAGAAATATTTTTCTAGTTTTTATCGATAATTTATTTCTCTAACGAGATTAAAGATTTTTGAAACGAGATAAAAGATTTCTCTCGTATTAAAGATTTTTGAAATACGTTTATAAAACATTCAAATTTATTTTGCTGTGAGATGGAAATAGCCATAAATTTAAATTTTGATGTGTTTTGTTCATTGTACTATTTTTATTCTCCTGATAACTTTTCTATTGAAAGTTAGTATATATATTACTTAGTTGGTTAAAGTAAATACGTTTTTTATTTTCTTTTTTGCTGAACACACTTATGAAACATCTTTTTCCATCAATAAATTAAAATTAATTAGGATTTATATAATAAAAGTATTCTATGTTTTCTTTTTAATATAGCTTTTTTATTAGACAAATTTATTTTCTCTAATTTATGTACTATTAACTTATTATATATATATATATATATATATATATATATATATATATATATATATATAAGTATTGATTTATTATTTTACATAATTTCATCCTATGCATATATATCAAACGCATTAAGCTTTTTATTTCATGAGGCATGCACTGAAAGTGCCTTGACCCTACCGAATATGTAAATATACGACGTGTCTTGATAAAGGGTAAATAGAAGTCTAGGTGTGGCTGAAGCACGCAAGAGCAACAACCCCAATAGATATACCTATAGTTAAAGGCCTGTTAGCTGCTGGCTCGTCGGTAGAATGTATAGGTCGGCAAAGCAGGGGGATGTTCCGTTTACTTCCGCTGTGTACAATTCGACGCACCCTTAACAATGTATGTACAACACGAAACAGAACAATTTGTATTTGGTCTACAATCACAACAGTTTTTATCATACTGTTGATTTAGGTAATGTGTGTTTATTGTCTTCATGCTTCGTATGTATTTTTCACGCGTATTTCATTAACATAATGGCTCATAAAATTATCTAAATCATCTTTTTTAGTGTTCATTATGGGATGCTGACTGGTGTACTTTGAATGATAAAAAAATGCGAATGACCACTTCTTTAATCGTTATATATATATATATATATATATATATATATATATATATATATATGTAATCAATTATTTAAATATAAAAGTTATTAGTTTCAAACCTATACTTTGAAGTATTTACATTTCTTAACAACCACTTAAACATGATATTTAAAACATTATTTAATGTATTTTTCACATATAAAAGTCATTGCTTGTTTTCGAAATATTCATTATTATTATATTACAATTTCTACATCAATTTAGAATTGTTTTTATATGCGACATGAAATATCTGTTTGAGAAAATATACAGAAAACTAATTAAAAAAAATAAAAGTTTCCCCATACAAAGAATTAAAAAAAATCTAGATAAAAATATTACTAAGGATTAATAGGAAATAATGTTTGCTTTTATTAAATTTAGATATTTTCAATTGAATTAATCGTAATTAAAGTATATGTATTTTTTAATATTTTTTATTTTTTTCTATAAAATTATATTTCAATAATAAGGACTATTTATTTAATTTAATTTTTATTTATAAATCATTTAATATTTCATTATTGAAAGTAAATTATTAAAAAAATATATATTTAACTAAAACAAGTATTGCTCTTAGTTAAAAATTATTTTTTTATAAAATTTATTAACTTTTTATTAAATAATCAAATATTCTATAATACTCCTACAAAAAAATTTATAATATACATATATAATTACCCAGATCTTAAATACCTGATATTTGAGTTAATTCCATCTATTTTTTTTGTAAATGCGTATATATATATATATATATATATATATATATATATACATTAATATACGAGGGTCGTTTGATAAATTTGGTAAAAATGTAAGAAAAAATAATTTGAAAAATTTAATTAAATTATTAATTAAGTAAATTACACAATAAATAAATTTACCTTACTTATCAAACGACCCTCGTATATTAATGTATATATATATATATATATATATATATATATATATATGCGTTAATTTGTGTATTATTATTATGTAGAAATTAAATCTCAAAATATTAAATAATTAATATATTGACAGAAATTAAAAATATATTGCAAATATTTAATAGTAATAAAACAAACTTTGTTTTACAACAAAGGTTGTAAATCGTATTTTGCTTTGAAATAATAATTGTTATATAATAAAATAATTAGTTTATTCCTCAAATTAATCTGTATGTATGACTTAAAGGAAATATGTTAATTTTTATTTATTATTTTTTTCTTAAAAGGAATATATATATATATATATATATACATATGTGTATATATATATATATATATATATATATATATATATATATATATATATATATATATATATATATATATATATATATATATATATATATATATATAAATTTATATTGATAAAACTTTTAACATGTTATTGAATATATTTAACATTTAATTGTTACTGAAGACATTAATTTTCAAGATAAAATAAGGTATTTATTTTTTCGTTAATTTTCTTTCATAATATAGTGAAACAGTAAAATGCTTTCGAAAAACCCGATACGAATATACAAGAAAGTTGTAAAGAAAATGTAAATGCATTAAGACAAAAAATGAGATAACCGCAAAAAGTAATTTAGGAAGTTAAACGATGTGAACGATGACTTCTTAAGTGATATGCAAGCAATTGTCTATATAACTACTGTACATAATGAAAAAAAAATTGTATGCATTTTTTTATGATAAATATTGTTTTCTGTAATATTGTTATATTAAGAACATTTTTTTTAAATAGTTGTACATTTTTAAAAAATAATTACAATATATAACTAGTATGTATTATATGACAAGGAATATTTTAAAAATTCATTAACATAAAATAGCTTGCATTTATATATAAAAGAATACATGGTGTACTCATTTAAGACAACTAATTTCGTTATTCTTTCCTTTGAAAATAATATTGACTTATAAAGACGTAGCTTTCAAGTGTAATAAACTTCATATTTCAAATTGTCTCTAAAGGTTCGTCTTATAAAACGAATTATTATTTAAACAAAACTGCTTTTCATTTTGATATATAATTCGGTTAAATATAAACTACTTGGTATTTAGTGCTTGTAGTACATTAATTTTTAATTACTAAATATTTATAAGTAAAATGGATTACTTAATTGCATTAAAAATTTAATTTCACTTGATAGAATTAAATAATCAAATAAATTTTATTGATTTGTATTTTTTCATTTTAAACCACTAATATTTTTGACAATCCACTTTATTTAATCTTTTTAAATATCTTATACTTTATATCATATATTTTAATAAATTTTATTAAAAAATTAAATTTTAAAACCAGTAAGTATTTGCTTTTTAACTTGTTTATATAAATTATAATAAAATAGTTTGACCTATAGTGATTTTGTTTATATATATATATATATATATATATATATATATATATATATATATATATATATATATATATATATATATCTTGTGTTGATTCTTAATTTATGGATAAAATATAATACCAATAATAAATTTCTATAAAAAAATAATTCTAATTATTGTTGTTGTATTATTTTATTAGTAATTATATTTCTAAAATTATTTTTATATTTTACTAAATTCGTTTTCTCTTTCTTTATTTAACACATATTATGAGCAGCATTTAAAGTAGTATATTATGATAAAAACTCATACGATTAGTATATCCATCCATTAAAAATGATCGTTATGAAGTAAATATGAAGGCTTTAAAAGATTTTCAAAATATAAACTAACAATATTTAAAAATAATTTCATCCTCTAAATAATTTTTTCAATGTTATATATTGATTCGTCTATGAATACCTGTAAAAAATATAATAGCTATATGAATATCTTATCTTAGTTTATTATTATTAGACGTTAGTAAATTTCTATTTTTAAATGAATAAAAATCGTATTATTGAATATAAAAATAGGTTATTATATATCTTTGAAATAAATGTCATCATTAATCATTAATTAATCCAAGATTTATGCCGATGAAAAATATTACATATTTTTAAAAAAATGACAAGAATTATAAAAATATTCATGTAATTTTTTGTTACAAATTCATAAAATATATTCAATTTATTGTTAAAAAATGTATATATATATATATATATATATATATATTTATATATATATATATATATATATATATATATATATATATGTATGAATGTAATATGGGCTAGTTGTTGGTTATTTGTATTCAATAATACTTCACTTTTAATTTGTGTAAATGATTATTATCAAATATAAGATTAATTTTTAATAATTAATCTTATTAACTAAGTATTATAAATTTCATTAATCACCATAAATATCAATATTACTTAGTGTAAGCAAATAATCTTTTAAGCCTAAAGTTTGGAAGTTTGCATGATATATTATGCCAAACGGAAAGAGCGAAATATGTTATATACACCTTGTTTCGGTTCGTATTTGAGAAATTAACCTAATAGATGTGTATTACCTTACATAATTTAAAATTAAGGAAAACAAAATTAATAATATATATATATATATATATATATATATATATATATATATATAATAGTTACAAATATCTTTTTTAATATACTGATTTTTATTTAGTAAATATACAAAAATATACTAACCATGTTTGCTTCTTAGTCAATCAATATAAATATATTTACAGTAAATAAAAATAAACTTTAATTTTAATAGTATAAAAGTAAATTATATTTTCATCTTTCTTTTAACTCGTTCGTCATTTATTTTGAATTGTCATTTAATTAAAAAATATGAATGAACAATTAATGGGAATAATTAAAATATTTTTATAATATTGCAGATATTTATTAACCTTTTAATATTCAAAAAATTGTATTGTTAGAATATCTATATTTAATTTTTAATCACAACTAGGAATGAACATATAAATGTATACATATATGTATACATTTATATATATATATATATATATATATATATATATATATTATTATAAAAATTGACGAAAATCTCTTTTAATTCATATTAAATAAAGTTTTGTCCTAAAACATTTCATTTTCACCGTTCTAATGTCTTATTGTTTTATTTTACACAAACGAATTTTTTCTTGTCTATATCTCATCGATTCATGGTTTTCTTTCAGAGTTTTTTTGTATTTTTGGATTGAAAATAAGTAATTTCTGTTATCTATAAATAATCTTCTACTTTTGTTATATATGACATTTAACTTGTCCGTTTCTATTTTACATTTGTCATTTTTGTTACAGCGTCCATAAATTTAGTTTTCTTTCTGATCTACTCATTTCTGTTCCTGCCTCTACGTGACATTCTTAATATATTACATTTTTTGTTTTTTGTATTATCTGTAGTCTCTGAATTATTCTGGTATTAAAGAGCCTTATTTCACTGCCATTAAGAAGTGATATTTTATATTGATCAAAACTATTATTAAAAAAAAACCGTAGAAGAATATTTATTTTTAAAACTTATGTAAATTTACATATATATATATATATATATATATATATATATATATATATATATATTCTAATTATATAGTAAGAAAAGAAGATTACAAACAAAAAAAATATATAAATTATTGATAAGGAACTCTCATATATATGAAAAGATTTTTCAAGAAGTCTATAGATGGATGAGATAAAAACATAAAAAAAATTGTTTGTATAGAACGAAAGAAACAATGTACCAGTTAAATCGCTGAAAGAGAATTTTTTTAAAGAGGCCTTCGTTTAATAGTAGATAAGAAGAGGCAGACAATGATTATTATAATAACATATATATTAAAATAAAATATTAAATACATAATTGCGTTTTCTATGTATATTTGTAATATACATTTTCATAAAATCAACATTTTTATCTACGATTTTACTTAATTACAGTTTTTAATTAAAAGTGATAACTGTTCATATGAAGTTTTCATATTACATTTAATATCTCTTGTAAGTGAAAAATTATTACTTTTTCAAAGTAGTTTTACTCGAAGTTATTAAAATATGTTTTATTTTGTATATCTATCATAAAAATATTTCCAAAATTAAAACAAGTGTTCCAAAAATATTTTATTCAATTGACTAGATTTAAAAAATATTTCTTTATAACTTAAAAAATAAAATTGTACAATACTATATTTTACATATTTTAATTGATAAACTATAAACTCATTTAGTATTAATAAATACAATTTAATCGGAACAAGACTTATTCAAAAGATTACACCTTAATATTTAATATAAAGGAACATTTAATATATTAACTAGTTACTTTGTTTCAACAATTTAATTAAAAGTAAACAATTTGACAAAGTTTCTCACACATTTATTACATATTTATAAGTACATTATTCTTGAAATTAAATTAAAAAAAATATAATTTTTGTTTACTTCTAAAACGTTATTAGAAGTGATTACTTAAAAGAAAATAAATTTTATTTTCGGTTAATTTACATATAAATAGTATAAAAGAATTTATATAAACTTTAATTTCATATATGTTATTACAAATATTTAAACATATTCTTTTTTACGTCTTGAAATTCTTCTCTTTTTACTTAATAAAGTTTATAACTCAAATTTAGTAAATAATTATTTTCATTTTTTTAATTTAAGAAATTATAAAAATAAAATGTTTTTAGTAAATTTAGCACAATAATATTATATATATATATATATATATATATATATATATATATATATATATATATATATATATATATATATATATATATATATATATATGCTAACAAAAAAATCTAGCCTAGTAGGTAAAAAAATATTATATGTCGCAATTACATGTGTTGTAAATATTATTGAATTATTAATTATTTTATATTCATTTTAAATACATTTAAGGAATCAAGTCATTCAGAAAGAACGAAAATAAAGCAGAAGATCCTGTTTAAGACCAGCAACAGTAATTATTATTTTTTCCAATCTGAGATATAGCTTAGTTATTTCTTCGATTTTTTATTATTATTATTGGCAACTGTATTAGTGGATAAACTATGGCAAAGTATATTTTTTAAAAAATTCTCCTGTGGACTTAAACATCAAAATATTATCTATTTAATATAATACTCTAGAATACCCATAGCTGCTATTTATTTCAGTAGGAATATTTCCCTCTTGACCTAAGAATTCAATTACTGCTTGATAGTCAATTTTAACCATGTTTAAAAAACGCTGTAAATACTAAATATAACTTGCACTAGAAAAAAAGCTATAGCAACTCGTAAGTTAAATTTTTATATGTAATAATACGAACGACCAGTAAAAATGAATTATTCACCACGGCAACATTACTTTTTCTGTTTGATACTAAAAATTAATTGACCCTCATTTTATATTATTATAGGAACTATAAATAAATGTATCATATATATATATATATATATATGTGTGTGTGTGTGTGTTTGTGTGTGTATTATTTTTTAAGCAATTTTAACAAAATTAAAATTAATTTAGGATATATAGTCGTTATTAAAAATTTAACGAACGATATAATACCTCATTTACTCATTATTACATCTTTAAAAATTGTTGAGTAAAATTAAAAATCATATTTTACGTAAAAACACGACGTTAAGTTAGGAAATATGTTTTATTTGTCAATATTTATTTAAGTATTGTACCAACTTTACGTAAACACAAATGAATCAATTATTCAAATATCACAATATTTTATAAAACTATTGTGATTTTTCGAGTAATCGCTTATTGTTCACTTTATGTAGTTAAATGCTGATATGCATTTCAATAAATATGCCATAACCGACAGGGCATTATATTATAAAATTTTATTATGGTACCTTAGATTTTATAATATAACGTTTTGATATTATTATTCTTTGATGCACATTTTAATGAACATCCCATCATTGGCAAAAAATTCCTTATATAAAATACTAAACTTTGTTTTATTATGTAAAAATTTAAATAATATTTTCTTAAAAAATATTTAAACATTAATTTACTTTCAACTAAATAAGTGAGTAAAGAATTTAAAAGTGTGATTTTTAATAATAATGAATATTTGCAAAAATAAAAATGTACATGTGAAAATAAGAGTACCGATTTTGTCAATACATTTAAAATTAATTACCTATTTTGTCCAAAACAACAATGGTTATAAAAACTAAAACACATTAGGATTCAAAATATAAAATGAAAATATTATTTTATAATTCTATTTTGAAATCTATTTTCGAGTCTATATAAACACTATATCAACTATCGTATTTTTATTAGAGATTGTATTAAATAATCTAAAAATATAAATTCACTATACATTTTTTTAAGAAATATGTTTTTTCAAACAAAAAAATCCATCACGAAAAGTAAGCAATCAATTTTTTGCGAAACTACTGAAACCAATAAAATATTTTGTGACTGTTGGGACATATTGGGATATTATAGATACGATTTTATTATAGGTAAAAGGTGACTGCTCACGTCAACATATGCCTTTAGGTAATTCAAACTCACATGCATATATGCTTATATATATATATATATATATATATATATATATATATATATATATATATATTCTGGCCATCTACAAATCAAAATTAATATTCCATATAAATACAATATTTGTTTTTTAAGTAATTAAAAAAATATTCCGAAATTAGTTAATATATTTACAAAATTTGTATTAATATAAAAATGGAAACTAATACACACATACATTAATAATAAATAATATATAAAACTAAAATTAAAATTTTTAATATGTTAGCTTTTCAATAATGATCGATTTCTGCTTGTAATTATGCAATGATTTTAAAATATTTCATTTAGAGTTAATATATTCGTATTTCGATAATTTTTTTATTATATTTCAATAAAAATTATTTTTCGAAATAACTGTTGTTTAATTTATTGAAATTATTAAACGTCCTTATTAGTGTATTTACTGCACCAACGTACAAAACAGCACTGCGTACGTAAAATGAAAAAATAATAATATTTATTTATATATTTTTTTTTAAAAAAAACAATATATCATATGTGATAATGATAAAAAATGAAATGTAACCAGCAGATAATCAATAATTTTTGTAGTGATGTAAATATAATAATTGCATATATGTTAATAAGGTGCTTATATAAATTAGAACAATAAATATGTTTAAAAAATTATGTATCTCAATTATTATTTATATACATCTGTCATTTCATACAAATTACTAATTAATGTCCATTTTTTGTTTCAGGTAAGCTTGATTTTTTTTTAATTCAACAATTTGAATTGTAAGTATCATACAAATATTTTTTTAATTGATTTTTATCTAGATATTTCAAGATTTAATATTCTCAACATTTATATATATATATATATATATATATATATATATATATATATATATACATACATACAAATATGAATGTCTATGTGCTAATTGATAGCATTGTTATATAGTTGGTTATATACATGAGCATAAAATATTTTATATGCATTTAAAGTCATAAATTTATTACGATATTATTTATTTTTCAACTAATTAATTTACTCTTAAATATATTTTAATCATGCATTTTATTTCTTTTTATAAAAAATACATTTGCTCTAATAACTTCTTATATATAAATTCTGTTGCACGAAAAGATAAATATTTTTAAGTATTGTAAACAATTATAAATTTATTTAAAGAAATATAAAACCTATTGTTATTTTATTGTATATTTATTATACTTATTAGTGTTTGGTTGATCCAGTATTGGCTATCACAGCTAATACTGGATTAGTATGGAATCGATTAAATATTTACATTTTTTTCAAATAATCGAAGTTCAGATAGTTTAGGTGATGGCTTATATAAATTTATATAATAATGACGCTGATATATATATATATATATATATATATATATATATGTGTGTGTGTGTATGTGTGTGTATGTATGTGTGCATGTATGTATGTATTATGTATTTATCTGTCTGTATACGTGTATATATATATATATATATATATATATATATATATATATATATACGTATTAGTATGAAATAATATGATTGTAGAATGATAATGTTTTACAACAATTATAAAAAATTAAACTTCTTTCGTAAAATATTATTCCTTAACATTTGAAAACTAGATCATATACCAACCAGATGATAGCAAGTTTTCAAAAATTTACATAATATTTTACAAAGAAAAAGTAGTAAAACTGCAGGAATAGAATATTAAGTATCTTTGACGCTTACAAATAAAATATAGCATTTTGTAATATGTGACATAAATTTTGTATTTTTCATAGAAAACTACTTAAGAATTTTATGAATGTGAGACAAAAATATTGAAAATTTAATAAAAATTAATATTTTATTTCAATTAATTTATATAAGTTTTTGAATAATTTTAGTAGAATATTTATATATATATATATAATATATATATATATATATATATATATATATATATATATATATATATATATATATATACATATATATATATATATATATATATATATATATATATATATATATATATATACTACTAGATTTATTCAAAAAGTTATATTTGTTTTATTTATGTAGTTTTATACTTTATTTTTAAAATTGGTTTTCATTAAATTTAAATAATATATAACATAAAAAGTAAATTAGAAATTGTAGTTTTATTATTAGACACGTACTTATATAACTGTGGTATTTAAAAAAAGTCCATTTTTCTTTTAAAATATAGAATTTTATTAAATTTTTATAATTTCAGATTATTGAGAAATTTTTAAATTAGTAAACAATTATTAAATATTTAATATATATGTATAATTATATAAATATATATATATATATATATATATATATATATATATAGGGTCATTCAAATTTGTGTTTGATTAAAAAGAAACATGTGTAGGTGGTGTATAGGGAAACACGTGTATAGTTTCTTTTGTTTCTTATTAATAAAAAAACAAATCTAGGCGTCACATTTGGATGACTTTATATATATATATATATATATATATATATATATATATATTCATATAAAATATATTGCCATATTATAATACATTTATAATTCAACACAATCGATACGTAAATTATTCTCAAACGATAAACTTTAAAGACAAAGCAAACAATAACACAGCCTTTAATGAATTTAGTACTAACATTGATTTAGTAGCAATAAAAACATTCAGTTTTCATTATTGAATAGCAGAAAAAATGTAATTTATTTTCATTTGTAGACAGTATAATATATATATATATATATATATATATATATATGTATATGTATATATTTATATATATATATATATATATATATATAGATATATATATATATATATATATATATATATATATATATATATATGTATATATGTATATATATAATATATATATATATATATATATATATACATACATATATACTTTATCGATGGTAATCTACTAAACGAATAAACTACGAATGAAAAATTCTCACCAACCCCCCCTTGTTCACGTGGTGAGAATGACTAAATACCACTGAATAGTAACATTCAATAATGTTTTTGCATGGAAATGAGTTGATACAAGTTGATATGATGATAATGATATACTTCATAAAAATGTTTACGGGATTGTTTTATATGGTAAACTGACATATATTTTTAACAAACTATATTTTGTTTTAATTATTTATAAAAAAATATTTCTTATGTTTATAAATAAAATTATATGCTACTATAAATTATTTTTCATATTTGTTGCTATTATGTATTTTTTGGAATTCTGTTTTGATTATAATATATATTATTTAAAAAATACAGATTAATATTTATATTTTCTTTATTGAATCTTATTAAAATATAATTACGATTTTCTTAAAATAATTGAAATAAATGTTTTTAAAATTTGATATTGTATTCTTTTTGTAGTCTCTACAATTATTGTAAAATTAATTAACTAGGAACTCTGTAGAAAGTATTTCTAATATACTCTCCTCAAAAATATTACTATTGTTACATTTATTTTTTTATACTGAATTTAAAACTAACATATAATAGTTGCAATAAATCCAAATTCAATTCACATATCTATTTTTTAAATTTTATTATCACTATATATATATATATATATAGAATAGTAAATATTTAAAATTACTTAAATATCTTTGAATATGTGTAGATTTTATTAATTTTTATAAATTAATTTTAAATTATATATATTTCAGATAGTAACAAATTATATAATTTATAATATTTTCAGAAGAATATTTAATATATATAATTTATATATTCTATATAAATTAATTTTGAAAGCAAAAATACTTTTTAAATTACTCTAGTAATTTGTCTAATAAATGTTAAGGAAAACATTAAATAATAATCTTCAAAAGTACGAACTGAAAATATTATTTATAATAAAATAATAATTTTATTAGATAATTCTGTATTAAGTTAATTATTCAATGATATATATATATATATATATATATATATATATATATATATATATATAAACACACATACATACATATATAGTGTGTAAGGTTATAAGTATTTGTATTCGTATATGATTACCGAAATCATTTAACTTTTATAAAAATAATAAAAATATGTAAAATTTCATCAAAAACCAAATATTATACCTATCTTGTTGCATAAATAGTGCAGATAAGGAATATACTTATATTACGTGACTCATACAACTTGCCTGAGGTTTCCATATAAAATAAGTTGTTCCGTACAAGACGTAATGGGTATTTCAGTGAAGGGTAAAATATGCGCATTTTGGGCTTTCCACTGACACATATCTGGAGCTTATATGATATGCAATCAACTTCAGATTCAATCTCTATTAAAAACGAAAATCAATATAAGGTATTAAATTCTCCTCTAGAAAATTATGTACAATAAATAAATAAAATATAACTACACATTTTTGTTGTTTATTTATCTTTTAATAATAATTGAATTAATAATATTTGTATTATATTTTACCTTATATATACAAATATATATTATGAGTGAAGTTTTTAATTGAAATAAATATAAGAATGTAGTTTATCTGCGTGTCGAAACTTCTTTATTCTGTTTTATAATTTTCCTTATTCGTTCAGCACTATTTTTGAATATTTTCTTAACCGTACTATAAATTTTCAGTCTTTCATATTCATTCACAACTTTTGATCTTTCTTCTGTAGTTAATTTTTGCCTCGAAACCATTTTTTTTACTAATAATGAACAATAATTATGTGTTTGGAGATTAAATATCACGACTTTACTGTAAAATATCTAAGAGAATGTATTAAATCTAAACAAGTATTTCCTTCTCCAATGCGAGTAGTGCGAGTATTCAGTTTTAACTAAATTTTCTATGATTACGTACTATGTGTTGTTTAGTTATGAAAGCATATGAATTTCGGAAATTACCCTTATAAGAACAATGATGACGTTTTGTAATTATAAATCATGACTTTATAAGCCAGTGATAAAAAAACGAGCTATTAAACATTGTTACTTAAAAACTTAGAAGTGTTTATTTCCACTAACTTTTAGATAGCACTGTATAAAATTGTTAAATATAAAAAATATAATCATTTAAAAGTAAACATGAATTTAAATTTGTTCTCAAAATTAAAGAATTTTAAAACCACTGATAATTATCATACATAACTTTAAATATTTACTATGTTCATCTTTTATCAATATAATATAATTCATCTCTATAGGAATATTGATTTGACATCCTCAAACTATATCACAATAAAGTTGTCGAACGACAATCAGAAATGTCAATAGAAAGATGAACGATTCTAAAGATCAAGTCTCGACCTAAAATATGTCAATATGTATAATATTTCATTTTATGATATAAAATGTTTCAATCTAAGTCATGAGTTATGATTTTGAATTCAAACTATTAAATTTACATTTGAATTCATAAATCATTTTTAATTTTTTTAATATACGTTTGTAAATAAATTTTATATCTTTAAAATAATTAAATTACAGATTCTTCATCATTATATTAATTTAACATTCAAAATTTGTTAATTTTTTTTAAATAATATTTATTTCTTAAAAAATATTAAAATAAATTAATACAAATTAAAATATCTTATTAAGAAAGTAAATGTCTAACTTAAATTGTAACAATAATATTGTTTCTAAATTAAAATAATTGATTTTAATAACAGTAAATAAATATATTTTTGAATTACAAAAAAAATTAAGATATTCACACACTATTTATGAATACACACACACACACACACACACACACACACACATATATATATATATATATATATATATATATGTATGTATATTCTTATATGTGAACAAACAATAAATGCATGGAACGAACGTATATTTAATTGGAGAATATTACAACAAATTTTAATCGTTTCGCTGAATTGGATTATATATAATCTTAACATTGGTATTGTTTTAGTTAGTAGCGGTCATTGTCGGATTACAGAACAATATAAATAAATTTATATTTGTCAGTTATGCCAACGTGAAAATGCTGTATTATTCATACAACCATTTATGTTCATACCTGTAGTGTGATCCTTCTATCGAAATGAATGTTGGTCAAAATTTAATAACAATTTATAACATATGTATTGTTATGTGACCTCATTCACATTTCAGCAATGATAACAATTATTATATACAATATGTGTGTGTGTGTATATATATATATATATATACAAAAATTAAAAAATTTTCTACCAAATAATTGTTATTAAGAATATTTTTTAATATTTTCAAATTTGATAGTATTTTTCTCTTTTATTAAATATATATGATAATGATCTTAACTGTTGAAACAATAAGAATCTATTATAAATTAATTTAAATAAAATAATGTATAGCAAAAAGTGTGCTAATTAATCAAAATGTTATTTAATAGCGTTATTATTGTAACACATTATTTTAATTATATTATTATATATTCTTTATAAATATTTTCTGAAACAGTTTTATGATATTTTTTATTAATGATACTGTACTGATCATACATGTTGTAGTTTAATATGATTGTTTGAATAGTGCCAAACAAGAGGTTGTAAATGGGATTTATTTTGTAATTTCAGAAAGATATGACAGTAATTTTAAATCCATTGAAATGTAATAAGTTTCTTAATTTCTTCAAATATTTATGCGAAATGTATTACTATACGTTATTTCACAGAGTGAGCAACAATGTGAATTATTAAATAAATTATTAACTTTTCACAAACGATGAATATATATTGAAATTAATTTATATCTCGTAGTTAATAAATGTAAATTAGGATAATTTAATTAATAATTTTTTAATAACGATGAATAAACACTAAGGAATTTTTCCAAATATATATATATATATATATATATATATATATATATATATATATATATATATATATATATATATATATATATATATATGTCATTATCAGCAGCAGCAGCCTTTTTCTATTCACTGCTGGATAAAAAATTTTCCTAAAATTTTCCATTTCGACTAACTCAATACTTTTCTTTTCCAATTTTCTTATGTCTGGTCCATTTATCTATGGATCTCTTCCTGGGCCTTTTGATATATCTAAATTTCTAATCAATAATTTCTTTTGTCCATTCGTAATTTTTTCTGCTTGTTATATGAGCAACCAATTTTCATTTCACTTTTGCTATGTCCGTAATTTTTGTTTTGTTCTAATTCGTTCGACTTCTATATTTAACTGTATTTCTTAACATTTATCTTTATTTATATACATATAACTATATATGTATTATAATGTTATTTTTTTTATCAAATTCAATATCAAACAAATTTTTATGAAATTTGAGAAATAAATCAAATTACTGAATACATTTTTATGTATTTATAACACCGAATATTTTATAAATAAATACTAGTATTTTACTTATAAAAGTTATTATATATTTAATAAGATAGATGCTAATAAATGCTTAATTTTATATAACCTATTTGTTGAATTATTTATTATTGCAAAAATAATTAGCATAAAATATTAATAAACTTAAAAATAAATAGATTTTAATAAAAATTTATAAAAAATAGACATTGAATTTGATATACTATCATTAGTCAACGTTATTATCTATATCTTTTACTTCATTGAGGGTCTAGATTATACTATAGATGGTAAAAAAATTAAAAATATATATATATATATAATTTTTAGCTTTCTAATTTCTTAAAATTATGAAAATAAATGATATGTTTAAATATAATTTTAGATAATAATAATAAAATTGAAGTAAATAAAGTAACATAATATTTTATTCTTAAGTCAATCTAATAATAAATATCAATAAGGGTATAACGATTTTGTAATCAGCTAAAATACAAAAATTTTTATTTCATTTTAAAAGATATTGAGTTTTGAAAAGTATTTATTTTCTTTTCATTTTAACAAGTATCTTCTGTCATTATATCGCCTATAAAGAGTTGAGTTCACTAATTGGAAACAAAATGTCAGTCTTTACTTAAAATGAAAGAAAAATATTTTTCGTCATTTCCAACCTTGACATTTCTATTATAAAGTTTTATATTTTATTGAAACTTATATTTTTTTATTTATTGTTATTTAAATATTATGAGAAAACCATAAATATTATATATAAAATGCATACTCTTTATACAATTAAAGTAAAATTTCAAAATAAAAAGTTTAAGACCTAATTTATTAAATAAAATCTTACTATATAAAAATTATAAGTATAATAACGATATCAGAATTTAATATATATATATATATATATATATATATATATATATATATATATATATATATATATATATATATATATATATATATATATATATATTTACAAAATAGCAACCTTCTATTCACTGAAGAAAGAAATCCTCTCCCAAAACGTTTCACTTTCAGTAATCCAATACTTTTCTTTTCCATTCCACACCAACGAATATTTTCATATCTCTATTCCATCCATCCATGAGTCACTTCCTGAGTCTCTACTTCATAACATTTTCCTTATTCCAATGTTTTATTTAAGAAATTGTTGAATATATTATTTTTAGTGACAATCATATTAGCTACGATCCTAATACTACATATATGAGATTTAAAAGTCAACCAGAGTTTTTGTTATATTATAATAAAGAAAATATAAAAGTTTTTACTGGTTCTCTTAATTTTTTTTAACAAAAAAATATTATATTACATATTTACATACTTTTAAAATTTTTATATTCAGTTTTTTCCATGGTCTCAAAACATTTTAAAATCTATGTCTTTTATATTTTTTACTTATAATTATCTTAAAATAAAAATGTAAAATAGAAATAAAAATGTATAATGAACAAATATTTATCGACTTTACCAAAAACAAAGCTTTGAATTATCTTTCAGGTATTTGTTTCATTCTGTTACAAATTTCTCCCTATGAATTATTAATA
>CP092087.1:34280286-34292786 GCA_029203775.1 Neoneuromus ignobilis
TATATATATATATATATATATATATATATACGTACATACATACATATGTAAGTATGTAAGTATATATGTATATATATATATATATATATTGCAATTTCATATTTTTGAAATACGCATGAATTTCTAATGAAAATTTCCAAAATAAATTTAAAAAAATTCATTAGGTATTTTTTGCTTCAAAAAATATCGTAGATATATAATTTTGTAAATTTTTACTAAAATAATGTTCCAAATAGCCGAAATTGTATTTTTTTTGTTTAAAATATACATTAATTAGAACTGAAATATTTTATGTAGAATACTATAATAAACTACTTCTTGTTCATATTGTAATTGGATAGAAATTTGCAATAAACAAATTCTAGTATATCTTGTAGATAACAATAAATGAAGTACGTATTTTTTTAGTATTTGCTTTATTATATATATATATATATATATATATATATATATATATATATGTATATATATGCAAAATATTAATAAGTATATGTTCGTTAGTATTTAATTTCGTAATAAATAAGATATCTTAAATAAATTAGGAAATATCTGAAAAATATCATAATGTAAATCATCGTACCGTTTAATATTTAATTGTTCAGATAATAAATAAATTCACAATATTTACATCATTTTTTTCTTTTATATGTTTAGATAATTAAAAATATAATAATTTAACTCATTATATTCTATACAAAAAACAACAAAAACTCATCAATAATACATTGATAACAAAATATAATAAAATATACGTAACACAAACATTTTAATTAATAATTTAAATAAACTCCTACCTAACTTTTTATAATAATATTTTATTGAAAATAAATTTCCCAGTTAATTTGTTCATATTTTATTTAACTGAGTACTTTGAAATTAAATCGCACTACATAAAAAGAATGAACATTTTCACTTCAATGAATTTAAAACACAAAAAGGATGTAATTAAAATGACTACAATTTTATATTGAAAATAAAATAGTATTGAATATATTTATATTTCTTTTCCTCATAAAACAGTTCTAACAATATTAAATAATTATTAGAAATTATATTATTTGTACAAATTAAATTTTATTCGTCTAAATACATATATTCTTCTGTACAGTAATTTATTACTTATATTTTCTATTTAATATTTGATTAAATTATATATATATATATATATATATATATATATATAACTGTAAAGAGTTATATGCTCATAATTTCATACAAAGTTAATAACATTTTAATAATTTAGAATAAAATTTTTCTTCATGTTATTCACTAAGAAAATTTTATTTCTTGATTTTTAATTTATTTTTGACATATATAATAACAAAAAACATCTCATTAATATATCATTTGATTAAATTCTATCAAATAAAACGTTATAATCTTAATTCCTCTTCATATTTCTATATTACTCCTTTTTTCTGCATATATATCATGATTTATATTATCTATCAAAAAATCAAAAATTAACAAAGTACAACTTTCTTAAAATATTAAGGCACTTCTAGAATAATTTATTTCTTTAGAACAGCCAAAGATATTTTAAATAAAGCTATAATTAAAAATGGTATATAGTATAAATTTAGTGGTATAAATTTTCAAATTATAATAACAGATTATATAGTAATTTATAAAGAAATACTTACCTTAGGAATAAAAAATTGATTGAAAGTATTTATAGCCATTAAATATAATCTTATACGTTAAATTTACTTTTAAAATTTTTGATTTTCTTGATAAAGTTTCGTAACATCCCAAGAGAATAATAACACGGACTAAGGGTCTGCGTCTATATTTATTTGATTAAAAGGTATATATATATATATATATATATATATAACAGTAAAAAGTTTATTTAGTTAATAATTAAAAAAATGTATACTTTTACTTTACAACATATTTTTGTATTTAAAATAACTTATGACAATATTATTTAAATAAAATTTAATGAAAATAATCTATCATATGTATTAAAAATATATTTTACTTTTTTTCATAAGTTTGTTGATGTTTATTAATATCATATTTTTTTATTTTATGCATCTTCATTTCTCTCTTTATATTATTCATCACATTCTAATTAATTCAGAAATTATTACGCGTAGATATAATTGGATTTTAATCAGTTTCTGGCAAAAATAGTTTATATAGATTGATATATATATATATATATACAGATCAAGAAAACTAATGACATATATGACATTTTGAAAAATATTTTTTTTTACTTGAAACTATTTTGTGTTTTACTTGAAACCACAAATATAATATAGAAATTGATATTGTAGACTTATCATAAATACTTCCTCGTAATCTTTTGACATAAAGCTCTTCGAGAATTTACGGAACAAATTTAATAAAAGTATTTGAAACTTGTTTTATAAATAAAATAATATTAATAAAATTTATTATACACTAATTGGAAATCTAAGAATTAAAAGTGATGGAAAAATAAGTTTTGTTAACTCCAAGTAGAGTAACATTTTCAATTATAAGAAATGATTACAAAATTGTTAGTAACTTTTATATTTTGTAAATATTTAATTTATTAATTAAAAATTAGTACACCAACAATTTGTCTCAAAAAGTCTAATTTTTTCAGTAAAATCATTTTTTTAATTTATTAAACTATTATAACCATCTATTAGGAGTATTAAAAGGAAAATGTAGAGATGAGTTTATACAGTGTTTAATAAATATTTCCAGTTAGTGAAGTAAAAAATATTTATTTGTAAGCATATTAACTACATATGTCAACAATTTTAAAGGTCTTTATCTCTCCCTATCTCTCTTTTTATACATACTATTTTATCTCTCTTTTTTATACATCTCTTTATTATCATTATATATATATATATATATATATATATATATATATATATTTAAAAATAGCGGTATATAGAGTAATTTCAAAATCTATTCCAGTTTTTGTCAATTTTGTTTGGATATCCGTAAGTTATATGATATATTCACTTTCTCGTTTTCCGGAGGCTTACTCTCACATATTCATAAATACTGGCAGATTTAGGCTTATTACATATTAAGCTTGTGTGGATTTTAGTTATATTTGTTATACAGTATTGTATTTTAAAGGATTTAGTAAAATACTATTTAGAAAATTATTTAATTACAAAAAAAATATGTTAATAATTGTAAAAATATAATGATATCAATTATTTTATTTAGATTCAAAACAATATTTCTTTATTAAAATAATAAAAAAATATTCAATAAATATATAATTTTTACTAAGATTATTTTAAGTCAATAACATTTTTTAAGATTATTTTTTTTATATTATACATATTTAACTCATCATCAAACTATTTCTACCCACGTATATTCATTTATAAATATATATATATATATATATATATATCCAGTCAGCTTTTGTATATACAAATTTAAGTATAGTGAAATTTGAAACAAATCGTTTTATTGATTCACCACCCAACTTTTTTTCAGTTAAAGTTACGGAAAATAAAACCTCCGTTAATCTTACTTTTAGAGAATTCAGTCAGTCACCTAAATACATTATAAATGGATTTCACATTTGGGAAAGGATGAAAAACAGAGGAGCTTCATCTCCGAAACGTAAAATCTTTTTTTTAAATATAGTAAGCCAAATAATATTTTCCCTTGTAAAAATATCTTTAGTCAAAGTATTATTGAATTTTTTAAAAAAATTAAATTGTAATTACATATAGTTAAAAAATGATTTAATATATTTTTTATTGTTTTTTAACGTGCAAGAAAAACTGTATTTTGGATGATTATTGAAAATATATAAAATATTACGTTTTTACGATTTGATTGTCTTATTTTAAATAGTTACTCAAAATATATATAATTAGTTAACTAATTATATATATATATATATATATATATATATATATATATATATATATATATATATATAAACATTTTACAAAAATTCTTGAATATATTTTTTTATTTATATATACATACATATTTTTCTAGAAAAAAGCTAATTACTTAAATTAAACTTAATTTTTGTTGACTAATAATACTTTATTGTAGATGATTATTGAGTATTGTATTATTTGTTAATTATTTAAAAACAGTTGTATTGAAAATCGTATAATTAATACTAACTGGATAATTAAAACCAAATAGTAATAAATATTATCAAATAAATGTCTTTAAAATATCATCTCGCATATTTTGTTCTACAATATCGATATTAACCATTATGTAATAATAGAAGAAAAAACTTATTTTTTTTATACATATTACGATATTTTTTTTAAAAAAAAGTATATTAGTTCATTATGTTAGCTGCTTTATATCAAGATAATTCATTAAACAAATTGTGATTCATTGTATCGGTCATTAATTGTATGTTTTTCAATAGTTCAGGGACAATTATTGTCACTGAAACCACTATATTGAATAATATGTAAACTTGAACCTGAATCACCTATAGATTCGCAAACGCACTACCGCACTCACTGATACATTATATACATTTTCCTTTTCTCTTTAAGCACACATCGTGCATACTCGTGCCACTTCGGCACCACGCGCACCAAACCAAACCGACTTACTACGATCCGCAGTGGTCCAGTGGTCCGTACGAAGTTGGTTTACGCCAACTAGCGGGCAGTTCGCAACCCAAAACGAACACAGTCGCACATAACCTCAATGTTTCTCGCGGACTTAATAAACAATGCTGTGATTCAAAAACTTACACTTTTTTAGTTAAGCATTTAACATTTTCGTCTTTGTTAGTTATTTTATGCAGTTTTAATTTTTTTTTCGCAGAATATTTGTAGTGTAGCAATTTATAATAGTTTACAACATTGTTTATAGTAGTTTTAATGGTGGAAGTGCAGTGTAAATGTGTATTTTAGAGTTTAAAATAAATAATATCAATATAGAAAAAATAGATTATATAGTCCTCGATATTAAAAGAAAGTTGTTAAGAGTAAAGTGTATAATATAGAAAATTAAGTGTAAAATATATGTTATTTAAGGTAAAAATTAATTACAGTGTAGTGCTTATAGTGTTAATTGTTTTCTCTACTTTATTGCAAATTAGTTGAATTAAGTGTTTTTAATGAATAAAAGAGTTGATTTAATTTGAACTGAATCAAAATAGCAGGTTAATAATATATATATATATATATATATATATATATATATATATATATATTCTAAACGTTTGATAAGTATAGTAAATTTATTTATTGTTTAATTTACTTAATTAATTAATTTAATTAAATTTTTCAATATAGTTTTTTTACTTTTTTACCATACTTATCAAATGACCCTCATATGTATATATATATATATATATATATATATATATATATATATATATATATATATATATATATATATATATATATGTATGGATGGATGTATAAAATTCTATTTAAATATTTCTTATAGCCTTTAAATAAAAATATATGATTATTCGTAAATTAGAAACCTTATATATTTATGATTAAAATATTTTTCATTAACAAAGCAATTTTGGATACATGTTTTAATGAATTATTAAATTTAAAACGTAAACATTTATCATAAGTCTATATAATTAACAATTCCAATACAATACGTACGTCTGTATATATATATATATATATATATATATATATATATATATATATATATATATATATATATATATATATATATATATATATATATATATATATATATATATATATTAAAAAATATCCAAGTTTAATCAGTATTTTATGAATAATTATTTTTCTAAATATCTTCATATTTATTTTCCTACAAGAATAAATTAAATGTAAAATGATTGTTTTGATGCTGCTTACAATGTTTATTGAGTTCATAATATTTTTTATTTTCCAATTAAGTTCTAACAATAAATTAAGAAATATCTCTAATCTTTACAAAATAAGTTGCCTTAAACAATATATTCAAGCAGTTAATAAACTTCAAGAATAAATAAAAATTATAATATTTCCGTACTTATTATTTACATATATATATATATATATATATATATATATATATATATATATATGCATGTATTTATGTATGAATGTATGTATGTACATTTGTTTGTATGAGTATGTGTATGTCAATACATGATTGTAATTTAAAAAGTATAATTTAATTATATTTTTCTACAAAGCTTCGCTTGGACAGAACTCTACGACATTATCCTTTACCTGTCTACTTAATACATTTGCATATACAAATATATGGATTATAAATTAAAATTGCTGTTATTTTAATAAACTAAAATCGGATGTTAAATATTTTATTTAAAAATAAGCATGTATTATTCTAATAACCTTTGACTATATCAAATATATATCGTTATTTTTTTGATTGATATTTTTTAAATCTATCATATACGATAATATTAAATCGAAAGAATTAGTAAATATATTGAAAATCTTGTATTAGCGTAAGGTTTGCATTGAATATACGAGTAATTATCATGGTGAATAAAATTTTTATAATAATGAAATTGTGTACATTTAATATACTTTTAATTAATACTTAAGACATGACAAAAAATAAGTATCAATGTTTAGTATTATAGGTGAAAGAGAGTATAAAAATATCGTTTTCAACGTATACTAAAAGTTTGTAAATATAAATTCGTTTGAAATGAACTATTTGTAAATATTTCCTTAAATATATTTCAAGGACATTATTTTATACTTCATATTTTTACTGCTTCGCTGAAATAACCGGCGGACTATATCTCTAAACAAACCTACTGACCTAAACGCACGATTAAGATTCATGATTAGTTGCCAACCAGTTATTTTATTTTTCTTCAAATTTTGGATATATATATATATATATATATATACATATCTGTACATACATATATATATATATATATATATATATATACACGCTTGTATAACATCTATGTTTTTGTGAAAAAAATCATTTTAACATATAAAAATAGTCACTGTATATAAATTTTAAAATGAATATTTTTTTAGTTGAATATATTTTTAATTAACAAATAAAAAATTATATGTATTAAAGGAAAACAATAAATATGATCTTATAATAACAATTATTTTAAACATATATAAACAAATTATTTAAATAAATATTTGTACTCTTTAGCTGTGAAATAATTTATATCTCATGTTTTTTTTGTTTTCTAATACAAATCAAATTATAATAAAATTTCAAGTAATTAAATATGAAATAATTTGTAAATATACATCAAAATGTTATTGATTTTATAATAGTGAATTGTGTTTTAAGGTTATGTAGGATCATCCAAATGCGATGCCTAGATTTGTGTTAAAAAAAAAAACAAAAAAAAAATAGAAATTATATACATGTTTCTCTATATACCACCCTATACATGTTTTTTAAATAAAACACATATCTAGGCGTTACATTCGGATGACCCTATAGTTTTAAATAAAAACAAATTTTATTTTATTTTTCATATTTATTAAATCTCAGTTATTATCCTTTAAATATGTAATAAATATAATCCTGTTTTGTGTAAATAACACAAATAGAGTAATAACTTTTTGATCAGATATTTTTTTAAATATTTAACATTATTCTAAACTTTATAGTACACTGTCTATATTAAAATATAATCAAATATCCCTAAGTATGTAATACTTGAAAGTACATTTTTTTCTAAAATACATTTTATAAACTTCTTACTAAAAATGATACAAAAGTATTTTTTTATTAAAAATGAATATTTATAACGTATCAGTCACTTCAGTTAATTATATATATTTCCAAAATTTAATGTGCCTAATTCATCAGTATCATTTCGGCCATATATATATATATATATATATATATATATATATATATATATATATATATATATATATATATATATATATATATATATATATATATATATATATATATATATACATATATACAAATTTTCATTTTGATACTTACAAACATGGATACGCACTTTTATTGTTTTATATTTAATATGCATAATAAACTGTTTTATACACATTATGTAATTTATAATAATTACATCACATATACTAAAATAAAAATATTATAGGCATTCAGACACATAGCTAGCAAACATACACCAAAACACACACACACATATATATATACCTTTTAAAAATATAAATAATTTAAGATACTTTTAAGTTTTTATACAAATAATATGTAGTAAATTTGCATATATTATTTATAAAATACATTAAAATCTCTCTGAAGTTGTTCAACTTTTGAAATATTTCTGAAACTAAAAGTAAATTATTTTTATAATATATATATATATATATAAATATATATACACATGTAAATAAATTACACTTAAGAAAATAAAGACAATACATTTAAATAATATATAAAAGTTTTCTCGAAATATTCAAATACATTTCCAGCTATTAAATCTATTTTTACGTATAAAATTAAATAAACGTGTCTATATAATACACTCCTTTATTCGTTCGGATTAGTATAGTATAGTTCATTTCTGATTCTGAACTTATTAAGAAAACATTTATTCTTTGAATAATATAAAATATGTTAATGTTTAAAAACAGTAAATGTAATCCGATGCTCTACTGCACAAATAATACATTGTCTGTAACAGCATGAAATATTTCATATAAATAAATACTGTACATCATTTCCGTTTTCACATACACGCACATACTCATATCTACATATATATATATATATATATATATATATATATATATATATATATATATATATATAATAAATACATACATAATAGTAACTACGTTGATAAAAAGGATTGTAAATGTAATATTCATAAGAAATACTTATCTTATTTTTATGAGCATTTCATTATTTTCATTTTAATTCTAAAAATAGTATCCAATATTTTTTCACAATATAATTTTTTATTATTATTACAATATTTGTCAATAAAGAAATTTTAATTTACTTGCATATATAATAAGTATTCATACACTTCAATCTTAAAAAAGGTATTCTGACTATTATTAATAATCATTATTTAATTTTAACTCAAAAACTTATTTAGTTAATTGATATTTATTTTGAATAATTTGTAGATCTATTCTGTGAAAAATAGTAATATACAATATGTTTTTATCCTATATATGTATCAAAATACTTATTTCAAATACAATAAAATTATCTTTTCAGGTGTTCCATATTTTTTTTAAACTTCTTGACCCGTTTATATACCTTTTTTATCTTCAAATCAAGGATAATAATAAAACAATTAACAATTTATATAGAATAATTATTTATTATGTTAATGATGAAAACTTTGTGATCATTTATAAAGAAGTGCATTAAATGATATTAGATTTTCAAACAATTATAAAAAATCACAAACACATAAAAAAATTTGCTATAGAAATTTTATAGTAATATTAAAATAATTGCAATATTATGTACATTTTTTATGCTTATTTATTGTACAGCGTTTAGTGCACATTTCTTTAAAAATAAACGTAAACTATTTTAAAGGTAAATCAATGAATATAACAATTTCTAAAATATCTGAATAATGAAATTTATCATACAACTAAATTACTACATTTTATATGGTAATAATTGTTAAAAAAACTTTTTATATGATTTTTCAAATGTTCAATATTTACAATATATAATATTTTCTTTGCAAATAGTCAACTATGAAAATCCAAAATCAACATAAAAATCGTTAAAAATTTTATATTTTAAAAATTTAATGTAAATTTATATAATTTTGTTTATATATATATATATATATATATATATATATATATATAAACATATATATAAACATATATATGTATATGTATTTAAAAATAAATAATAATAGTTTTCAATAAAAAGTTTAAAATAAATTAAGATATTTTTTAAATTTCTTCCTAAAATATTTTTTTTTCAATTTTCCAACAATATTTTTTTCTTTTGAACTAATATTATAATAATTTCATAATCACATATTATTAGATTATTTATCTAACAGTTACTGACACAAAGCAAAAAGTGAAATATAATATTTTCAAGAGAATCCATGCATACAATCAATGTAAAGATATCCATATATATATATATATATATATATATATATATATATATATATATATATATATATATATATATATATATATATAAATATAACAAACTGAGATATTCAAAGTGAAACGGCTGATTCATTAATTTCATAATGAAAAATATACAATGTATGATTCAAATTGTGTCATATGGAACGAATTCTTATATTTATTTATTATATTAT
Organism: Neoneuromus ignobilis; assembly: GCA_029203775.1. Classification (NCBI taxonomy): domain Eukaryota; kingdom Metazoa; phylum Arthropoda; class Insecta; order Megaloptera; family Corydalidae; genus Neoneuromus; species Neoneuromus ignobilis. The sequence continues at coordinate 34,290,497 of CP092087.1, forward strand.
ATGAATTTCAACGAATGCTATTTTCGATTCATACATATATTTTTATTATATTTATATCTACTATCAAAACAAGTAATAAACATTGTATAATTGTCAATTATAATAATAAATATCAAAATAAACAAAAACAGTTTTATTATTATTAAAAATATACAACTATAGATTTCTTTTCCATATAAAATATTAGAAATTAAATTTCATTTTATAATAAAATTTCAATTTGAGAATTTCTTCTTGACTTAATCATTGAAAATTACATTAAATAATTATTTATATTTATAATTAAGCTTTCAATAATTGATGGTATTATTTTATACACGTAAAAGTTATTAAAATGAATTACAATTATATATATATATATATATATATATATATATATATATATATATATATATATATATATATATATATATATATATATATATATATATATTTCAACTTTTCTACATGTCTGTAACAATCAAAATAGTTTATACACAAAACATTCATACATTTTAATTATGCATAGTTTAAATTTGTAACTACATTTTAGAATTGGATTTGAAATAAGGTTTAAAATATATTTATACATTATGGTTATTTGAAGCTCAAGTAAGCCAGAATAATCAACATGTTTTAATATATATATATATATATATATATATATATATATATATATATATATATATATATGTAAATTACAGTACTTGAAATTAAATTCTATTTTATGGAAATAAAAAACAAAAATATTGATAAAATTGAACTGTACGATATTTTTATTTAACACACTTTTTAATTTGAAAATAAATACATATAAATTACGGTATTACAATGTTGTTGAATATAAACTATATAATGGACAATTTACATACATAAATTTAAATCCCAAATAATGTTTTGTAACAAATAATATATTTAAAATAGAATAATAAATATTAAAAACGTATTTTTACATGTATATTTTTTTTCATCAAACAATATTTTATTTTTTACTTCTAAAAATCTTAAAATACTTATATTACAATTTTCGTTACATTAAATAATAATAATGGTAAAAAGAACAATTGTAGCAAAAATTTGAACATTCAAATTGTATTGTACTCTTACACTTTAAATTATTATATATTTGTTTTAGATTGTAATCAGTAGAAGAATATGGTTTTTAGTTCAAAGTGCATTGTTATATTTTTAATTAATTTATATATATACAAATATATATGAGTGTGTGTATTAAAATTTATTATATTTTTGTGATTATACATTTTCTTTTGTATGTTTTGTCCAGTTTTGAGGAGGTGCTATCTTAAAAAATATAGTTTTTATAAATTGATTATCGAATTCAGTTTTTAGTGAATTTAACATTTAATGGATCTCATAATTAAATATAATGAATATTATTATTTTTCATTTCATATATAATCATTTACATATTTTTTTTCATTAATAATAATTCATTTAATATTATTATACTGATCAATGATTTCATTTCTACAAAAATATAAAAAAGAACGTGCAACGTAATTTTTCCTAAAACGTTACAATTTCATAAAATATTATTTAAGTAATTAAGATTATTTATTTTTTATTCTTTGTTGTCTATATTTATGTTATCTTCAGAGTTAAAAAATCGTACAACACTACTCGTATACATTTTAATAAAGTTCACGTTTATTATTAAAATTAATTTCTTACTAATATGTAAAGTCCATATTTTCAATTTGGTATTTTTCTTCATAAATTACATATTGTTGATGAATTTCATTTAATAAATTTGTAGATAATTCAAAGAGCTATTCAAATTGAAAATAATGAACTCATCTTCGCTCTCTGCTCAGTAGCTCAAATTTGACTGTAGTCTTCGTTCTGTATTCATTAGTTAACTGTTCAAAGAGATTAAGAAATATTTAAGATAAACAGATTACACACTAAAAGGCCCAAAATGAATTAGGAAATTAAATATGTAAACAATTCTATTCAACACAACAAACACTGGAGATAAAATCAGTTTAGATAAAACATAAAGTGAATGTCAATTCAATTTCAAATTATTTTACATAAGTACACACACACACACACACACACACACGCACACACACACACATATATATATATATATAATATATATATTATAATTTTTTATTATATTTACTGTATAATAAATTTCAAATGAATTAAATAAAATAGTAAATTCTATTTTAAATTCAAAAAGAAAAAGAAAAAAGTACACAACAATTCAAGTTTAAAAAATAATAATTTAACTGATAAAATATAACACATTTTTTTTATTAAGTAATATATATTAAAAATAATA